>JAJHZJ010000513.1:2035795-2441326 GCA_023548195.1 Bettongia penicillata ogilbyi
CAGACTAATTCCACAATGAAGCAAAGCCCAGAGACTAAAGTCTTCTGTCCCCACAAACCCCCAAGGCGTGCCCTGAACAGGAAAACAGTATCACTGAGCTTTGTGCCGTGACCCCAGGGATCAGCCGACCAGAGTTCATTCAGACCAGGATGGGGACCCATCCCGGATTCAGAGAGTTGGTGGAGAAGTGGCCTTGTAAGATGCCTTCTTCGGCAGAGCCCTGACCACTGGCCTTCTGCTTTGGGTGCTAGGGGGATGGGGGAGGGAATCTGGGGTCAGGACAGAGAAGCAGAGAAGAAGCTATGGACAGATACAGAGACCAGCAACAGTGCCTGCTCTCCAGAGGCTTTTATTCTACTACTTGTCTTCCATATGTGAAATCTGGTACAAAGAGGCACCCGATGGCGGTCATTTGTACAACCTGGAAAGAGCATTGACCTTGTTCAGCCCCTGAGATCAAATCTCGACTGTCACTGACACCTCTGTGGGCAGTCCCTTTCCTTTTCAGAGCTTCAGTTTCCTCATCTATAAAGTGAG
Organism: Bettongia penicillata ogilbyi; assembly: GCA_023548195.1. Taxonomy (NCBI): domain Eukaryota; kingdom Metazoa; phylum Chordata; class Mammalia; order Diprotodontia; family Potoroidae; genus Bettongia; species Bettongia penicillata. Next base: position 2,036,333 of record JAJHZJ010000513.1, read on the forward strand.
GAACTTCTAAACTTCCTTCAAGCTCTGGAATTATGTTCCCAGGCTAAGGAGATTTAGTTTTTGTGGGGGAGGGGATAGGAATGGGAGATAAGGGAGAGGCTGGAGGCATTTTGGTAACAGACTCCTCTGCTCTTTTGGGACTAGAGACTGCTCAGGGAGATCAATTTTTTTCTTACTAGGAGGGCCTGAAATTCCCCTGCCCCCCAAGGAACCAGGAGCGAAGTCATCCCATGGTAGTGTGGGGTAGAAATGCAGCTTAAACCATCCTGCTCGTCATCCATACAACCCCAAGCCCATCTCTGCTCCCCTTAGGGCGTCTATCTCCACAATGGGCTGAGAGGCTTGGGTTGCATTCTGGAAAAGGGGGGTAATGATCAGAGGTCTGACTAATGCTTTTTTGCGTTGGGGCACAGGGCAGAAAACCTTTCCCCTTAAACACTGCTAAAATGGTGTCTGAAGTTAGCAACTTGGACAACAGAGTTGAGAGTCAGTGGCCTCTTCGTCTTGAGATCCTTGGTGGGGGGCAGGGAGGGGAGCGTTGATTCTACTTACAGGGATGTCTATAATTGCATTCACACCCAAGACTTGAGGGGGATCATGGCATGCAGGGGGAGATGAGGGCCCATTATTACCCTGAGGATTGATTCTTTGCCCAGCTCTCCAAAGCTGGCAAAGGAAAGAGGGCAGTTGTGGAGCGGGGCTCCCCCAGTCCTTCAATATTGATCACAGCTGGAGTCCAGGCCTTTTAATGGGCCCTCTGAGACTCTTGGAAGCAGAACCTGTGGGGACAGGCAGGACAAAGGGAAGAAGGAGGCAAGGGGCATCTGATGGGGCCTGAGGCCTTCTCCGGAGGGCCTGTCAGGGTGCTCCCCTCGTCAGAATTCATACACCTTGCCTAATGCACAGCACATGGCTGGCCTCCAGAAGTCCTGCGGGAAGGAGGCTGGCTGCCTCTCGATGGGCCTGCTGGGAGCATGGCAGGAACACGGTGAACAAGACAGAGTCCTTTGTCAATAATATCTATGTCTATATATAGGTGTATAGATATACATACACATATGCACACACTTATATATGTATATCTATATATACATATATATGTATATTTATTTAGCATTCATATCCAAGGGGTTGGACAAAATAAAACATTCCAAACCTCCCCTTGCCACCCCCTGACTCCTGGCCCTGATCTTTCCCCCAGATCCAAGCAAGGAGACTACAGTACCTGCTTGGGAGCAGGAGCTGCATCTGTCATCTTGCAGGGAGTGTGGCCACGTCATAGGATAATAAGAATGTTGATGAGAACGACGAGAGTAGCAGCTGAGGTGACAGTAACAGTAGCTAACGTTTCTATTGAACTTTAAAACTGACAAAGTCTATGGTATCATTTACTCTTCTGAACAACCTTTTGAGGAAGCTGCTATTATAATTCCCATTTTATAGAAGAAGAAACTGAGGTGGAGAAAGGTTTCATAGATCTAGAGCTAAAAAGATCTTTAGGGTCATTTAGTCCGGTTGCTCTAATTTTACAGAGGAGGAAACTGAGGCCAGAGTCAAGAAAGTCACGCGACCCATATTTTCTGATTCCAAATCTAGTGCTCCATCCATGTACCAAAAGAGCTAAATTTGAGACAGAGAACCTGGGTTCAGATCCTGACTTAGCCATGCTTTTGTTTCTATCTTCTCGCCCCAGCCCCCAGGACAGAGTCTTGCACATGCTAACGATGCACTAGTGGAATTGATTTTCTTTTATTTCCTGTGTGACCCTTGTGCCCAGTCTGTGAAATTATGGGTTGGACTTTGGTCCTGCCTTTGGTGATGTCTTCCAGCTCTTCACCCAGAATCCTTTGAACTTATGCTTTCATCATTCTTGTCCATTCCTGGCGGGCAGGCAGATAGAAGGAAAAACTTCCTAACAAAGTAGAATGGAGATGCCCAGGGAGCAGTGGTCACTCTGCCCTCCCTGAGGGCTCTGCAGCTGTGGCTGTGGTCAGTGGTCATAATCAAAACTGAAGAAGGGACCCTAGAAGATGGAGGCCCAAAGCTTGGCTCTGACTTCATCTTTCCACCTTGGTTTTTCCATCTGTGAAATGGGAAGAGTAATGCCTGTGTTGCATACCTTAGAATGCTGTTATAAGAAAGGTACTTCATAGAAAAGGGAAAAAAGTGAGTAGGTTGATAAGTAATTGTCATGGAAACTGAGTGATTCTGACCAGCATCCTTCAGAAAGGAGAGTTTATTTCTTATTCTAGATATAATTACGTGTGAAGAGTCAATTCAGTTCAGTCCTACTGACATTAGCCTTTTCTGGAGATCTTATCTGTTCCTAGCACTATCAGGATGACTAAAGGTCATCAGTCAAGGGAATAGAGGCCTGGAGTAGAGACTTCCATTAGTGAGATAAAGATGGGATGGAGGGGAGATCCAGTCAACTCCTTTCTGAACCTTCTTTTGTAAAATAGGAAAATACTGAGGCAAACTAGGCCACCTCAATAACTTGAGTAGATAGCATATGTACCATCGTGCTCCCATAGCCCCCTGACTCCCTATGTCAGTTTGGCAATGTGTTTCATTGTCTATTCCCTGGGACCAAGACAGGTGATTCTAGTTTATCTGAGTTTGGCTGGTTTTGAATATTGTTTTCATTTACTGTTCTGTAGTCAGGGATTATTAGAGTAAATTCTTTTCTTGGCTCCTAATCAGTTCACATAAGTCTTTCCATGTTTCTGTATCTTCCTCACAATTATTTCAGCATGATAATCTCCCCTCCTATCTGTGGCTACAATCGGTTCAGCCGCCCCTCACTTTGCTAGAACTTGGTTTGTTTGCGGGTTTTGGCCACCACAGAAAAGATTGTTATGTGGATTGTGGTTGATATGGGATTTCTCCATTTTATTTTTTGTTCTCCTTGGACTACATTCTCTAGCAAGATTGCTGGTGCATACAAATGGGAGAGACAGTACAGTAGTGCCTTTTCCCACATAATTCCAAATTCACGAATCTTCCAATCCCTTTTAAGCCATCCATCTATGTACCACTTTGCAGAATTTGTCATAAGACCTCTAGGTCAAGGTAGACACCAAGATTCCTGGAATTAGTCTTGGCAAGAGAGAGTCAGGTATGCTAAGCTCTTCACTTGCTAGAGACAATATTATAAACATTGCATTATGTGAAGGGCACAGGAGCTTTTGCGGGCTTTCCCTATAGAATGGTTGGTCTTGAATTGGTGCACCTGCCTGTTCTGCTACCACTGCTTCCAGTTTGCTAGTCATTTCTTTAGCTTCCAGTATAATTTGTTGCTACACCAAAATGACCACACTCTGTTTATTAATGATTAGACTTTCAGTTGCCTGTGCTCATTGGTTCTAGTTCTTTAGCCTTTATGGTTCTTCCTGGCCAATGACCATCCCTGGCTAATGTTCAGAAGGGAGAACAATGAGCAGATTCATGCAATCTTTTTGTTGATATTTCACTTTCAAAAGCTAAATGCTAGTTTACTTAACTAATAAATTATTTCCTTGATTGCATCGTTCCAAGATATGAAAATGTTGATTGCTTTTGATTTCCTGGTGTGGAATATAATTATTATTTTACCTTACATTTGTATATTAACCAATCAATCAGCATTAATTATGCTGATAATATATATGCTGATAATATATCAAGTGCCAAATACTGTGCCACGTGTGGGAGTACAAACACAAACATGAGATAGTTCTTACCCTCATGAAACTTGTATCTACTATAAGGTAGATACTCGACCAAGCACATCTTGCCTTTTTGACCATCACTCTAGCCCCAGGAGGGTGGTAGTAAAAGTATCTTTAGTCCCATTTTACATATGGTGAAACTGAGGGAGAGGGGAAGAATGACAGAGTCAGATTTGGATGAAGATGTAATGACCCTTAGTCCAATTATGGTTGTTAAAGTTATTTTTATGACTCATAATTTCCTAGTAGACCATAAACTCCATGAGAGCAGGTACCATGTTTAACTTTGCAATTCCCCCACTACCTAACACAATGACATATACTAATTTTTTTATTGAGTTGAATTGAATATAAGACTTATTAAAGTCAACACACTTGTGAAATCCCAATGAAACAAATTTATTTATTTCAAATCACTCATGACCTGCAATCAAGGGATAATCTGTGCGCTTGGGGAAAAAACTCAAGGAGTTGATTCATCGGTTGATTCATTGCCTGAGTCTGCATTTTTAAAAAAAATCATCAATAGGGCAGATGCATGGTGCTTGTTTTTTTATACTCTGAGTTTGGAAACTGTAAAGATTATGTTTGTCTGGCTTTGCACAGCTCTCCACTGGGGTACTTCTAAGTCTCTGATTGTGGCACTGACATGGGAGTAAGGACTCTGGGGGCTGACCTCTCAGTTGCCCATCATTTAGCAGACTCCAGACCTCTAGAAATTTACTGTAGCAATAGCATTTTGATTTCTACAATTTTCATAGTCCTTTAATGAGTTTCTCACTGCTTGGCAATTTTCTGCCAATGGCCATCCCATTGTTAATGAGTACTTTGGGGTAACAGTTGCTGGCTCCCAGGTCATTAGGATGCAGGGCTTGGTATGAATTGGGAGAATATCTATATCAGAGTAGAGATCTCCAGTTGGCTGCAAGTCATGGTCCAATCAGATTCTAGGTAGCAAGGACCAGAGGATGAAAACAGGAAGGCTGGGGGAAAGGGCACAAAGACTAAGGGATGGAGGGTTGCTCAAAGCTAGAAATGGAGGAGAATACAGGCAGAGAACAATCAACTGATGGGACAACAGAGTATATCCAGAGGGAAGAGAACGTGGGAGAGGAGGTACCATGGACAGGATAAGGTGGGGACATAAAGACATGGGAAAATGGGAGGGAGATAGAAGAGGAAAAGGTGTGTGTGTGTGTGTGTGTGTGTGTGTATGTGTGTGTGTAGGAGAGAGGGAGAACAGATAAGGTGTGAGAGAGGGAGCAGGAGCTCATGAAGAAAACTGGAAGGGTAAGGAAAATAAAATAAGAAATTAAAATCTTAGATAGGGAGTCAATAAAATGGAGGAGGGAGAGTCAAAATGAAGGGAAATTTTATTTTTTTGAAGTATGGGGACAGTATTTGGGTGGAATCAACAAAGGTTTTACTTAGGATCTTCCAGAATCCCCAGTTTGCTGCCTTACGTTAATTGTTAATAGAGGAAAAAGTAGGAAGATGAAACTTCATTTGATGTGGGCAGGAAAGAAGCCAACACTTTTTTTTTGGCACAAAAAACCTGGGGAATACAGAACTGATCACCATGGAAAGGTGTTTGTTGTGAGAAAAAAAATGTAAAGAGCAAAAAAAAAGATTGCTTAGATATTGTTTGGCATTTTCCATTTCAGAGATAGTTTAATAATCTTGCATGATTCGGAAGTCTCTCTTTTTTTCTTTCTTTGTTTTTTATTCCTCTTCTTTCCTTCCCTCCTTTATTTCTTTTTTTCTCCCTCCCTTTTTTCTTTTCTCTCTCTTCATCATCTTCAATATGTCTCCTTTCTTCATTGTCTTTCTCTTCCCTTCTCTCCCCTCCCCTCCTTCCCTTCCCACCATATTTTGTTTCCTGCTGAGAGGGAGCCCAGTCTTTTCTTCAGTAACATCACCCTGACTGTTCCCCAGGACACCCCCTTTTTTTCTCCCAAGAAGTCAGCTGGGAACTACCTCTTAGTTTCCTGGTAGCCATTCAGTGGTCCTGATGAGAAGGATTCACATTATTTGTTTATTCAAAGAGAGATGGGGAAGAGTGCATTTCCTGTTGGGTGAAACCTGAACTCCTCTGTGCTCCCTCCCTCCCCCCCCATTCCCTCTGTAACAAGATATCAATCTTTTGCGTAATGCCAGGTACTGCACTTAATTGGCCCCTTGTAATGTGTTATCCCTGAGATGATAATTTGAGTTATTTCTTTGTTAACCTTTACACAGCCAATAACAAATTAAGCACCATTATCTGAGTTTAACATAGGTTGTAAATCTTGTACTGCTGCAGACGGGTACAACCAGGGAGCTGTAAAATGACATCTAATGATGCTCAGAAACACAACCTAGAAAGAGTAAATGGGAGGATAACAAGATGATTCCAAGTCATCCCTCCCCAAGACTAATATTGGCAAAATGAGTGACATGCCCAGGATGGATGGATGCCCAGATACCTGGGGTGGTCTCACTGGGGGCATCCAGGGCTCCTGGTCAATGATTCCCTTCAAGGGGTTTCTACCACTTCATCAAGGTAGGATTATTCTGTGGAAAGAATGTAGAGTCAAACCCACAGAATCATACACAGAACAGCAGCTTTGGAAGGGCCCCCAAGATCCAACTAGTCTGTTTCTCTTGACAATTTTCCTGAGAAATGATCATAGAGCTTTTCTTTGAAGACCTCCCCCCAAATCCACTACCTTTGGAGGCAGCCCTTCCATTGTAGGACAGCTTCAGTGGTTGAGAAGTACCCCCTTCCCATATCTAGCCTAAATCTCTGTCATGATTCTTCTGAGTCTGCCTTTGGGGTCAAATGCATCTTCCACACAGGTTTGATAAACCTCCAAATATTGAGAACAACCCTCCCAAGTTTTCTCTTGCCCAGGTTCAACACCACCCATTCCTTCAGCCAATATTCATATGCCATGACCTCCAGGCCCTCTTCTCTCCTTGTCGTTGTCCCACTCCTTGGGCTTCCCATGTTTTCAGTTGAAGGCATCGGTTTTGAACCCCGGTTCTGAAACTGAGGGGTGTGTTATAAGGGGAAAGTCGCTGACCTCTGTCTAAGCCTTTGTTATATCTGTTTTGGCTGTTCAGTCATATCTGACTCTTTGTGCCCCATTTGGGGTTTTCTTGGCTAAGATACTGCAGTGGTTTGCCATTTCCTTCTCCAGCTCATTTTACAGATGAGGAAACTGAGGCAGATAGGATTCAGTATCTTAGCATCACACAGCTAGTAAGAGTCTGAAGCTGGATTTGAACTCAGTTAACTCCAGGCCTGGCACTCTATCCATTGTGCCATCTCGCTGCCCTTTTGTTATGTCTAGAAAACAGGACACTTGGTACCTACCTCAGGAGTTAAAATGCAGATCAAAGAAGTGCCTTCTAAGAAATGCTTTGTAGTCACAAAGTGCTAAACAAATAGGAATTCTTCTTCTTCTCTGAAGAGTCCAGTCTCAAGGCTTCCGTGAAGCCTTTCTGGATAAAGGCAGCTAGGAGTGCAGTAGATAGAGCTCTGGACTTTGGAGTTCAAATCCAGACTCATACTCTTATTAGCTGTGTGACCTGGGCAAGTCACTTCTGTCTGTCTCAGTTTCCTCAGTTGTAAGATGGGGATACTAATAGCACTTCCCTCCCAGGATTGCTGTGAAGATAAAATCATATATTTGTAAAGGGCCTTGCACATAATCGGTGCCTAATAAATCTTGTTTCCTTCCTTCGGTGCCCCCTGATTTTTCCTTTCACTGAGCTGCTCACTTTCAACCCCATTCATTCAGCTCCTGTGACCTACATATTATATAGTTATCAATAAGCTTACTAAGACAAAAGTGAAATAGTCCTAAATTTCAAGGTGTTTACCTTCTAATGAGGAGATCTCTTGTACCTGGAAAAGTAGTAGATACATACAATATGTACATGGTAGTTTTGGGAGATAGGTCACGAAGGCAGCTAGAAGGGGCAGGGTATTAGGATCAGGAAAGGCTTCTTGCAGAAGGTGGCCCCTGAATCAGGGATCCCAAGAGACAGGTGTGGATGGAGAGCCTGGCATGGGCCATAGATAATATAAAGACACAGAGGTGGTGTTGTGTGCATCAAACAGGGAAAGGGCTGGTATGCCTAGACTTTAGAGCATGTGGAAGGAAAGAATGTATAAGAGGACTGGAAATTCAGGAAGGTGTCAGGTTGTGGAGAGCTTTAAATGTGAGAATTTATATTCATAGGAGTAATAGGAAGCCACTGGCATTTGAATGGGGGTGGTGGTGATGTAGTGATGTAGTAAGGTCTGTATTTGTCTGTATTTGATTTCTTCATGTGCTAAGTTTCACATGAGCTTCTTGTGGCTTAAGACTGATTCACAGAGAAGGTGCTCAGAGACATTTATAATAGTAATAATATTGGTTTATATATTACATTTTATTTCTATACTAGGTTTGTAAAAATCTCCTTAATGAACTCCATTCACTGAATTTTTGTCCTCCCCTACATTTCGCTTTTCACCCTCATTCACACTTCTGGACTTGGGTCAATAGATCAGAGATTTTGGGTAGGCATGACCTTAGAGGTCATTTAGTCTGAACTCCTAATTTTACCAGTGAGGAAACTGAGAAGTCCAGAGAAAGTAAATGATTTACTCAAAGTTGCATAACTAGTGGCAAAGACTGGATTTGAACTCAGGTCCTAGGGTTCTTTCCACTGCACTACATTGAACACTGTAAATTGGCCTAGAAATTAATGTACCATGCTAGGTACAGATCTATAAAACCAGGAGGAATCTGGAGTTATCAGAATATAAAGCCTTGGAGTTCATCCAACCCAAACCCTGCATTTTATTGATGGGGAAACTGAGGCACAGGGCAGTTAAAGGACTTGCCCAAAGTATCACAGGCTAGTCAGCATCAAAGGTGGAAGTAGAGCCCAGATCTTCCTGATTTCATTACTCTATCCACTATCAGATCTGGCCTCTTCATTTATAGTTGAGGAAACTGGGGCACAGAGAGATGGTGCGATTTATCCAAAGTCACACAGTGAATTTTTTGTTTCAGTGTCACTGACTAGCTGTGAAAGAATTGGGGTTAGAAATCAGGTCCTTAGTGTCTAATTGCCATTATCTTTCCGCTGGTCCTTAGCTCAGTGATTTGTTCTACTAAAAGTCAGGTGACTCATGATCGATTGAAACTGCTCATGGCCAGGACTTCCTCCTGCAAAAGGCTTTTACACTGTTATGAAGTCACAAAAGTGTGTTGATTCAGATTGCCAAAGCCCCTGCTCATCCAAGTTCTCACCAATTACCTGCCCCCCTCCCCCGATCCCTCATCCCATCACTTCCCCAAGATGAAATTGTCATAATAGTTAGGATATGGATGGTAGTTCTTTGGCTGAACTCTGAGGTTTGCGAAAACCTCTGAACCCAAGGGGCCTAGCCCCATCGACCATTAGCCCAAGGCATTCCAGTTAGGATTGTCTTTGTCATAGGCTCAGAGAATTCAGACTTAGAAGAGCCCTGGAGATTTTCTCATCTGATTCCTTCCTTTTATATATAGGGAAACAGAGGCTTAGATGATAATTACTAAAATTTCTATGACACTTTGTATCCACAATCACATTTGAGCCCTGAAGCAGCCTAGGGAAGCAGGTTCTACAAGGATTTATACAGATAAGGAGGCAGACAGTGAAATGACTTGCCCAGGGTAAAAACAGTGAATAAATGACAAAGGTGGCACCAGCAGGCAGATCTCTCCTGATTCCATGTCTGGTATTCTTTCAACTAGACCAGACACAGTCTTAGAGTTGGGGTTGGGGTGGGGGAAGAGTGTTTTATTCAGGTCATACATGGTATATATATATATTTTTTCTTCCCCTCTACTAGCCTTCTTCCATCCCATGCACCCTTCTTATAGATAATCCTTTCATAGATAATCTTATTTAAGTCTCTCCTTCCCTCCCTCCCACTTTTCTTCATTTTTTTCTTCCTTCCCTTCCTCTCTCTTTCCCTCTCTCTTTTCCTTCTCTCTCTCTCCTTCCTCACTTCCCATACCTCACTTTACAGGAGGGGCACAAGCACCTGCCACTGGTGGGTTTGTTAAGCCAACATTTCAGCATCTTCTTTCAGTGTCACCTTTGCCAAGTCATCTCATTCTGCATGCCTTCATTTATCCCTCTGAAAAATGCCTCCCCTCCCTTCATCTGTTACATAGGGATAAAAATATAAACCTCCACAGCATTGCACTAGAATGGAATCCTGGATTAAGAAGATAGCAGAACAATTTGCAAAATAAATAGCATTTCTACTAACCCTCCCCCCCCCCCCCCCAGCACTGCTAGGGTCTTGCAAGAAGTCGCTTAGAGATCCTTGGATGAGAAAACCTCTTTCCTAAGCCAAGAGCTACAGTTTGAAGGATATCCTTTTTCCCAGCCCCATTAGCTGACATTCAGCTAAGACTTAGCAGTTTCCACTGGAGCAGAAAGAAGTTTATTTTACCATTTTAATTCGGTGCTGCTTTATTTACCCTGTTTGTGCTAACCCAAGTTTGGCACCCACTCCGTATGCCGCGTGCTAATTTAAGTGACATATTTCCGTTCTGCCTGGGAAGAATACACAGAAGAACTGAAAGACGGGTGTTTGTAATTATAAGGTACCGAGTTGGCTCCAACAACATCTCTGAGCATATGGGAACTATGGGAGCTAGTTAGCAAAAGTTTATGCTGAAGCTTGATGCTGTTTGGCCGAGGTTGGTAAACTCTGAGCTGTGGGGCTGTATCTAATCAAACCTGGCCTGAGTCCGCTTTATATGGAGGATGGAAGTAATTCCAAGCAAGTGCTGATGGTGCTGTGGTGGTGCTGGGAACTTCTCTTTCCACCCTCCATTCTTGGTCTAGAGACCCAGGTGTGAACAGAAAATAGACTGGACTAAGGGCACAACATCACAAGTGGAGTTGTTTCTCTCCTAGGCACTTATCACGTGTCATTTTGTGTCTACATCAGCTCCTGTGTTAGAGTCTGAGCTCTGGGAGGTCACTGACTGGCTTAAGCTGATAACTGATGTGTGGGAGGAATTTTATAAAATACTTTCCATTTCATTCAATGAACATTTATTAGTCCTATGCCTAGCATTCTTCAAGATGTAGAAGATACAAAGACACAAAAGATACAAAGATACAAAAAAAGGATACAAAGGCAAAAGTGAAAGTGGGTCCCTACCTGCTCAGGGGGCATATACTCCGCTGCTTTCCAGAGATTACTTCACCAGCTCTTTACAGTGACCCTGTGACAGAGATACAGCAGGTATCCTTATTCCCATTTTATCCATGAGGAAATTGACAGTCAGGGAGGCTACATAAGTTGGCCATGATCATGGAGCTAGTAATTGTCCAAGGTGGGCTTTTGAGTTCAGCTTTTCACTTTTCTCAGCCATGGGTCAGGCTGCCTCTCCCAAATTAGAGCACAGCACTCTGCCCACAAAAGTCCTTAAATGCTCATTGAAGTGAACGTTTTTAATGGTTCCTTGGAAAGGGTAACCAGGAAGATGGTAGGCAGTCAAACTCTGAACTGTTTGGTTTTTCAGTCTCCTCACACATGTTCCCATAGTTATTGCATAAAGCACTTTGCAAACTCCAATGTCTTGGAGAGGTGTGGGAAATGATAATGATGATGGTGATGGCAATGTTGTTGGAGAGCTGACCTTAGAACTGGAAGATCTGGCTTCCAGTTCCACTTCTGACAAATGCTGCCTGTAAAGTCACTGAACCTCAAAGTGCCCAAGACAACTAGAACACTCTAAGTTACACAGTAGTTGTCAACCAGCATCCTCCTCTGGGAGGCATTTCTAGCAGATGAAACCACAAGCCCAACTTTGTTCCTGTCATTTTTATGAGTCCCACATTTTTCAATGAAGTTCTTATAGAAATGGGCCGGGGACAAAGTGCTATCTTACTGCTCTTCTTTTATATTTAATTTGTGTACAGATGGCTAAAATGACTTCCTCTTCCTGCTACTCCTTATTTTCTGCCTTCCTTCCTTTCTTTTTTCTTCTTCTCCTCCTCCTCCTCCTTCTCCTCCTCCTCCTCCTTCTCCTCCTCCTCCTCCTCCTCCTCCTCCTCCTCCTCCTCCTCCTCCTCCTTCTTCTTCTTCTTCTTCTTCTTCTTCTTCTTCTTCTTCTTCTTCTTCTTCTTCTTCTTCTTCTTCTTCTTCTTCTTCTTCTTCTTCTTCTTCTCCTCTTCCTTCCCAGAGCAATGCCTTCAATAATCAATTTTTGACCATATATATAATACATTTGACCAATATATAACACATTTAAATAATCAATCAATACTTATTGAGTGCTTACTGTGGGCCAGGCACTGGAGATATAAATACAAAGAATGAAATAATCCCTACTGACAAAGGCTCACGGTCTAATGGGGACAAAACAAGTGGGTATAAAAATACATAAAGCATAAACATAAGGGATATATCCACATATAAAGTAGTTAAATATAAGGCAGTTTGAGAAGGAGGCTCCTAGCATTTCAGGGGAAGCAGGAAAGACTTCTTGCAGGAGTTTGTGCATCTTAAAGAAATAATGGAACTCTTTGAGACAGAGGGATGGAGAAAGTGCATTCCAGGGATGGGCGGATGTCCCAGGCATGGAGTCTACTGGTGGAGGGGCAGATGTAGTGAGCAGAGAAAAGACTGGTTTGACTCTTTAGCTGGGTGCAGCAATGTCCAATATGTCCAGAAAGGTGGGCTGGGGCTAGGTTAGGTCAGCTTTTAAAAGCTGGACAGAGGAATTCGTATTTTAGAAGTCCCTTGAGTTGATTGAGTAGGAAAGTCACATGGTCAGTTCTGCATTTAGGGACAATGACCTTGGCAGCAGTGTGGATCAGGGCCTGGAATGGGGAGAGGCTTGTGTGTGTGGGTGGGACAGGCATGTTCCAATGAGACAGTAAGTTGTGGGAGGGATTGGGGCCCCTAACAGAAGGTATGTTGATGCTTGAATTGTGGCAATCCATGCACCATAGCATGAGAGTGCAGTGTAATTGACCCTGTGCAGGTCGTTTTTCTTCTCTGGATCTCAGTTTTCTCGTCTGTTAAGTGAGGGGTTAGACCCAGTGATTTCTGAGATCTCCTCAAATGATCTAGGTGGATGCATCAGTTCTATGGGCAGGAATCTGATCTGGCTTCTGTCAGGATAGCAGTGAATGCTCTGTGGTCCTCTCAGTGGCCACCCACCTCTATGAGCTCCCAGACCCTTGGATGCCTGGGAATGTTAGTGGGTGTGCCGAGGGTAGACAGTGCAGGATGGCTCAGGGGTGAGCTGGGGTGTGTTTGGAATTCACCTAGATTTGGAAGGAATTTAGTTAATTTTGCATCATTCATGGGAAATGGAAACATTTGTGAATTGGTAGATACTCACAAGTCATCTCTGAAGTTTGTCTGCTTTCTGTATGCTTCTGTGCAGGATACAAATTGGAATTAGAGAATCTGGGTTCAAATCGTAGCATGGTCACATTATAGCTATGTGACCTTAGAGAAGTCTCCTGAATGAGGTTAAGTTTCTTCTTTTAGGGTGGATGGTCTGAATCTAGCCTTTCTGCTGATAGTTCATAACTGGGAATTCTTGGACAAGTGATGGAAGCTCTGGGGGCCTCAGTTTCCTGATCCATAAAAATTGCATGTGGAGTAACAATAGCACCTACTTCACAGAACTATCACAGAAGTCAAATATATGCCAAGTGTTTAGAAAACTTTTAAGCTTTATAATTACTGCTTTCATAGTCCCTTCTATAGATACTTTGGATAATCTTCCTGTAACTGTAAGCAGAAATCAAATCTCGGGGACAATCAATCTGGAGCCTGGCCATCGGGATGGTTCAAGAGGTGCTGTGTTAGACTCAGAGACTGGACTAAGGGAGCTTTCCTTCAAGATCAAGGGACTTAATCGTCCTCTTTGTTACTTAGTCTCTGTGGGAGGGGTTATTGGAACTGGCTTCACAATATCGAAATGTGAACTGTTGTAACGAAGATTTGATGTTATTACTGACATTCTACCTGCCACCTCTTGGAAAGGAGGTGATGAACTCCAAATGTCCATTGAGACAGAAGCTTTTCCAGTACATCCAATGTAGGAATTTGTTTTCCTTAACTAAGTGTACTTATTACAATTACTTATTACATTTAGTGAGGGAGGGGAAGTGGATGGGGGAAAAATAAACTTTTGTTCATTGTAAAAACCAATTTAATTATGTTCATTTATCGTACCCTTAAAATGTGTCAGACCTTGTGCTGGACACTGAAGATACAGAAGAAAAATGAGATAGTTCCTGTCCTCAAGGACCTGGAATTTGCTCATAGAGGAGGGGTCTTCAGTGACCTTTAAGGTCTCTTCTTGCCTAAACATTCCATGATCCGATGATGCCCCAAGGTCATGCATTTCATGATGTCCAGTGAACTATACTTCTAGATAGAACCTGGGTCTTAGTCAGTCAACAAACCTTTCTGTATTAATGGCTTTCTGTGCACTAGCACTGTGTTAAGCTAGGAATACAAAGAAAGAAAAAGAAGTCCCTACTCTCAAGGAACAGATGTTCTAGGGGTTTAATCTTGTCCAACTCTTTGTGATCCCGTTTGGGGTTTTGTTGGCCAAGATACTGGAGTGGTTTGCCATTTCCTTCTCCAGCTCACTTTACAAATGAGAAATCTGAGGCAAATAAGGTTAAGTGACTTGTCCAGGGTCACATAGCTAGTAAGTATCTGAGGCAGATTCGAACTCAGGAAGATGAGTCTTCTTGACAGCAGGCCTGGTCCTCTACCCACTGTACCACCTAGCTACCCATTTAAACATGTAAATAATTAGGTCCATACAAGATATGCAAAAACATATGGAGGGAAGTCTAAAAGCAGCCAGGAAAGGCCTTATGCAGAAGGCAGTCATCATAAAGGAAGCCAGGGAAACCAAATGATTATTACAAATACATTGTGCTGGAAGATGGGGTGCCATGTTCAAGGAGCAGTCTTTCAGGCCAGCAGAAGACTGTCCTGGTTAGGAGGAGGCTGGCTAGCTAGCTCACTGGTATCAAGCTAATTTCATCTTCTCCCCTTCCCCAAGTTCCCTGCTGGGGTCTCTCCTGAGGCTCACACCTTGGGGCTGTCTGTGATTTTATATGTTTATCAGAGGAGAAGAAACTGTGGGGGCCCCATACAGTTTATTCTCAGTCCCCGAGAAGATTGTAAACCAAATACAGCTCAGTTTAGAGGACACAAGTGACTAGAGTTGGCAGAAGGGGAAGGTGTGACCAGTTATGGAGGCCATTGTAAGGTTTGTAGCACTAATTTGGGGGCATTGCTAAGGAATATATGAAATTCAGAGGTCCCCAAATGGGGCTCATTAGTCAAATCTCCAAATTATTTTTAATGATCTACCTATATCCAGCCCATGCATTGATTCTGCTTGCTTCATCAACTATAACTTTTCCCTTTCTTCCCCCCCAAATAATTCGGTTCTCCTGTGCCCCAGGAGCCCAGCACTATCATCTCCCTACCTTCCCATCTTGGGATCCCTAGCTCAACTCAGGTGCCACATTTCCTCAGTGCCTCCCAGTTGTTGGCTTCCTCCATGCCAAACTATTTATATGAGATATTTTGTTTTCCCTCAATACAACATTAGTTCTCTGAAAACAGGTACTGTTATATTTTTATCTTTGTGCCCCTAGTGCCATGCCTGGCACACGGTAGACCCTTGATCACTGCTTGGTGAATTGAATCAGATGGACTGACTCACTTCTAGTGGACCACTGACTTTTGGCCAAAGGTGTAGAGGCATGACTGAGATGTTTCTTGAGTGGGTAGATGAAAAAAGCAGATGGGGTGAGATCCCTGAGAACACCCAGGAGGGACAGCTGCAGAGCTGAGCTTTGCAACTTTTGAAGATATCCATCCATTAAAAAAAAGTACATATTCCCCTAGCCAGAAGCAGGATTTGGACTATTGCCAGTATGTGGACATTGAAAGGTATGAGCAAATTTACTGACTTGGGAAAAGGGGTTTCATTAGGAGTACCCACTCCTAATGAGTTCCCTCAGTTCCACCACCAAGCATACCCCCCCGACCCCACCGCCTGCCTAGTAAATGCTGTTGATTTCCTTGTAAACTCTGGCCAACCTGGATTTGTCAGGCGGTTTGCATACTCTTTCAATTATCTGGTTAATGCAATGGTGTAAATCTGATATTCCCATTCATTTAGCCAAATTTGCTCATGGATAAAGGAGGGAGTTGAGCTGTTCCGTAGGCGCCCCTCCTCCCTTTTCCCCTTACACTGCATTTGGAAAACTTATATCTACTCCAGATACAAATTCCAGAATTCTTTTACCCAGTCACTACTTTACACCCACACAGGTCTCCATGAACAAGCACATACATTTTCTTTTAACACTTTCCTACCCTGGGTATCATTTTCCTGTTCTGAGGATTCTAAGGACCTGGGGTTGCCTTTTCAAATGTTATTTGAATTATTATCATTTAATTTTATTATTTTGAATAGTCTTAAACACTTTCAAATCTTTCAAAAATGTTTTATGAAAAACAATGTGTGATATTGAGCCAAAAAAAAATGATACTGAGGAAATGGAGCAAAACTTTTGTCCTGGGGGGAAGATTCCCTGGTTAAAACTCTGAGAGGATGTGGATGATGAGCACAAAGCAGTGATGGGCTGAGATCCTCCCCACTGGAGAGGACATCTGAATCCATGAGCTAATAGAGTCATGAGTATTAGAGGAATATTTGACTTTAGGAAAAGAAAAATCATGAGCAAGTCTTTCTTTTGGGGGGAGGAGTTTTGTTTTTTAAATTTCCATTGGCATCCGTGATAAAACCCACCATCTTCTCTCTAGCTTATAGACTTGGTTGATGCACGCCTAGCAATGGGAATACCCGGAACGCTTTCATAATTCATGAGCATTGCAGTCACTTATGAGCCAGGGTATTTAAACACAGAAAGAAAGATGGTGCCTGAGACAAAAGGAGGTTGGGAAGAGCTTGGAATCTATTTTCTCTTCCCATGGCCTTGAACATTGGATCAAAGAGGGGACAGAGATGGAGGGAGAGGGGAGAGGGAGAGAGAGAGAGAGAGAGAGAGAGAGAGAGAGAGAGAGAGAGAGAGAGAGAGAGAGAGAGAGAGAGCAGGGCACTTTCATGAAGGAGTCTGTAAAAAATAATCAATTGGGAAGAATCTTTCTATTTTGATTTCAAAGAAGTTTTATTAGCAGTTACTAGTTATATGTTTTTGTTTGCTTTGAGGTGGTTGGATCTGGATTTCTATCAGTATGCATATTTTCCCTACTGATTCAGATCCCATTCACAATCTGATAGATCTCAACAAGCATTTATTAAACACTTACTCTATACCAGGCACTATACTGAGGGGATGGAGTCTATTCAGTTCAATTAAACATGATTTTATTAAGCTCTTTCTGTGTCAGGGGAACCAAGACAAAAATGAAAAGCTTTTTGCCCTCCAGGAATTTACAGGGACAGGACAAAGGTGAGTATATCCATGATAATTTGAAGAAGAGAGCACCAACAGCTTCCCATACTATTCAGTTATTGTCTAAGTCACGGCATCATAGATTTAGAGCTAGAAAAGGCATTGGAAGTTGTGCAGTCCAATCCCTTAATTTTAGAAATAAGGACAGACCCAGAGAAAAGGAGAGAATGACTTACTTGAGGTCCCAGAGGTAGCAAGTGTTAGAGTTAGGGTTTGAACCCCAACTTTGATGCTAAATTCAGCCCCCTTTTAATAGCTGCCCTCATGATCACCAACAATGCTTAACCTCCAACAGTATTTATTAACCATAGTCTCATCCTTCTCTCCCATGATACCTTGCATCAAAAGTTCGGTACTTTGAATAAAATAAACACACAATAAACATTTATCAGCTTAAATAGATAATATACATGAAACACTTTGGAGAACTTGAAATGTTACATACTATCAGGCAGCCTGGGGTGGTGAGTAGGTTCTGGACTTGGGTCAGGATGTCTTGATGGATTGTTTAAATAATGTCTAACATGGGTTCAAATCTCTGACATAGCATATGTGACCTTGCTACAGCCTGGAGTACATATATGATCCTCATTGGAGAGAATTCCAGAATCCAGAGCTCCCTAAATGGTATAATAGTTGAAGTGTAAAGACACAGATTTAGGTTTGGTAGAAGGAGAAAACACAACTAAAGCCTTCCTAACAATAAAAGCTGTCCTTGATAATTAGTCTTGGGAAGTGGTGATAGTGGGGAAGGTCCTTCACTGGGGGTCTTCAGGTGGAGGCTGGATTACCCTTTGCCAGGCACATAGAAGAGTGAATTCTTGTTCAAGTGAAGATCAGCTCACACGTGGTCCCTGAAGTGTCATTTACTGGGGTCCTTGTGAGCTAAAGCTGTAAACAAGTCACTGAATGCTCTGTTACCCACAAAGTCTATGACCTTGAACAAGTCACTGTACCTAGTCATTTTCATACCTCTTTCCCATTAGAATATTAACTTCCCCAAGGCAGGGCATCCCCAGCCCTTAGCCCAGTGCCTGGTCTGTTTTTGTTGTGTTGTTGAGCCATTTCAGTTGTGCCTGACTCTCTGTGACCCCATTTGGGATTTTCTTGGCAAAGATCTTGGAGTGGTTTGCCATTTCCTTCTCCAGCTCCTTTTACAGTTGAGGAAATTGAGGCAAACAGGGTGAAGTGACTTGTCCAGGGTCACACTGCTAGAGAGTATCTGAGGCTGCATTCAAACTCAGGAAGAGGAGTCTTTCAGACTCCAGTGCTGGTCCTCTATCTGCTGTGCCACTTAGGTGCCCTCATGCATAGGGAACTCTTAATAAATGTGTATTTACTGACTGACTAAGCTCACCAGGCTGCATGCTCCTCATCTGTAAAATGAAGGGGTTAGAATAGATCTCTGGGTTTTTGCTCCCCTTTTTGAAATCCCTGGCTTCCTTCAAGATTCACCTTAACCCCCTTTTTCTGCAGGAAGAGTTTTCTGGTCTCCTAATGGCTTCCCCTCAGAGGTTACCTTGCCCATAATCTGGATGTATCTTGTATAGACTTACATATGTAGATGTTACCTCTCCTGTTAGAAGGTAAGTAAGTTCTTTGGGGGCAGGGGCTGTTTTTACTTTGTATACTCCTAGCTTAGCACAGAGCCTAGCTCTTCCTAAATACTTGTGGATGGGTTGACTCTAGCTTGAGATTTATGATCTTATGAACATCACCTCGTCCTTTCCTTATGATCCCAATGAGATGAGTCCAAAGTAGTCAGTGCTACCAGTTGGGGAGAGAAGAAGAAAAAAGAATGAGTACCTGGGGCTACTGGCCAGTTGGACCAGGAGTCCCTCAATCAATGGGAAGAGACAGGTCAAGTTGCTCAGATGATTCTCTACAAAGCCTGGTCTACTGGGGATGTTGGAAAGAATCTCCTGTAGGGCAGGGGAAAAGAGCAAGGAAATGTTAGGGAATGTTTGGCTTCCCCACTCAAGATCACATGTCTGAAACCAGGAAATGTATATACATGTACACAAGGACATAAATGCACTTACAGATCAGCCTCTAAACTTCAATTGTGTCAATTTTTTTAATTAAAAAAAAAAACAGATTGGAATTCCTCTACCTCGTACAAGTGTGAATATTGCCAGGTATATTTTTAAAAACAGCTCACCTCACCTGAACTGTAAAATGAGGATACTCGTAGCCCCTACCACTCAGGGGATTGTGAAGATCCACAAAGATATCAGGCAAAGTACTGTGCAAGTCTTAAAGGGTGACCTGAGTGTTCATATTATAAGCGTTATTATCAACTCAAGAATCTTTAATCAAGTACTTCCAGTTTACTAGGCCCTGGGTAAATAGAGACAAAAATAAGATGGCACCTTCCCTAAGGAACTTACATTTTGCTGGAGGAGAAAGTTTTGTGCTGTACTAAGACCCTTCTTGGAAGGAGTATTTCTATAGGTGTGCTCAGAAAGTCCTAAAGTCAGTCGTAAAAGGCCATTGGTTTTGGACCAGAGACCAAGATGTGAGTTGTGGTCTTGCACCTTACTGCCTGGGTGAATGTAGCTGAGTCATGTTTCATTTTTGTAAAATGGAGGCATTGGATAAGATAGATAAGCTTTAAGTTTGCTTGGGAGATGCTTTTCTGCTCCGAAGAGCTTTCACTAAAAGATCCCAAACTGAAGACTTCTAAAATGGGGAAAAATCATCTTTCTAACCAATTGCTGCTTGCCCTTGTGCCTCAGTTTCCACATCCCCAATTTTATTTTAGAGCTCAAGACTGCCATTTTGTTGTTCAATCAATTAAAAAGTATTAATCAAGCTTCTACCATGTGTCTTTGTTCTGTGGAGGATTCAGCAGAAGTGAGCCTCTCCCTCAAGGCCTTAGGGGAGTAAAACCTTGTAGAAATATACAAGGAATTCCTTGTGTGTATGCCTTGGACTAGATGACTCTGTTGGTCACTTGTAGCTCTCAAATTCTATGTATTTGGCACTCCATGGTGTACAAGACAGTATGCGATTAAGGTTTGGCGTGGAAGTGGAAATCAGAGAAAAGGAGGATTGGGAAGGGCTGGGGACACCAAGGAAGGCTTCAGAGTGGAGGAGGCTTGAGCTGTGTCTTGAAAGATGTGCAGGATTTTGATAATGGT
The DNA here is from genome assembly GCA_023548195.1 of Bettongia penicillata ogilbyi. Classification (NCBI taxonomy): domain Eukaryota; kingdom Metazoa; phylum Chordata; class Mammalia; order Diprotodontia; family Potoroidae; genus Bettongia; species Bettongia penicillata. Next base: position 2,056,713 of record JAJHZJ010000513.1, read on the forward strand.
CAGAGAGAGGGAATGGGGAGAGGGTAGCCTATGCAACGGGGTAGAGATGGGACAAACTTAATGTAGACAAGTAAACACTTTAGAGCTTACAAAATACTTCATGTATCTTGTTGGATCCTCATGCTGACTCTGTGAAGTGGATGCTGGAATGAGGAAACTGAGGTTCTCAGATGGGAGATGACTTGCCCAGGTCACATAGCTCATAAGTCCCAGACTCTGTTAGCTAGGTCTTCCAAGCTCCAAGTTCTGCTCTTTCTCATAGTTCAGTCAGGTTTGCCAAGGGTTCCTAACAACAACTCTGGAGAGTAGGTAGGGCATTAGCTCTGTTTTACTGATAAGAAAATTGGGGATCAGAGAGCATAAAATGACCTGTCCATCGTCACATAGTGGATTCAACTTAGGGCTCCCGATTCTGTCTCTCACACCCAAGATGTCTCTCATGAAATCTCTCTGAGTCCAGAGCAGTAAGCCTGTGCTCACTAGAGCTCTTGGCTTTTTCCTGGTCTGGCCTTCCTTTATTTGGTCTGCTCCACTCTGGGGTGAAGAGCAGAGAGACATGGCCTCAGAAGCTTCCTTCGTCCAGTTTTAACCAGGTGGACAAGCTCCTATTTCTCCTCCTGCCCTGCCCCCCCCCCCCCATCTTCTCTTCCCCCACTCCCCTTTCAAGGCACTGGGCCATTTTCATGTGGTATGTGATGCAGCTGATGTTTAGAAGGTGGACTCCCAGGGTCATTAAGATGGGTCAGAGGTCAGTAGTCTAGAAATTGACACACTTGACCCATTTCCTTGTTGTGCTGGACCTTAAGTCTGGAGCCAGCTCCCCCAGGGACCATGTGCAGGGTCTGAGGCCCAGTCCTCAGCCCTTTCTGCCCATGAGGTGTATAATTCGATATTTATTGCCTCTCTCTCCAACAAGGTCTATGGTGCCACTGGGATCCATTCAGTTAAGAATGCTGATCCCCTTTATGAATTTTTGATGGGGGAGGAGGGGCTTTGGAGGCCACAGGGGGAACTTGTGAAATGGTAATATTTTCTTTCTTTCTTTCTTTCTTTCTTTCTTTCTTTCTTTCTTTCTTTCTTTCTTTCTTTCTTTCTTTCTTTCTTTCTTTCTTTCTTTCTTTCTTTCTTTCTTTCTTCCTTTCTTTTTCTCTTTTCCTTTCTCTAGTTCTATTTTTCCTTTCTCTCTTTTTCATTTTTCAGTTCCTTCTTGCTTTCTAGAGTTCTATTGTCTCCCATTCTTTTCCTTCCTTTCCTTCCTTCCTTCCTTCCTTCCTTCCTTCCTTCCTTCCTTCCTTCCTTCCTCCCTCCCTGCTTCCTTCCTTCCTTCCTTCCTTCCTTCCTTCCTTCCTTCCTTCCTTCCTTCCTTCCTTCCTTCCTTCCTTCCTTCCTTCCTTCTTTCCTTCCTTCCTTTCTCCTATACCCCTCTAAAAAAATCAATTTTGTTTTTATTTAAAAACACACAAATACTTGCTGTACTGCTCTAGCTTCTCTGACCAGAAGATTAAGTTAGTGACTATTTGTTAACACATACACACACATAACAAAGCCCTAAAAACCAGATAAAGAAGCAGCCCCCTTCCAGCCTCAGCACCAAACACATCCCCCAACAACACAAACCCTGAACATCGGTCCATGGGAGGAGCCCAACTCATTAGCCAGCTCTCTAGTCTGAAAATTGTGGAAACTTGATGCAGTACAAGCTACGTGTAGGCCAGAAAAGGCAACCGAGGAAACGGGCGTAAACAAGATGCTGTGTGGGAAGGCTGGGGGAGCCTGTGCAGTCTTCTCCTTGTTCCTTTTTGGTGGTCTGTGGGGGTGGGACTCGGGGGACTGGGAAAGTCAGGATCTGTATTTCATTGCCGAGAATTTGACAGCTCCAGCGCAAAGCAATACAATCCGGCTTTTTATTAGCCTGTGTGAGCCCTGCTCAGAACCCAGCGCTCTTTTTTAATTCCTTTTCCCTTTTTTTGGCCAAACTATGAGATGATTTAACCACAGTTTCCTTCCTGAAGTTTTTTTTTGGGGGGGGAGGGGGGAGCTGTTGTTTGAAACGGGAGGTGGGCTGGGTGTTCTTGAATGCGATTTAAACACGATCTGTACTTTGTGGCCGGAACAGCTTTTCACGCCCTTTATCTGGACTGGGATTTCAGTTGGGTTTTTATTTTGGTGGCATATGGCCCATCGTATAATAAAAAGACGCGAACCATTCAGACTTAATTTGAGCAGCTGAGGACGTCAGAAGGTTTGCAAGGGAAGGCTGTACCTGAGCTCCCGTTTGTTGAACATGGGCACACACACACACACACACACACACACACACACACACACACACACACACACACACACCCCTTGTACTGAGAAGTTGAGAAGGTGACTTTTGGAATTAGCTTGGTTTGGAGGCATTAAGTCCCAGCCCTGGAGAGAAGGTCAATTTAAAAGTTTGGGATATATGCCAGCTTTGCCGACGCTCGTTTACTGGAGAATTGCCTTTGGGGGCTTTCACAGTATCTGTCCTTCAGGGGTTCTGATTTCCACCTGCTTCTCCCTTGCTCGGGGAAATGGACTTTTAAAAGTATTACCCAGCATGCCACAGCCAGCGCCTGGTGTATGGACTGAGTAGTGACATAATGACTCACAGGCGGGGGGTGGGTGGGTTGGAGGGGGGTGCTACAGCTGGCAAGGGTACAGTTGTCTACTCCAGGCAGGCAAGGCCCACCTGGCTGGCCCTAGAGCCACTGCTGGCAGCTCTCCCCCATCATTTCCTCCTGAGTCTCCCTGCAACAGTGACATGGAGGGAATGAGTTTTTGCATCCCTATACCAACAGGGCAGTAACATGCCCATGGGTCACAGTTAGGGGAGGTCTGAAGGGTACCCCCACTGAGCTCTCTCTCCTTTTCTCCTGTCCTATGTGATCTTTTATTTACATTGATTCTGTTTCATATTTGGATCCTTCAATGAAGAACAAAGATAAGGAATAGATTAACGGAATAGCACAAAGTATCTTGAAAGACGAGAATTGCTGCTTATTATTGCTATTTTAATTTAATAATAATAATTGCTATTATTGCCTGTCTTTGTATCCCCAGCATTTAGTATGGTGCATGTTATATAGTAAACATGCATGTGTTTGTTGGCTGACTGGTCAGTCTGTTGAATCTGGTACAGTTTCCATTTCTGCTTGAACAATGGAAGCATTCTCTCCTCCTAGCTGAGTCTCCCAGCTAGCAATATGTGGTTCCATAAGGACCTTTCTGTTCGTTGGAGTTACCCATAGTTTGTTTTGCTTTTTCTACTTTGAAAATAGTTTTCTTCAGATCAGCTTTCAGAATAACATTATTCATCCCATTTTACAGGTGAGGAAACAGAGACTTGGAGAAGGTTCAGTGCCTTGATTGCACAGCTAGTAGGTGTCAGTGCTGGGACCTGAGCCTAAGTGATAGATTTTCAGAGCTGGAGGGGACCTTGGATATTCTCTAATTCACCTTTACCATATTGACTTGCCTGGCCTCCCATAGCTGAAAGGTGGTGGAGCTGAGAATCACCCCAAACCTCTCAGCCCAGTGCTGTACATGCACCTTTCAAGTATCTCCCTTCTGCTCTGGATTTCTCTTTATACATGTGGTCTCCCCTATTAGACGGTGAACATCCTGAGAGCAGAACTATCTTTGGCATTTCTCTATATCCCTAGTGTTTAGCACAGTGCCCGACAAGTGTTGTTCAGTCCTGACTTTATAACCCGGCTTGGGGGCTTCTTGGCAAAGACACTGTAATGGTTCGCCATTTCCTCCTCCAACTCACTTGATAGATGAGAAAACTGAGGCAAACATGGGTGAAATGACTTGCCCAAGGTTACACAGCTAGGAAGTATCTGAGGCCAGATTTGAACTAAGGAAGAGGAGTCTTCTTGCCTCCAGGCCTGACTCTCTATCTTATGTGCCACCTAGCTGCCCCTCCTAGTACATAGTAAGTGCTTAATAAACACTTGCTGATTGACTAACTCTATGATCCCATGATTAGGAGTCCCTTCCCCTTGACAGATCCATTATTTCAACAACATAGAGAATCGTAGCTACATAAACTGTATACTAATACAGACTGTCAACTTGCTTGGACCTGAAAGCCTTAGGGAGGTGCCTGGGGTACCATGAGGGGCAGTGACTTGCACAGGGTGACTCAGTCATTGGGAGTCTAAGGCAGGATATGAACTCAGGCCTTCCTGACACTGAGACCAGATATCTATCTCTGTCTCTCACATCTTTCTCTCTCTGTCTCCTTTCTGTCTCTCTCTCCTTCTCTTCTTTTTGTATTACCTCTTTTCCTTTCTTTTTCCCCTTTCCCTCCCTCTCTCTCTTTCTCTCTCTGTGTATCTCTATCATCTCTCTCTCTCTCTCATGTACATGCATGCATGTATATATACATATACATCTATATAACTGTGTGTGCACGTGAATGCAGTATAGGATAACATACTGGGCAAAATGTGAAAATACGTTATAAATATGAGCTATTATTTTTGTCATTATTATTATTCTAGACACCCACCCTCATATGTATGATTGCATAGAGAAGTTTGCCACCTAGAATACACCAGCTGCATCTGGCCGATCCACATCTGGGTTATTTCTAATAAACTTTAATGATTGCAGAGAGCATGCTTCCCCTCCTCCCATGTGTAAAGGGAGGCCAATTCCTCTAAATTTTCTTTTGATTTCCATAATGTCATTATTGAGGGTGGAGAGCTACCACCAATGGCTTGTCCTGCCTTTAGGGGTACAGGTGAGGTTAAGGGGTCAGGTAAGGGGCCTGGCACTTAGATTCCCAAGATCCAAGGAGCTACTCCTCCACCTTATGGTGGGGTTTCCTCTACCTGTTCCTAATGTGTTTGTCCTTCATTCTCGAAGAAGACTATGACATCAGAAAAATGATGACATGACTTGCACTAGACTTTGTTTTGAGTGAGGGAGGGCTGTGCAAGATCACCAGCCTCACTTTCTCCTCCTGAGCCATCTGGATCCAGTGACCAGATATTCATCAGGATGACTGATTGCGCTTCATGGCCAGTTGCATCCTCTCCAACATCATCCTGTGGCATCATAGAGTGATTTCCAGTAACCTGGGTTCTCTTGGCTGCTCCCAGGGAGCTTGGTATGCCTTGAGCTATTCCTGTGATTACATGGGGGACAGAGGCTGGTGTGCTGTAGTCATTAAGTAAAGAAAACGGCTGCCCAATGCCGCAACTATATTCTCTTTGACTGCCATGGAGCTGGCTGGCTTGGTCTCCCTGGGCCCATGTGGGCCAAACCTTGTCCTTCTCCTCTTTGCCCGCCTCCACCTGGAATCCCAGCTTGGAGCTGTCCTCTACCTTTTCCCTCAGGGAGCCCCGATGGGAGGTGGACCAGACAATGGCATTCGTCGGTGCGTTTGAGATGTTCCGCTAGGCCTTCTCGGGTGACAAGAGTTCAGTGACAGGTGCTTCTGATGGACTCTGGGGCCGAATCCAAGCTGCCCAGCAGCCTGTGACCACAGTCTATCAACTGGGGGGTTCATGGTACTTCACCAACCTCTTCAAAGTGACAAAGGGTCATTTAAAAAAAGTGACAGTTAAAAAAGCCAGGACTGAAAGGATGGGTCATTGGGAAAAGTAAATAAAACTGAGTTTCTCTGCTCTTTCTCTCATACTGACATCGCAGGTTTCACATTCTCTTCCTGTTCTCCTGTCTGCCCCCGTTCCCCAGTCCTACCCCATCTCTGCCTCTAAGCCCCAAATGAACATTGATCTCTTGCCAGGAGACCTAGACCTTCTCAGGGGCCAAAGCCAGGTGCCCATCTTATACTGGCTCTTCTCTGAGAAAGTGCTCAAATCTCTGATTCCAAAGACACATAGGTCACTCAGGGGTCAGGAAGGAATTTCTTCCTTTTGCTCGACAGGGAAGGAAAGGCAGACATATTAGATGAACTGCAAAGATGTTTCCTCCTGGCTGTCTTTCTCATTCCCTTTTCTTCATTCTCTTTTTCCCCTTGCTGTTTCAGCTTCCTTCTGAAAGCCACAGCTGGAGGCTCAAGGCAGAATTGATGGGTTGGTGATCTGAGTAGACCTAACCCATCAATCAATCAATCAACCAGCCAATCAGAAAATGTTGGTTGAGCGTCTCTAAGCCTCAGCCACACAACCAAGTGAAACAGACCTAATCCTTGCCTCTGAAACCCCCCTTGGTAGATCAGAGGTGGGAAAAGCCTGTCTGAGGTTTGATGGTACATCCAGTAGAAAAGGCGCTAGATTGGGAGGCAGTACCTGGTTCAAATATTGACTCTGTCAGCTAACTCCTTGAGTCACTTTGACCAAATCTCTGCCATTCTCTGGGCATCCTAATCTACAAGAGGACAGGGTTGAACTAGATGCCTTTTCTGACTAGGGTCCAGTTATACCAGTGTCCTCTCCTACAATTTGCCATCTCTCAATTTTGCACATTTTTCCTGGATGTCTCCATTCCAGAAAAGTTCAGTTTCCTCACCTTTGCCTCTTCCTTTCCCTGAAAGATTCAGCTCCAATCCTTCTGCAGGAGACCTTTCTACTGTGGCTGGGGCTGCCTTCTGAAGTTGTCTTCCATCAGCTCTGCATATATAGCTAGTATGTATCCAGTTATTTACATGTTGGTGACCCCATTAGAATGTGAACTCTTTGAAAACAAGGTTGTCAAAGTGCTTGGAATCCCCAGCATTTAGCACATAGCCTGACAATAAATGCTTATTGACCAACTGGTTTAATCTATGATCTGTTGATTCTAAATTCCTTCCACTCCCTGAGCATCCCTTTGTTCATCTGCAAAACAAGGAAGTTGAACTAGATGACTGCTAAGGCACCTTCCAGATACAGTTCTATGATATATAAGTCAATTCTCCTTTCTAGGACTCAGATTCTCCATCTGAAAAATGAAGGGATTTGGCTTAGATGACCTTTGAAGTTCTTTCCAGGTGAAAATCTGGAATATTTTGAATTCTATTTATCCAAGTCTGAGATGTCTACTTACTTTGAGAGTTGCTACCTTTGTTCCTGGGACCCCACATCCCACCCCATCCCATCCCATCCCACCTCATCCCATCCCATCCCATCCCACCCCACCCCATCCCATCCTGGGGATATACAGCCACCATCTTGCTTTGCTTGTTCCTTCCCACCCATGCTAGAAGTGGACTGCCAGTCAGTTACCAGGGTTGTCTAATCTATTGGGGCTCCAGGTCTGGAAGTGCCTCTTTTCCATAATCCCTAATCAGATCTCCGTCAGATAACAGCTCAGCCTTGGGAACATGAGATTTTAATGTGGAATGAATAAGTGCCCTGAGACTGCGGCTCGTCACTGCAGCTCATCTGGAATCACTTAGAGTCGGGTAAATCCACTGGATGCTGCCTTCCCAGTGAACGAGGGGTTTAAAGGGAGGCACACAGCTCGTTCCTCTTAATGTCTAAACAATCTGATGTTGACAAGCCTTCCACATTAACCCCAGAGTGGCAAAGTTTAAACCCTTTATTAGCTGATGGGGTTTGGCAAACCACTTAGAGGCTTTTGAATCCATATTTATAGGGAGAGGACCTTGTAGATAAAAATATATTCAGAGTAGTAATAATTATGATAACAATAATGATTATTTTTAAAGCCAGCATCATGTGCATGTATTTCCATCCTCCAAAGGTCTATAGTAAGTCTTTTGATTTTCAGAAAGAAGTTAGGCTAAGGAAGGGAAATCAGTTTTCTGTTCTTTTCTTCCTTTTTCTCCTCCTCTCCCCTTCCCTCCACTCTTTCCTTCCTTCCTTCCTTCCTTCCTTCCTTCCTTCCTTCCTTCCTTCCTTCCTTCCTTCCTTCCTTCCTTCCTTCCTTCCTTCCTTCCTTCCTTCCTTCCTTCCTTCCTTCCTTCCCTCCTTCCCTCCTAAACCCCATGTTCTTCTTAGAGCATCCCAAACTCTGGGAAATGTATCATGCTCACAGAGCCAGCGAGGAGAAGACCGTGCCCCAGCATTGCTGGCCTTCAGTTGCAAAGACCTTGTATTTTGGCAGCTGACCCCATATCATGTAATTTTCCTACAGTTTTGCCCAGAACATTGTGAGTGCTTCCAAAGGCAGAGGGCTGGAATTTGGACCCCAGTATGGGGTGGGGAGGGGTGAGGATAGCTACAAAATGGCAGGGGGAGTTGAGATACTGTAGTTTAGCCCTTGACTGGTATTTGAAGGCCTTCCCTAGTCCCACTGGCCAAGTGAGCGAAAACAAGGAAATGTTACTGGGTTCTGTCCAACTGCCTGGAAGACCATAGGAAAAAGCTGCCGATACATTTTTTTTCAGAACTTGATTCAATAATGGTATAATAATCAACCACATCCTATTGGAGAAATGAAGATATTTTAATTCACTATTATAAAAAAGCATGAGATAGCTGAGTTGATTTTCATTGGAGGGAATTTCATCATTTTTATTTTACTGTTTGGGTCAAGAACCCTGAAAAGTAAGAGCCTGGTAAGTCTGACTCACTACAAGAAGAGAAATACTTCTCTGGCAAAATCAGGACTGGCTTGATTCCTGTGCACTGGAGGGACAACTGAACTTGGAGCCAGAGGGCTCGGGTTCGAATCTCAGCTCTGTGTGACTTTGGACAAATTACTTAATATCCTTGAGGTGATTCAATTCAGTTGAGTTCAATAAACATTTATTAAATGCCTATTATGTGCCAGACACTGTGGTGAGCTCTGGGGTTATACAAAAAGGTGAAAAAGACTGTCCTTGCCCTCAAGTTGCTTACAATTTATTTGAAGAGAATGTAAGCAAACAAGTTTGGCCTAGAAGAATCTCCATGCTCCTTCTAGCTTGAAATGGCTGATTGGGCAAGCCCCCTGGCAGCATACTAACCTGAGACCTCCCCATTTGGGTTGTCATTTTCTACATTTCATTGGTGTCAGGACTGATGATGCCTTGAACTCCCCAGTTGGCTCTGTTTAAACGCAATCCTCCAGTGCTGCTAGTTGATTTTCTTTCTAATAAATACTTTTTAAATTGGATTTAACTATTTGCAATATTACATGCTTACTTTGTTAATGCATTCATCCAATAGACATTTATTAAGCATATACTATGTTCCAGGTATTATTCTAGGTGCTGGAAAAAACCAAAAACCCAGCCACCCAACACTTCCTCCTCCCACAAAGCTTAAATTCTCCTACATTAATATAGAATGTGTAGAAATGAATATAAATGAAACATATGAAACCCCTCCAGAGAAAGGGTGCAATAGCAGTGGGGGGAAATCAAGAAAGGCAGCTGGCAGTGCTGTGCATTGAGTCTGGAGTCAGGAAGCATGAGTTCAAATCCACTTCAGGTACTAGCAGTATGACCTTGGGCAAGTCACTTAACCTCTTTGCTGAAACCAAAAATGGGGATAACAAAAAGTATCTTGTGATATTGTTATAAGAATTAAATGAGACAATATTTGTAAAGTACTTGGCACAAGACCTGGCATACAATAGGCACTTAATAGATGCTTATTTCAGCCCTCCTTCCCCTGTAGAAGGTGGTACCCAAGCTGTGCTATGTGTTTCAGGAACTTATGTTCCTTTGTTATCCTTTACATGACACCAGCTTCTAACCACTCAGGAAAAGTGTTTTAATGTATTGGAGAGAGAACATGGAAAACAGTATCTTCTGTTTAGAGCTGAAAGAGACCTGAAGTTGTTTGTCAGGAGCCTAGTGGGTTCGCCCTCCTTGGAGGTCTCAGTGGAGCTGACCAGTTGGAGGTTGGGTGTGTTAGAGTGGAGATTCCTTCTGAACATGAGTTATACCTGAGGCCTCTGCCAACTTTCAAAACTGCAATTCTGTGGTCTGAGTGCATGAATTATGGGAGAGGGCTTGCATAGTTCTTGTTTCCATAAAAGTATTTATGACAGAGTGGGTTAATTAGGGAAATAATAAATGAACATATGATAGATGTCTTTAATTAAATTAAAATCCTTGCAAATGACACAGTACAATTTCTATCTTGGTACATATCTTGGTCCATTCATTGGCTCACTATCAGATCCAGTGAAAGTGCATCTGGATTCCATCCTGGTCTTAAAGGCATGGAAACAGGGGGAAAAGAGGTTTGGCTACTACCACCATCTTCATCGGCCCACAGGACCTTGTGTTCCTTTAGCTCTTGGTCTGGGGACAAACACCTTTCCCAAGAACAGAGCTCCCACCTGCAAATGCCCTGGCAGTTTTGTGTGCCGTCAACCACTGTCAGTTGGGATGCTCTTGCGATGCTGTTGTCTTTTTCCAGCTATGGCTTCTAGGCCCAAGCAGACAATATGATTTGCAGTTTCTCCATTGCTTGTGTGAATGAGCTGAACATAGATATTTCTGAGAAATGAAGAGAAAGAGGGGAGCTCTGCCTCCTCTCACTCTCCTTTCCCCCCACCTCCCAATAGGCTATACAGATTTGAACATGGATCGATTACTGGGCCACCATCAGTCCAATGGTTCCATTTGCTTTCGGCTTATAGTAATAACTAGATAACAAGTAAATAGTTAAAAAAGAAACAAGGCAATGCTTATTCTTTAAATCAATGTCAGCTTCCTAACGAGAGGGGAGGAGCAGTCGGTAGCTGGGCTGTTCTGGATGAACTATCAGAGATCTGTTGGGAATACTGGTGCCTTGACCCTGCTGACCCCCAAAGTGCTGAGTGTGGAAAATGGGAAGTCTCCACGGGCCTCAATATGCACAAGATGTCAGAAAAATGCAGTTCTTGGAAAACTATACCTTCCTTCTTTGCTCTTCTCCTCTCTTTTCCCTTCCCTTTCCCCCACCAAGTTTGCATCATTGTGTTAACACCTCCAGTCCAAGGCTGGCTCCGTGTGTGTTGGAAACAATATTTTCCAAGACGCATAATTCTAAATACTGTTTTACAGTCATTTGGTTGAGTGGCAAATACATGGCTTCTTGTCTTAAAAAAAGTTTTATATATGCCTCTTCTTTTTATATTGCAGTCATTTTAGATGGCTGAATATCCCCTTATAACAAAGAAAAACAGTTTAACCACCTTTGCCCCCCCAAAAAATCCCCAAATCAAACCAATGATAGAGTCTGTCACGTGTATGTAACATTCTGCCCCCATGAACCACCCTCCTCCTTCCTCTTCCCCTCCCTATGGACCCCGGTTCCCCCAGGACCAGAAACTCAACCTGCTTTTAGTCATCTTTCATTGTACTCATTGTGCAGATTGTTTTTCTGATTCTGCTTAATTCGTGTATCAATTTTCTCAAATTCTTAGTTTATTACTGCACAGTCTTATTCCATGTACTATGGTTTTCTCAGCCTCCCCTTGACTGATGGACACCTACCCACCCACCCACTTCACAAAATGGTGGCCTTTTGCAGCTAGCTGGGAGCCACTCTTCCTCTTCTATAAGGAGCTTTCCAGGGAGGAGTTTGCTGATGGGGGAATTTTATTTTGGTATTTATGAAGCCCAGGTTCATTTTTTGACTGTGTTCTAAACCATGACAAGGATTTCACTGTGACTGGAACTAGTTAGGTTTCTTTACTCATGCTCAGTATTTTTCCTGGACTGAAACTCTTAAGGGCTGAGTTCTCATCCCAAACTATCAGTATCAGTAGAGGCTGATCTGAGCTCCACTCCCCATCATGTTACACATCAACCTTTCTTTGGGCCCCACACAGAACAATGTTTGAGCCCCTCTCCAATGGGGGTGGGTCCAATGGATGGAGGTGGTGCTGGGGGTTTGGGGCAGTTGTCTTATCCAGCTGGAGGGTAGACATTACATACTTTTGTACATGCTTGATCAGAAATACTTGGAGGCTTTGGGAAGGAAAGAGGGATTTACAGACTTCGTAAAGAGAATTATGCCATCTTCCCCCACCCCCAATCAAGTCACTTATTAAAGAGAGTCAGAACCCTACCTCTGTCTGTACTCTTATTCTTCTATTAGCCAAGTGTGTGTGGGGGGGAGGGGCAGGGGGAGAGGGGGAAAGCCTACTCTGCCTGTAAATATGGTGTGGATTAGAATCCTTCAAAGGATCTAAATTTGCATAAATAATATTCCACTTAGGAGGCTAGAGGGAGGGGGAGAGAAAAACCCTTAACTAAAAGGATGAAATCAGCATTTAAAGACTCCCTAAATACATATTTTGATGTTGATTTACAATTTTTTTTTTAAAATCTACTTAAGTTCCTATTTACCTGGGAGACCATTTGGTATCAGAGGAGACGCCTGGATCTCTCAGGTAAATAACAAAACACTTCACAGGTTGCCTAATTATGTGCTATGCCCTAGGTCCCCATGGGGAATCCCTTGGGTAAATAATGTGCTTTAGAAACTTGATAAAAAAATAGAACTCAAAACATCCACATTTATAGTTCTGGGCTCCAGCCTAGGGTTCGGGTCATCTTTGCTATTATATCTTCACATCTGAGCAAGCCGTGCCTCACCAGGAACATGCTGCTCCTCGCTTTTTAGAATCACTGGCTTCCTTTAGTTCAGTCTAAGTCCTATCCTCTACGAGGAGCTGGATTCCATAATGCTGAGCTCCCTACTCATACCATCGCTTTGTTCATTAACTTATCTGGGACTTTTCTCCTAGATGCTCTAAGATCTTGGAGGTCATACACCATCTTCCTTTTTATATTTTGTATTACTGATGTCTAGTTTGATCCTTGGCACATAGTAAAGCTGGTGCTTTAATAAATAAATGCATGAAGGAGTGCTGACTCTGCCACCAACTGACTCGGTGACTTTCCCTACTGGAAGAAAAGCAACCCTCTGCTTGTAGTTGCTGGGCCATCACCAGGAAGGAGGAATGCCCTTAGCCCGTCTGGCACCATCTGCTTCTTCTAACAGTGGTTGGCCTCTTGAGGGCACTAGGAATAGCCAATAGGTTTCCTGTGGGTCCGAGAAGACCAGGCCTGCCTGGGTGCTGGTGTGTGTATGTTTTCCACCTATTTAAAATACAGATGTGGGCTGTGACCAGTGACTTTGAAAACCATACAGCAGTTTTGGTTACAGGAGAAAAAAAAAGCTGTATCTAACATGGACCCAAAGAGCTGGTAACAAGTTGAAGATGTGGGGTTGGATTTTTCTTTTTCTTTTTCTTTTTTTTGTGAACCTCAAGTAAGCATGACAGGCATTAAGCTATCAATATTAGTGAGTGATTTAACATACCAACCAACATTTACCTGCAATAATTCCTGTAGTAAACTACTCCTTCCGGGCTCTCCTACCACATAATTCAGTGGCCATAAATCAGAATCCTGAGTGTGCTGCATCTATCTTGCCTTGGGCAAGATCTTGAAGTCTTTCTTCCTTTTTTCCCTCTTTGACTTGTCTGGAATCCTTTCATGGTGTGTGCGTGTGTGCGTGCGTGTGTGTGTGTATGTGTGTGTGTGTGTGTATGTGTGTGTATGTTCTCAAGCAAATTTCTCTTATCCCCTCCTGTTGGCATTTTCATATGGGACATTGAAGTACCTCATGCATCTGTAAAGTAGCCTAGAAACCCTCTTGTCTGGCCTGCCTGCTGCTGGCTCCCTCTTTCCCTGGAGTGCAGAAGTTCACTTCATATCCTTTCCTAGATGGGATCCCCAAAGATTTTAAACTGCCTCTTGGTTGAAGGAATTCAAATCATTCTGCTCTGAGTTAGCTAGTTTCTGCACCTGGAGGGAAGTTTCAGCTCAGGTGAGACTGAGCATGAGTCCCAGAATTAACAGCATCAATCAGAGAGCCAGGAGCTTAAAAAGAAATTTCACCTGGGAAATGCTCAGTCTTTGCGTGACCACCTACAGCGAGAGGGAGCTCTTGACCTCCTGAAGCAGCTCCTTCTACTTTTCGGTAGTTCTCACGGATAGGAAAATTTCCCACCTCTTCCATCAAGTCTAGATCTGCCTCTTGGCTACTTCTATAGGCTCAGAGGACCCAAGTTCAGATCTTACTTCTATGCCTTACCACTTTGGGCAACTCACTTCATCTCACCCTGAACCTTATTGTCGTCATCTGGAAAATAAAAGGATTTAGACTAGATGGCCTCAAGAGGACTTCTAGCTGTCTTTGCTCAGTGATGAGCCCTATGGCCCCTCCTTGTGGTCCACTCTCCCTACTGGTCTTTTTCAAATGAATTGCTCCCAAGTTCTGCTGCCCCATTATCACACCATCTTGTATATGGGACAATAGGTAAGGTAGAAATGGAACAGGTCTTTGGAAATCATCTACTCCAAACAATTCAGTTTACAAAATTTCAGAGAAGTAGAATCTGTTCCCAGTCGTACAAGCCAGGGCTGGAACCTGAATCTCTTGACTCTCAGGATCAGAACATGGCTGCTTTCAGCTAGGGGGTTGTGGGCATGAAATTTGATGAGTTCTTTGAATAAAGCAGGGGAAGAGATCTTTAGCCATGCCCAGCAAGCCACATGGGAAACACTTAGTAATAGGAAACTGTGAGTGAACCATAAACCACAGCCCCTGAACATCCTTTAGGTCACCACCCATCCATGTCTTGATTCTGACAGTATGGTCTAATGGATAGGACTGGGTTCAAATTCTGCCTTGGACACTTGCTATGTGACTATGGGCAAATCATTTTTAACCTCTCTGGCCTCAGTTTTCTCATTTGTAAAATGAGGACATTGGACTTGGTGGCTTCTAAGGTTCCTCCAAGTTTTAAATCTATGATCCTATGATCCATAATATCCTCTTACTATCCTGTTTTCCCAGAAACAATTAGATTCATAAGGTTTAGAATTAGAAGGGAGATGAAATCATATAATTCAATCTCTTCAATTTTACAGAAGATGTTAATGATTTGTCCGAATTCACACAGATAGTTTGTTGTCAGAGCCAGGACTCAGAGCTCTGCCCTCCACCCCATTGGAATCCATGCTGCTGGGTGGTCAGGCTGTGACTATGCCAGTATGGTCTCAGGTGGCACATCCCCACTTTCTGTTTTGTGCATCCTTCTGCCCCACATCTAAGCCTACAAAGGGATCCTGGGTACACAGACAGCGTGAAACCAAATACCATCCCATCTTTCAACAGAGCAGTTTTCTTTACAGCTAAAAAAGATTTATTGGGGGAGAGTGTAGAGAGGGGGAGGGGATGTTGGGTGGGGACAGAGAACCTATTATGAACCCATCTGGTCTGTTCTGGGTCTTTTTTTTTATTAGGAGAGGGAAAAAAATCCCTCTCTAGGTTCATATGTCTAAGGAGAGCTCAATTAAAGTTATTTGCTGTTGCTTAAAATATACCTGCACCTGCTTCAGGGCTGCATTGGTTCAGGGATGGCGGCTGGCCCCCAAAAGGCAGCGGCAGATGAGGACCTAGGCAGGGCTCATGCAAGAGTGTGAGTGGAAGGACAAGGGATGGGGGCCACTCTGTGGTCTTGAGAAGAAGTTTCCAGATGTGCCCTGGAGGGAAAAATGGCCTAGAGGAAAGAGCACAGACCTGGGAATCCAAATCCTGAAATTACAGCTAGATTGTTTTAGGGTTCATTGAAACTCAGAGCTCGCCCCAGGAATTTTTGTGCTTGTGGCACGTGGGGCTGTATGCCCTCAGTTGAGCAGGTGGTGGGGAGCAGGGCAAGGAGCTCACCCCAGCCCGCCATCTGGTACCTCCCTATTTTAACTAATTATTCTTGCTAACTAGGTGCTAAGCTCTGTTGCTTCTGTGATGCTAAAGGACTTCATGTGCTGTCAATGCCCTCTAAATCCAACACCCTGGGGAAAAAAATCCTCGTCATCTCCCCCAGGCATGACACTATTAAATCTGATTTCCTCTTAGTAAAGATTAGCAAACAGAGACCTTGACCAGGAAAGGTTCTACCCATGGTAGGAGAAAGAGTCAGGACTTGAATAGAAGTCTTTCTCGCTTAGATTTCAGCAGGCTCGTCACAACACCATTTTGTTTTCCTATTTTGGGCACTTGGGCAATAGGGGCAACTAGAGCAAGTTGCTCCAGAAGGATGGCATGATAGCATTGGTGAGGACATTAGTCAAGTCTGGTGATTTAGTGAATTCATTTCCATACAGGCAGGAGGCTGAATATTGAGGAAATTGTAATGACCCATTTTGCTATGAAGCAGAGCTAATCTCCTATCCCTTCAGGCACCTGCCAGGGGGATACTTAAGGGAAGTTAATTCTGGTTGGTGTGGGGTTTGGGGAAATTTTGAAGTTGATGGACCAAGTACTATCATTTCCGATTCTAGTCTTGGGGGAATTCTCCATGTTGGAATTTCTCTTCATTTTAAAGCCATCTTCAAAGAGAAGGTCATGAGGTTCTCTTAGCAAGTCCCAAACGTGCCTTGATATCTCTCTAGTGTCTCTGAGGTTTGAGTTCCAGTTGTGACTGTAGTAGTGGGGTTTACCAACTTGTTGGGGCCCTGCTGTTCTCTTTCTCTGCTTTTCTGGGAAGGAGATGGTTGGGAGAGGCCCCCAGCACCTAGTGCATAGTAGATGTTTAATAAATGCTTGTTGGTTGATAGCAATTAAAAGTGCTAGGTTTCAGTTCAGATGCTCTGAGTTCAGATCCTGGGTCTTGTACTTAGCACCTCTTTATCTTTCTCATCCTTTGGAAAATGAAGGTGTTGGACCCAGGTCCCAGCCAGCTCTAGGGTTAAGATTCCATGGACTTCTCTAGTTTTGGCTTCCTAGTTTACAAAATCAGGGGGTTGGACTCGGCCTCTGAGGTCCCTTCACCTCTAAATATGTGATTGTGTGATGTAAAATAGCCATCCTGTGGGGAGTAGAAAGCATCCCCTTTATTAAAAAACAGAAAGGAAAGCAAAAGTCTGATCCTGTTGTACCGTCCTTCTTCCAAGGCTCAGCTGCAGATTCCTAGGCCCTCTCCTCCCTCTCTCCCCAGAAATGACTTAATAAATAAAAATCATATTTTCCCTTGCCGGCCCCCACCCAGTTGCAGGCTCCACCCTGCAGCCTACAATGTGCGTTCTCTGTGAAAGGGAGGCCCGATGTTGCTCAAACCCAGCTCTGCCTGTCTTTGCTTTCTGATCATCAGGGAGGGTCCGGGACACCTCTTCCCCCCAACTCCCATCCCACTCTCCACTGGAACATTAGCTTATGGGTGCATCAGTTCAGGGAAGGGTCCCATTCAGTGCCAGTGGGAAAGGGTGACTGGCCAGCTTAGACCAGCAACGGATCTTGACCCTGGCATCTTCCAAGTTCTATGGAGCCAGGGGTGGATCAGAGCACAGGGGAGGAGAAACAGACCCAGAGGGATATGGTATGGTGGATAAACACCCAGATTACTAGTGCTGACTAGTACTGCATTTATTAAGCACCTCCTGTATGTTCTGGGTTCTGGGGAGGTCATGGCAGAAGATCATAGTACCTGCCCTTGAAGAGCTTATATTCTATTGGGGGTCATATAGCACATACCTAGACAAGACACAAGATGGAGTCTGCTGAGAACAAAGGAGATCTCTAGATAGAGTGGCAGCTAAGGGGCACATTGGGGAGTCAAGAAGACCTGAATTCAAATCCAGCCTTGTGACCTTGGGCAAGTCAGTTTCCTCCCCTGTAAAGTGGCCATAATGATAGCACGCACCTCCTAAAGTTGTTGTAAGAATCAAAAAATGGTTAGTGCAGTGCCTGGCACACAGTAGGAACTATATTTGTTATTATTTACTATTAATTGACTCCAATTCTCAATCTTTTATCCTAGACACATAGTTTAGCTACAAATCTAGAGAGAGTCCAGAACAGGGAGATCAGAATATTGAGGAGGCTAGAGGACATGTCAGTACATTGGCAAATCCCTTGACTTCTCTCTTCTTGTAACATGAGGAGAATGGGCAAGATGATTTCTCAGGGTCCTCTTAGCTCTGAATCTGTGACAAGAAGGTAATTCCTAGGTTGGGATGCTGACCATCAGAGTTTTGGGAACAGAGAGGTGTTGGGTTCTCCCTTTGTCTCTCCCTGCCTCTCAGTGTAAATTGTCGACATGCAGTATGTGTCCCTGAGCGCAGCCACGGGTTGGTTAGCTTCTGTCTTCGGCTTCCTTTCAGCTAGGCAACGAGCATGCTTTTTTTTGTCAATGAGGAAGCCAAAAGAACTCCCAATCTCCAGTGGCTTTTCTCTGCCTGTCGGAGCCAGAGCCAGAGCTGGAGCTGGTGGGGTTGGCCTGGTTGGTGAGATAGCTCAGATCAGAAGCTGGAGGAATCTGCATAGAAATAGAGCCCAATAAGACAAGATCTGTCAGCAAATGCTTTGAATGTTGCTTAACAAAATACGTTACACCAAATCTTTATAGACTGAATAAGCACAGCGAGTTCCAACCAAGTAAACCAAAAGTAAACACGGTCCTTATGGGAAATAAAATTCCATGTGGTTCGGGCCGAGCTGTGATTAATTCAGCGGCAATGAAAAGACTAGGAAAATATTGTCCAGCTATTGACTCTCTCTGAGAAACAATTCAATGTGAGTGAAAGAAAAAAAGAAAAGATGGGAGGTTAACCCCAAAGGGTGGGCAGGGGGAGAGGAGCTAGAGTGTCTGCTCTTCAATGAGAAGTGAATGCGCTTGATGCTCTTGGTATGGCAGCCCTATCCATCAGGGAAGTGGAATTCTACAGGGACTTCAGTAATGAAACAGGAGGATAGTGGTAGGGGTGAGGCTGAGTGTAGGAACAGAATTCAACAAGCATTTAATGGAGATTCAGAGATAAAAATAAAAGCAGAGCCTGCCCTCTGAGAGCTTTTGCTCTGTTGGGTGTCCGCAGAAGGGTGAGTATAAAACACACCAAGCATATACAAAGCAGTTGGGGGGAGGGGTGGTGTGAGAATCATGGATAAAGGCTGAGGGTGTGTCTGGAATTGTCCCTGTTTCTTTGAGTGGCCCTTTGTGTGTGTGCTCCAATGTGTAGGAAGGATAAAGAGCTGGGGAAAGGCAGGGCTGTAACTCCTGATATTTGTACCCTTGGAGGGTGAAACAGAGTGCTCTCTCAATTCACTTTGGGTGGGGGAGATCACAGGATACCACCAGGATGCTTCCAGGAAAGTGATAGACAGGTTGGGTGAGTGGGCCAAGGCAGGGCAAGACAAGGTCAAGAAGGAACTCATGCAGGTTCCGATTGCTGGAGGAAAGAGACACCATTTGGCAGTTTCCTATCTTATCTAATTATTCTTGCTAAGTAGGATCTATGCTTAGTTGTTTTTATATCTCTTAAAGACTGGAAAAGTGATCAGTGCCCCTCTAAATGTGGATGCCCCTGGGTTAAAGCCCCATCACCTCACCATAGGTATGACTCTGGAGAGGTGTGTGTCCACAACCTAGTTTACTTCCATAATAAGCACGAACAACCGAACCAGAGATTTCTCAGTGCTCTTTTGGACTGGAGCTGTGTCCAGAGTGCATGCTTTCCTAATGTGCATTTTAACGTTAAATGATTTTTAATATTCTACATATGGTTTCATGGTTTAAAGCCTCCTCACTGGGAATGAGCAAGGCTGTGGTATTATGATGAATAGTGGATTGTGTCCAGGACACCCACTTACTTCCCTGCATATCAAACATGTGCAGCTCCCATTAAATATGGGAATGTCTCTGGGGATTCCAGTTGTCCTATCTGATCCAGTCCTATTTTGTTCCCTCGACCCGGATTGAGAGGGATACGTTGTTCCCATACATTCTTCTTTTAATTAAATGCAGTAGATATGTCATGTCAATGAAATATTCCAGGTCTGTTTTTACATCTGTGGCCGCTTTTTCTTCCACTCTTTCCTTTTGGCTCCTTGGAAAGAAAATCACCAGTAAATGTAGATGGAGGCTTATTGATTGGTTGTGTGCAAGTTATCAAGTCATTTCAAAGACCATCTTAATTTTCGGTTTCTGCTTGTGTTGAAATGTGGGTGTGGAAACTCACTCTGGAGCTCACAACAGAAGGACATAATCACAGACTGATTGTGTCAGTTTCAGAGCAGGAAGTGACCTCAGAGGACATTTAGTCTAGAGGATCTGAACCTTGGGGTCATGGATAGATTTCAGGGGGTCTGTGAACTTGGAATGGGGAGAAAAATTACAACTTTATGTTCACTAACCTCTAACTAAACTTTAGCAGTTCCTTCAATTATGAGTTGTTTTTTTAAAATCATTATTCTGAAAAAAGATTCGTAGGCTTTGCCAGACTGCCAACGGAATTGGTGACATGCGAAAACATTGTGAGCCTCTGATCCTAGTCCAATTTGTTCCTAAAAAGTAATCCTTTTAATAGTCTACTCTAGAAGTGGTAGCCAATCCAGAGAGGGGGAATTCACTCCTTCTCAAGGTAGACCACTCCACTTTGGGAGACCTCGCGCCTTTGGGAAGTTCTTCCTTAAAATAAACCACTATTTTCCTCTTTGTTCCTTCTTATTGAGCCTCTGGGTTAAGCATTGTTTTGGAGACCACGCTGGATCCCAAAGTAGCTCCCTGGGTCCAAAGTGATTTATATCTCCAGCTTGGCAAGTGGTTGCTGGAGAGGAAGGTTGGTTGTGGTGTATGTTTCAAGTTTTAATTGCATGACTGGTTCCCTAATTGATCCTATTGATACAAAGTGCTGTCAAGAAAACTGGATATAGGCAAGGCAAGACTTTCTCATCAGGAAGGAAACCTGATACCCCTCTGAACACTCCCCCCGTTCAATTATGATTTAAAAATACTGGAGTAAACTCCTAGCAATCCACCAGAGGCCAAGCTAGAGCCCTATTAGAAGGGTACTACAAGTAAACATTATTAATTATAAAAAATTGCTTAAATTAGATTTTTTTCACACCTGCTTCTTGCTTAATTAGCTAGCAATCCACATATTTCATTCAGCTGAACTCTTACTATTTATTCAAGCATGCTTGACATTAACACGCTGTTTGACGTTTGATATCCTCAGTTTTAATTTAACCACATGACAACAAATGGTGTTTATGAAATACTAGTGAGCTGGAAAAAAGAGCCCATTGGAGTCACCCGTGCTGGGGAAGAGGGAGCCTTCCCTGCTTCTGCCTGGGATCTGGGGCTTTGAGTTGGGAGGTGAGGAGAGGCCCGTTGTCTGTTTTTCTCTGTTTTTCTGGGTTTCTCTCTCATGTCCTTTTTTCTTACCATTCAGGAGGGGTTCAGGAAGAAACTCTCAGTCCAGTTCTGAGGGCATTCAGGGAGATGAAACCAGTTGTGGTTGGCATTTAATTGCTTATTAGGATCATCAACCCAGAGCTTGAAGGGGCCTCAGTGACCTTCTGGCCTGATCCTTGATTTTACAGATGAGGAAGCTGAGCTCCCAAGAAATTAAGTGACTTACCTAAGGTCATACACATAGTAGAATCATATAAATTATCAATTTAGAAGGATCTCAGAGGGCATTTGGTACAATCCCCTGATTTTATAGATGACAGTAAACTGAGTCCCAAAGAGATGAAGTGACTTGTGTGAAGTCACAAAGAGAGTCAGTTCACAAAATCATGGCTTTGGAATGACAAAAGACATCACAGGCCATCCAGGAAGGAAGTCAGGCACTGTACAAATGGGATCTTCATTGCCATGATAGTGGACAATAGGGATTATAATTATCTCTATTTTATAGTTGAGGAAATGGAAGTAGATAGAAGTTAAGTGACTTGTTTAGTGAATATAAGGGCTGGATTTAAACTCAGTTTTTCCTGTGACACCTGGCTGCCTCTATGGCCAACACCCCAATTTAATGGAGGAGAAATTTGTTTTTTTTTTTTTCCCAAGAGAGAGTTACTTGCCTTGAGGTCACACAGGTTGTGGAACCATGGGATCCCATGCATTTAGAATTGGATGAGGAGAATGAGACCAAGATAACTTAAGCAACTTATTCAGGGTGCCACATATACAAGGGAATGCTCTTTGCTAACAAATAAAGCATTCTGAATAGTTTTGGATATGCCGAGCCTTTCCTTCTTTGAGGTTCATAACTAGTTGTGAGATTTTTGGGTTGAAGGGTATGAGCAAGTTAGTGACTTTTCTCACAGAATTCCAAGTTGTTTTCTAGAATGGTTAGACTAATGTGCAACTTTTCCAGCAGTGTATTATGTGCTTTTTGTCCTAGAGTCCCTTCAGTATTGGGAGATTTTCTTTTTGGGAGACATCTTTCCTAGTTTATGAGTGGAAGGTGATAGAACCATTTTTAGTGGAGATCAAGAAGTAGAGCAAGGCACCCCCACCTTTGGTCTCTGGTTAGCTAACAGATGAACCCATGGCTCTAGTGGAAGTGGGGGTGGTTGGGTGGGATATGTACTAATATGGGCCAGTGGCCAGAAGCTATATTCCTATCAGATAATTCTTCTCCCTACTTCTTGGGTAAACCAAGTGGATTAGGTGTCTTCTCCCAGAGGAATTAGGGAATCCAGCTGCATCCCTCCAAATAGCTCTTTCTTGACCCTTATGCCCTGGAAGTCCCAAGCCATGTCCTCCAAAAGCAAGATAAACACCAGAAATGGGCCGGGTGACTGCAAAGTAAACCTGCCGATGAATGGCTTGGAACCGTTGTGCGTCCTTCTGCGGTTCCCACATCCAGATCAAATTCCTTTCTGAAATTTGTCTCCTGTCTCCCTGAAACATTTTGATTTCCCCAGTCGGATAAGGGAGTCAAGATGTGGATTGTGTCAGGAGCATCGTAAGGCAAACGCCTAGCAAGGCGGTGATGAAACTCAACCTCAAAAATTCCCCGAGCCAAGAAACAAACGGGAAAATTGTCTCCATAATGTATTGATTCTGGCTAATGACATAACTTGTTGTAGGGGATTTGGATTGATAGCCACTGGCCAGCCTCCAGTGAGACACCATCTTCCATCTGATTCGGATCAAACTGTGTGTAAATCATTTTAAGTTGGGCCCTGTAGGTTTTGTGTTCACACTGCCGCACCCGCCGGGTCTGACATCATTAGTCTTTTTCTGGGCTGCCTTTGTTTAAAAGAGGCACTTACCATTTTTGGCTTCTGGACCAGAGGGAGGCTTGTTAACTAAGCAATAACATGTTGGTGTCACACTCTTGCAAGATTTCATTCTTCTTTTCTTCCTTTTCTTTTTCTTCTTCAATTTCTTCTTGTTTTTCAATTTTATTCAGCCTGCATGTAGGCAAGAAAGCACATGTGTGGGGCTGTTCATGATGGATGGAGCTCCTTAGGCTCAGAGGCCAGGTTTAGATAAGTAAAGATGATTTTTGGAAGCTGATCCAACATCAGCATCCTCTTGAGAACCAGTCTATACAGAGCAGAACCAGTGCTTCTGGTTTTTGGATAAAAATGAAATAACTTAGGGTCTAGTTTATTATTCCGTTTCCATCTTGCTGCCACTGAGGTCCAGGGGAAATCAGGCAGGTGCGTCTGTCACATAGCTATCCCCATCAACAGGCTTTTTGTTAAGCCTTAAGGAAAGAGGGCTTTGATGGGATCTGCACTCTCTTAGGCCTTCTTTTCAGACCCTGTTTGCTGACGTTTAATGTAATCCAGAGAGCATAGCTAATTCTCAGTTACCTACAGTAAGAAAGAGATCACTTGAAAATTGCAAAGACTGTGATTTTTCTTATGAGAATCTCCATAGGTGGGAATACATTAGGATTATATATCTAGAACTTGAAAGGACCTTAGAAGTCACTTGTTTTTTTCTTTACAGAGGAGGACATTGAGACCCAGAGAAGTTATATGGTTAAGCTTACCGAAAGGAACACAGGTTACAAAGGTAACAGGTAGTGACTGAAGTCTGACCTTAGAGGTCAGTTAGTCACATATAGCATAGAATTATATATTTAAAGCTGGAGGGTACTTTAGGATACTCATTTTATAGAGTAAGGAATAGATATTCAAAGAGAGGAAGCAATTTACGCAAGGTCACACAGATAATGGCAGTCAGGATTTGAACTCGTCTTCTCACTCCAATCTGATACTCTATTGTCTCACATTGTAGCTATCAAGGCAGATCACAAACCTCCAAAACTTAATCGGTAAGTACCAGGGAATGCACTGAGGCACATAAAGGTTGGGTGACTTGCTCAGAATCCCTAAACTTGAGAGCCGGAGAGATGATATTTGAACTCAAGTCTTACTGACTAAACACAGCATGCTACCTACTAGACCATGTCGCCATTTTGAAGAGAAGTGTTGCATATAATGTGAAAAGCAGATAATTTAAATGCTATTGGTATTTGAAATGGAAATACGTTGTATGAGTGTTTAAAAAAATTCTGATTTAGTTTCCAGATTACCTTTCACTTAGGTGGTTATTAAAATAAGTTAATATTCTGAGCCTCTATCAGTTCTGTAGTAGGTGGAGAAGCAATACAGCAAGCATAGGTGAGATGAAAAATTTACCAAGGACAATCCACTGAGGGTAGACATGATCTGCAATCATATAACTAGCTTTGGATTTTCCCATGGCAGCAGAGTGGGGAACTTCTGCCTTCTGAGTCTACATTCAGGTCATTCTCTTGGCGTCATCTTTTAATGCCCTCTCCCTTTCTCCTTCTAGTTGTATAGTTCTTAGGCTCCTTGCCCTTCTGAACACGGGGGTTCCCTTCATTTGCTCTGCACTTTCTGCTCTGCTGTTGAAATTTAAAGGAAAAAGCATGATGAGAAGGATCTACTTTGTCCAGTATGTGAGAACTTCCCTAGAGACTAATTCTAAAAATGCATTTTACATCCACTCGGGAAATTGGAGTTTTATTAGCTTTTCTTATTCTAATTTGCTCGCTTATTCAACTTGAGTTTCTCTCTCTCTCTCTCTCTCTCTCTCTGTCTCTCTGTGTGTCTATCTCCCCCCTTTCCTTCTGCTCTCTTCCCTGCCTGCTCTCTTTGTTCTTTCTCTCTCTGTCTCTCTTTTCCTTTCTTCTCTCCTTTTTTCCTCCCATTTCTGATCTGTGAGCTCCTTTTCTGATATATTCATGCCGCATATCTAATTAAGCCTTGGATACATTTTCACTAGATATGTGTATGAATACGTATACACATCTAGAGAGACAGTGTATATATGCATGTGTGTGTGCCTATAAGTTTAGCATAAACTACACTGTGAGACCTTAAACAGTCCAAGGCTGAGAAACTGGAGGAGGTGGGGAGGCAGTCCCTGCCACCCTTAAGTGAGCATAATTAATTTCAGATTGCATTCTGACTTCCCAGCTTTGTGATTTGTCCACTGGGAAGGAGGACTCCAGACCAACTCCACAGGTCGCATCTCTAGGGAGGCTGTGGAATAATGCTCTGAAGAAGGAGGAAAGGACATCTGAGAGGAAAGGCCCCACCTCTTGGCCAGGATGTCTATTTAATATACTCAACTAACGAACAGCTGCATTCATAAAAGTCAAGAGTCCAGAATGAGGGAGGAATGGTTATTGAGTAACAGAAGCTTAGGGTTGGAAGAGACCTCCTCAGACACTGAGTTCAACCATCCCCTACTCATAATCTCCTATTAGAGCCCCAAACAAGTGGTCCTCCAGCCTCTGCTAAAGACCTCCAGGAAGGGGAATCTATCCTGTCCAGAGGTAGCCCATCCCATTTTATGGAAGAGTTGTCATTATTTGGAGAGATGTCTAAATTGTGTCATATTCTATCTATTGCTTTTAAGTCCTGCCTCTAAGGCCAAGTGGAGTAAAGGGAATCCATCTTTCTGCAATTTCCTGTCCTACTTTGTCCATCTGTGTCACAGTGGTCCATTTTAGGATGGACATTGGTAAACTGAGTTTAATCTCTTCTAGAAGAAGAAGTCCAAAATGGTGAAAGGGCTGGAGAACATACTGAACTAGGGCTGATGGAAGGAACTGGAATGTTTATCTTGGAGAAGACAAAATTTAGGTGGGGATATAATAGCCATCTCTAGGTATTACAAGGAAGAGGGATGAGATCACTTCTGGAAGTAAAGACTTTTTTTTTAGAGGTTTAGAGGTTAGGGCTGGAGAACCACTTTTTGAGATGTTGTAGAAAAAGTTCCCATTCATCTAGGATCATCATATGATGTTGATGTACCCAGAGACCTCTTTAGTTAGATCTGGGGTTCTGTGAGTTTCTACTCAAACCTTCTCCCAACCACTAACCCATTTGATTTATGAAGTGCTTTCAACTTCTGTAGAGACTGGATCATGATGGGATAGGGCTTGGAGTAGAATATAAGCTTCTTGAAGGCAATGACTTTTTTTTTAGCCTTCTTATTCCCAGGCCTGGCACATGGTAGCTGTGTCATAAATGCACATTGAAATAAATTAGAGTAAACTGTTTTTTTCCAGGGGGAAGTTAACCTGATGAAAGGGAGGAAATAGAATTGAAGAGTATAGAACAAGAGAGCTGCAGGGTTTCCTTGCCATCATTTATTTATTATATGGAAAAGAAAGTCTAATCCTTTACATCATTTATTTGCTTGTATGTAAAGTCTGCTCTAGAGGCACAGTAGTATTTCTTTGAATCAATGATAAAGATAATAGCTCTAATTTGCATAATACTTCACTGGCTGAACCTGTGATTTCATTGGTATCAGAAACTCTGAGGGTAAGAAAAATCTCGGGTCCAGAGCAGGTGAGCACCTTCTCTGTTATTTCTAGACTTAGAAAGAGGTGCCCAGGGGGATGGGGAGGTGGGGTAATCTGCTCAGGGTCACCCGGATCATCTATGACAGAGACACATCTCCCTGTCTTCCAGCCCAGTCCTCTAGCCATCTTGCTTTACAAATAACTAACATTTATATTGCACTCTAGGGATACTAGGTGGCACAGTGGATAGAGCTCTGGCTCTGGAGTGGGAGAATCTAAGTAAAAATCTAGATATTTAGTAGTTCCCTGAGGGTAGGGAAGGACTCACTTTTGTGCTTTTGTACCTCATGCCTAGAACAGGGCACACAGTAGGCACTTAAATGTTTTCTCATTTGTTCTTTCTTTCATTCACCCTTTCAGAGTGAAGTGGGCAGGGAGTTAAAATCATTGGGGTTGGGGAGGCAATGTTGTGCAGTGGGATTTGGAAGTTGGAGTTCTTGGGTTCAAATCTTGGCTTGGCTGCTTCCTATTAGGGGCTAACTGGATTCACCTCCATTTTCTGGATCTTTCCTCCTCTCTAAAGCAAGTGATAACTAATTTCCCTGCTCAGTTCATGAGCTTAGTCCACAGCTCATCATGTGGTTACTTTTAGGCAAGACACTAAACTCTCAGTTTTGCCCTCTGGAAAATGGGAAACATATTATCCTTTCCTTGTTGTTGGCCTGAGGGTTGGTTAGAGGAAAAATTTTAAACAGTTTAAAACAAGTAGTAGGTCCTTTAGACTCCTTGGAGTGACATAAGTGGGAATTCTTATTACTTGGGATTCTCTTGGCTCAGTCTGAGTGGAATGAATAACCCAGCACACCCCTGCTAAAAGAACAGCTCTCCTCTTAAAACAGAAATAAAAGCCAATGAAATAATTGTTTTCTGAGGCATACAACACATCTGTGCCATAAAACCTTGAAAGGAACTATGCTTCCTTTGCTGGCCAGTGAGGTAACATCCCCTGTCTATTGGACAAGAAAAGGGAGAACGTGTCAGAGAACATTTCAGCCTTTGTGGGATTGAAATTTCCTCTTGGATTCCATGCCTTCTCAACATGAAGGCTCCATGAGGGAATGTGGGCTGGGAGAAGCTATATGGCCTCTGTGGAGGTTGAGCCTGCCTGTGGATGTCAAAGGGACTGGAGGGACAGATGCCGGGTAGTGAGAAAGCCTAACAACCATTATCATCATCATCACAACTGATCTTTATATAATGTTTTACACTTCTGAAACTCACAAGAACTCTAGGAGTTAGATACTATAAGTTTTATTATCCCCATTTTACAGATGAGGAAACTGAGACTCCAAAGATAGAGGCTCCCCCAATGAGTAGGAAAGCAGTTTCTTTTCTGTGGTCTCTGGCTCTGAGATTTTTTGACCACTTAGGTCTTTTCCTTTGGTGCCAGATATCGGCATCTTGGTCCTGTGACAGCTACAGTCTTGGGGAAAAGAGCTCAGGACAATGAGTAGAAGCAGGTGAGGAGGGAAAGGAAGAGAAAACCAGGCTGGGGCCATGAAAGAAGACTTTCAAGCTCTGAGAGAAAAAACAGGTCAGAGCCCGTCCCACTATGGAAATGTATGACTTTGGGGGGAAATGTTGTTTATCTTTTCACACCACAATTCATTTGCTTATAAAAATATATTTTTAAATAAAAAGAATTATTGCTCTCTGAGTGTTTCTGAAGGAAGCCAAAAAGTCAATCATGGATTGTTTTGGGTTTTTACCAACTCACCAAAAGCCCCAAGGAACGTTGTGGGTGTAATGAGCAACCAGGGGTCTTTCCCATTAAGCAGAAATAACCCAGGACAGAGAGACAGATGCCCTGGATCTGAGTTCTGTTTCTCCATCAGAACTGTGTCACTATCAGTGGGTTGGCCTGGCTCTTGGAGCCTCAGCTTTCTGGTCTGGGACAGAGAGAGAATGGCTCAAATCCTGCCTTTGATGGCCAGGCTCATGACCTTAGACAGGTCATTTTACTTCTTGGGACCCGATTTCCCCCTTCCAACTCTGCCTCACAAAATGAAGATAATACTTTTACAATCTATCTCTTGGGGGTGTTAGAAGAAAGTCTGCTAGGGACTGGAAAGGATCATAGAAATAGGGCAGTGAAAGTGGTGAGGTACAGAGGAGAGGGCACAAGGGTTTGAGTCAGGAGACCTAAGCTTGTTTCCAGCCTCCAGCACTCCCTTGTCTGCATTGGTGACCCGGTCAAGTGACCACCCACCTCTGGGCCTCAGTGTTCTCATCTCAAATGGGAGTAATACTACTGACACTTCCTACCAGATGGGTTTGTAGAGATGAAAGTGTGTTGTAAACCTTGAAGAAATAGGAGTTATTTGTTGTACATTACTTATGTTTATTAGATATTATTTATACAATGATTTATTGTTACTTATAGGTAATGACTAGCATATGGAAAGTGCTTTAAGGTTTGCTAAGTATTTTACAAAGTGTCTCATTTGATCCTTAGCATAACTCTGGGACATACGTGTTCTTATGATCTCTTGCACAGTTGAGGAAACTGAGGCTGACGCAGGTTAAGTGACTTGCTCAAGGTCACTTAGCTAGTAAGTGTTTAAGGCAAGATTTGAACTCAAGTCTTTCTGACCAGAAGCCCAGCACTATATCCACAGAGCCACTTAGGAATGTGAGGCATCCTCCTTTTTCTTAGCTCTGTGTAAAACCTCTGATTTGGATGTATCTCTTTTCAGAAGGTCACTTCTCTTGACAAACATTTCAGTTCAAATCAAGGACCTGGCTAGATTCCAGATGCTGAGCAGGGTGCTGGGGATCCAACACACCCAGTCCAAACAGTTTTCATCCTCATGAATGTGCTTTCTTTTGGGGAGGGGGATACACCACCCAAGGACATAGCCCAAGGGTGCCATGCTCTCTACAACATGGGTTTTCCCTCCACTGATGCCCGGCTGAGCTTGCTCAGGCCTTGTGACTTCTTCCAAACACTTGATGAAGTTCAACCAGGATCCAGCCAGTGGTTTGGGGCCCTTTCTCAGGATATTGTGATAGACACGATTTACAAAGTAAATGCAGTCTTGAAAATTTTTGGGGAGGTGAGGAACCAATAAGTGTGAAGAATCAGGAAAAATCTTTTGGAACAAGTGGGAAAGAGACCTAGGGATTCTGAGGGGCTGGGAAGTGGCAGGGGGAGAGAGACAGACAGAGACAGAGACACAGAGAGACAGAAACAGAGTGACAACAGGAAGAGAAAGAGAGATGGAGAGAGAGACAGAGAGAGATGGAGAGAGAGAGACAGAGACACAGAGAGACAGAGTGACACAGGGAGAGAAAGAGAGATGGAGAGAGAGACGGTGAGACAGAGAGATATGGAGGGAGAGACAGAGAGACAGAAACAGAGAGAGACAGAGATGGAGAGAGCAATAGGGAGAGACAGAGAGACAGAAACAGAGAGGCACAGGGAAAGACAGAGAAAGATGGACAGAAAGAGACAGAGAGAGATGGAGAGAGTGACAGAGAAAGAGAGAGACAGAGAGAGATAAGAGACCAATACACAGACATGAGGGACCCAGCTTGTGCCAACCTCAGAGACCAGAGAGAGGGTCACATAAGTAACTCAGCTTGGCTGAAGGGGGAGTGCTGTTCAGTTTAAACAGCTAAACCTTTATTAAAGGTGAGGAGCTATGCAGGATTATCAGGAATACAGTGACAAAGAGGAAGAACCTTGCCCTCAAGAATCTTACATTCTGTGTGTGTAGAGACAACCTATACAAACATAGGAATATATGTGTAGTCAACACATAACATATGTGTATATATACATGTAGATGCTTCTTTGCATACATATTCATATACACATACACAAACTTACACAGACACACAAACACACACATACACAAACATACTTATATAATACACATACATTTGCATGTATGTATACACATATATACATGCATGTACATACATACACACATACATACACACACATACAATATTGGGGCAGTTAAGTGGCACAGTGGATAGAGAACTGGGCCTGGAGGTAGGAAGACCTATCTTCCTGAGTTCAAATCTGCGCTCAGACACTCACTAATTGTGTGACCGCGAACAAGTCACTTTGCCCTGCTTGCCTCTATTTCCTCATCTGTAAAATAAGCTGGAGAAGGAAAACACCAACCTCTCTAGTATCTTTGCCAAAGAGTCAGACATGACTGAAAATGACTGAAATATATAACATATACATATACACGTAATTATAAGTAAATATTATATTGGATTGGAAAGGCAGGGATAATCCTTATCACTGCCTACTCCATACTGGCACATATTTTAGGTTGGGAGTGCTAGGAAGTCAGTCATAAACCCTGTGCAGTGGTACAGTTCTCAGAGAGAATTTCTCAGGGCAGAAGCTTGGTACCTCAGAGGCTCCTGGGCTTTGTGCTCTGCAAAGGCACCTCCCTTATTACTACTTCTTTCACTTAAGCCAGTCTTAGTGTATGATGCTGCCCCCAAGCTCGCTCTCTCTCTCTCTCTCTCTCTCTCTCTCTCTCTCTCTCTCTCTCCTTTCTCTCTCTGTTTCTCTGTCTCTGCCTTTCCCTACACACACACATATATAGCATATTCACACATACATGTATATACACACATGCATCACATAACATACAACACACACATGCATTCACATATAGGCACAGGTATACACAATACACACATGTGCATATACATATGAACAGTATATATCATATGTCATAGTGGCTAAGTCCAGTGATCTGGGTATACCCCAACACCAAGCAGAGGAGTTAGAAGGGAATCCTAGAGGGGGAGGCACCAGTAGCAGGGGAGCCAGTGATGGCAGCAGGACAGTCCTTCTACAGAAGGCAGAAGTCAAGATGATCTCAGAAGTACCTCTGCTCTGTCCTGGGAAGCCCAGGCATCACCTCTACCTCTAATAACATGCTGGCTGTATTGCTCTGGACAAATCACCTTAACTTCTCTGTGCTCCAGGCAACTCCAAGTAGCAGAGGAGGTGTTGATCTGCATTAGTGGAGAGAGTTTGCTCACCTTGGACTTCTCTAGACCAATAAAATCACAGGTTTGGTCCCCATTCCCTATCCCTACACAATAAAAATAAAGGCCAAATTTTTTATTTTAGGGTGCAGCTGCACCCTAATCAAGAACAAAATCTGAGCGAATTCAGTCTGAGCAAAGATATCAGTGAATAAATAATAAGTGCCTCTCCAGTGCTTTTAAGGAAGGAACACGCATCCCTGTGGGTGGGAGAGGGTTCAGGAAAGTCCTCATGGAGAAAGTGACAGACAGTCTGGCTCTTTCACCAAAGCCTGGACTGGTCAAACCTCCAAATACTTGGTCCCATCACCATTCCTCCTAAGCTAAGGCTGAAAATGACAATACAATTAGGGTAAACGGGCATTTTTGCCTCCCCCCATCCCTTCCCCTCACTATTTTCTTTTCTTTTTTTCTGTTAAAAAAAAAGAAAGAAAAAGAAAAGAGGCTACTTCAGATTCTACAGAAATAACAAAGGTAGACCTAATGGGTCACCATATGTGGAGTGGGGTTCTCTTGGGCCTTAGGATACACACTCCAAGAGGGAAACAAAGAAAGGGGAAAAGGCAGTCACATTGGCAACTGTTGTTAGGTAGTATAAACAAAAGCCAGCCACTGGCGTGGAGCAGGGGCTCGGATTCCAATAGCACTCAATGGGGAGCCTTCCTTAAAAAATTACAAGAAGCTGGGCTGGAGCTGGTCCATGCTGCGAATGGCAAAAGAAGCAAAAACAAGCCTAAATGAGTGGAAATTAAGCAGCAGGAAATAGGGATTTGGCACAAAGTTGGAATCTGAAACTGCAGAGAGGTGTCAGTGATAAGGTTGGATCGAGTTTCGGGCCAAGGAGAGAGAGAGAAAGAATGCAGATGTGTTCATTGAATAAAGCACAGATGTAGAGAAAGGGGGCAAGGGAAGGCAATCGGAATGAGTGGAAGCGCGTTTCTGTTTCGTGTTCTCTCAAAATTATTCTCCCCGCGTGTCTGGATGGAATTACAGGTCGGGGTTGGTTCAGACTGTTCCAATCTACCAGAGAGATTAAGGCAAAGTTTATTTATTTTTACCTTTTCCTGCTCTGGGCAGACGGGGCTGTTTCTGCTTGGGGCATTTGAAGGCGCTGGGTGAGTGGGAGCCAGGTGGGTGATAGGTAGTTGGGGACCTGTCTCTTGGCTGTGTTGATTGTTTGTGCTACGATTAGGGACAGGCGGTGACATCGCCGGAGAAAGGAACATTGTGCAGGTCAGTTCAGTGTTGCTTGACGTGGCCCACAGATAAAAGGTGAGAAAAAAGTCCCAACAATGTTAGGGGCGCCAGTGTTCCAGGTGCCAGGGCGGCCCCACTTCCCCGTCACGTCCAAATCCTGAACCAGGAGGAGTCTAGATACAGACAATTCAGATAAACCCACTAGGCTAGAAAATGGTGTCCCTAAGATTGGCCTCATTCAGTGGTTTCTCCAGCCTTCCAAATTTCCATTCTTCCTGAGATTCTGGATAAAGTCGTGATGATGAAGGTCCCAACATCTCCATGGGCAGTTTCCTTCCAAACTTTGAAGCCCACATGCTTATAACTGGGGTGAAGGAATACCCTTCATCACTGATCACTCAATACTGGTAGATGCCTTGGGGTTGGGGGGCTAGGAAGTCGGTTACAAATGCTGTGTATGGGGTATGGTTCCTAGAGAGAAATTCTGAGAGGAAGCTTGGTGCCTTTGAGGGTTCATGGTCTCCCTTATCCTTTGGCTCATTCCCTCAAGCCTATCCCAACTGCTTAACCACCTCTCTCTGTCTCTGTCTCCTTTCCTCCTCACTTCCTGAACATACATGACCCATTCCCATGTTCTCATCCTTTAATTTCATGAGAATTTGTTGTTGTTCAGATTTAGTTGTGAGTGACTTGCACAGGATTACACTTATATTAAGTGTCTCAGACCAGATTTGAACTTGGGAAAAGCCTTTCTGACTCCAGGTCCAGCACTCTATATGCTATGGTGTACCTAGCTTCATAAGAATACACAGAAGAAAATGGATTTGGAATCAAAGGATTTGGGTTCAAATCCTACCCCTGCTATTCCCTAGAGCAGCCTATGTATCCTCCCTATGCCTGAGTTTCCTCAATTGTAAAATGAAAGGGTAGAGTGAGATGATTTCTAAGGACCCTCATGGCTCTGAATCTATTGTCCTATGATTTATCATCTACCTTCAAAACCCTCTCTGACCCTAACTGCCTTGTCATGCTACAATACTCAGCTTCCAGAGGTATCTCCCAGACACCTTCTCAATATGCATCAGCTCTTGAAGTCCTCCCAGAATCCTGAGATGACTCCCTGAGGGAGCTCTTCACACCCACTATCTCCCAATCTACAATTAGCCACACCCACATCTTCCTTCTCCCCTGTCGGGCCCCCAACAAACCTTATCTTTTACCACCTGGCAAGGAGGAATAAGTGTGAGACTCTTTTCTCGTCATCACATCATAACTGTCCAGTGTGGTGAGGTAGAAAGAATCCCTCTGGGAGTCCCGAGACTGGAGTTCAAGTCCTTCTTCTTAGTTACGTGGCTTTAGCAGGTCCCTTCACTTTTCTGTGTCTTGGTTTATTCTTCTATAAAATGGGACAGAACAGGAATTTTTGTGAATATCAACTGAACTCGATATATGAAAACACTGTGTGAATATGAGGGACTATTACTAATCATAGCTGTGAAGACTAGCTCTGAATGCAAGCAGTCAGCCAGAGGATTTAACTCTGCTTGGCCACTTTCCTCCCAATAATCCTGTGGGGTGGGAAGCACAATGACTCATATGGACCCTGTTTTTCCTCTGCAGGTTCACTCACTATGAGGAGAACAGGCAGAAATCCTCTGGGTTTGTTTCTGGAGATTTCTGAAAGGGGATAGTGACTAGGCTTGTGAAGAACCTGGGATATTTAACCTGGAGAAGGAAGACTTTGGGTGGGGACCTGAGGAAGGACCTCAGGGATTAGAAGGATTTGGAAGGTTTAGACATGATCTGCTCTACCCTAGAGGGCAGAACAAGAAGCAGCAGGTAGAAATGTGTGAGCCTTACTTGTCCTCCTCACTCCCAAGAGAATGTAAGTGCACAGAGTCAGGGATTGTTGTATTGTTGCCTTGGTATTCTCTACACTTGGCTCATAGTCATAACTTGGCAAATGCACCATTGAATTGAAGTTGAAATGCAGATGCAATGTGCCCCTAGTGGAGAGCAAGTAAGCTTTTTTCCTTCACTACTCAAAGAGCTGTGATTTCTTTGGTTTGGGACGTTCCTCCACTAGTGTAGATTGCCATTCCTTCAAAACTTAGCCCATGGTTTTGGAGAGTTGCCATCTGTGGTTGAAAGTTCAAATAGACAAACATTTATTAAGCATCTACCACCCCAGATGGAAGGGATCCAAGATATTACCTACTCCAAAGGAACTTAGATTCTGCCCTGCATCCAACCAGGTAGTAAGCCTGTCTGAATTTAGCTAGCAGCATCCTCAGGACAAGAGAAGTCCAGTACCTCTTCAGACCCATACTGGAAGCCCAGTCACCAAGTTGAACAAGAGGGTCCCTTCCACTTCTGTGAAGCTCTTCCCACTGGGAAGGTCTGCCAGTGTTTAGACCCTCTGGCACACACTGTAGGACCCCAGGTCGCCTCTATGTCAGGGCGAGGAACCAGAGGAGAACTTTAGGAAGGAAAGAAATGAAACGATATTTAAAATTCTCCAACTCATCTTCCTTTGGAAGAATTTCAGCATTTTAAGAATCCATATGATCTGCCAACCTTTCAGTGAAGGATGTGCCTTTGTGACTGCCATGGACTGGATTTCTCTTTTGAGTGGGGCTTAGAAAATAACACTAAATATGGCTGATCCCAATAGATGGTTACCTGGTGGGGTTCTGTGCTAGTGGGTATTTCAACTATGTGAATATCCATATCCTAACTTCTATGTAATCTCGAAATGAACATGCAGTCTCTCCTTTGGGATCTACCTTAAATGTCATGTTTTCTGTATCAATACATCTGACATAATAGCCTGGACTAGATTCAGCCTTGGTTGTATGCCATCAGAGGAAAGAATACTGTTCAAATGTTAGCTATTAAAAATAAAAATTAGGTGAGAAATGATGGGAGAGAGAGTATTAGAATTCTCACCACCCTCCCTTCCCTCCCCTTCCCAGCCATTACCATCTCTCCACCTGTTCCCTTACAGGGCTCTTTCCTTGCTATTTAGTTTATACCTCTTCCCCTTTCCTGGTTTTCTAGGAATAAATAATAGGTGCCGTCCCCCCTTCCTTAACATCTGTAGAACTGCTTGGACCCAAATGCTCCAAATTTGTAATGGAAACCACAGACTTCAGTGCACATCAGGGGAGAAAAATGTGCATTTTACAACTCGGATCTCTATCTGTGTTAACCAAACCCAGGCAGGAGTAGTAAAAAGAAAAGAGCGTGAGTGGGGGTGATTGAAGCCTGGCCAGTGTGGTTGGAGGCAAACAGTGAACATGGGAGTGTGTCCCTCCTGGGATGAATTTAATTGAACCAGGGTTTACTGAGAATCTACTTGGGCAAGGCACTGGGCTAGGTGCTAAAGGAGATGGGGAGATAAGTCAGATAGGATGCCTGCCTTCAAGGAGCTTAGAGCCTTGCAGATGGAGGGGAGATGGTTTTAGGGTGCATGGAGAGATGGACGGATAGCTTCCAGGAATAGGTTAGAAGTTAGAGTTCCACTGGGAGCCACCTTTGTCAGACTTTATTTAGGACAGTTGGACAACATGGTCAACGAAGATCTGAATTCAAATCCTGCCTCTGACACTTCTTATCTCTGCAACCCTGGATGAGTCACTTAGGACAAGCTTTCTCAGTTTTCTCATCTCTAAAATAGGAGTAATAACAACACCTATCTCTCAGGATTATTGTATGGATCAAATGAAATAACACATGTAAAGTGCTTTGCACACCATAAATTACTATATAAATACCAGGTCTTACTATTACATGTACTTTTCAGTCAGGTGCAAATGCCTTGAGGGTAGGAATTATTTCAGGTTATATCTTTGTGTCTCCAGAGCCCAGCATAGTGCCTTACACACAGTACATGTCTAATGAATATTTACTGAATTGAATTAGATTCTATGGAATGGTCACTGGCGATTTAGCAGCCCAGCCCCTGGCTACAAAAATAATAGATGGACTTCAAACCAAATATGGCCCCTCACCATCCCTACCCTGGTAGTGGGGATT
This sequence comes from Bettongia penicillata ogilbyi, assembly GCA_023548195.1. Classification (NCBI taxonomy): domain Eukaryota; kingdom Metazoa; phylum Chordata; class Mammalia; order Diprotodontia; family Potoroidae; genus Bettongia; species Bettongia penicillata. The sequence continues at coordinate 2,093,512 of JAJHZJ010000513.1, forward strand.
GGAGTCAAGAAGACCTCAGTTCCAATCCTGCCTCAGACATTGATGAGATGTGTGATCCTGGGCAGCTTGCTTAACCTTTCTAGGGCTCAGTTTACTTCCACAGAAAATGAAGGGGGTGGATTTGAATTAGCTCTGAATTTATGATCCTCTGATATGACTTTGACCCTTTAGGACCTTCTGGGGCCTAAAGAGACAGGTTTGAGGAAAACCCTCCAGGTTCAGTGTAGCCTGGAAGCATTCTTCCTCTATGTAGGCTATTTTGAGATGGTCTTAACATCTTTTCTCTCTCCCACACATCCCCTTAATGTGACTCGAATCTAGCTAGTTTGAGCTAACATATGTTCTTAGCATTATGTCACCAGAGTGATAGATTATTTCTTCTATGTTTTTTTCCCCCTTCGAGTCCCCACTTCAAGCACCGAGGCTAAGGAGCTTGTTTAAATAAAGAGATGCTAATATACCTTGACAGCAACCTATTAAAAACAGGGGAGAAAACCCCACCCCCCAACCTTTAAGAGGTCTCAAATCTGCATCCCATCTGTTTAATATGCAACCTGATGTGTTACTACTGAAGATTGCTTCCTCTAACAGAAGAGATGGGACCGCTGGGAAGCGGCTTGATGTAGCCATAGTGGCTCTCAGCATAGAGCTGTCAGAGCTGGCTTGGGAGCAAGGGCGGTGATGCCCAGGAGCTCTTGGAGATCCAGGACTACCTGATACTTCATCCGAAGTCTAAGGACCATTCTCAAGATGCATAGAGTTTGGTTCACATGCCCAGAGTGATTTACAATTTACAAAATACTCACCAATTGAGTAAGGTTGGTGCCATGGGGATTAATCCCTCTCTTTTTACAGATGAAGAAACCAAGGCTCAGAGGGGCGACCTCAATCAATCAAAAATGAGTTTATTAACCATTTAGTATGTTCAGTCACAGAGGATAAAAAGGCAAACAGTCCTTGCCTTTCAAAGAGACAACACAAGCAAACCACACATATACGAAAGATATGTAAAGTGGACATAAGGTAATTTTGGGAGGGGGTGCACTAACAGCTTGGGGAGGGGTTGGGCAGACCAGAAAAGACTTCATGTAGGAAGTGGAACCTCAACTGAGTCCTAAAGAAATGTAGGGTATGGGGAGCAGTCAGTGTAAAGGCATGGGAAATGCCTTTGGGTTTTGGGGGCACAATACTAGCCCAGGGTTACAGAGATAGTAAGTCAATGAGCTGGGATTTGACCCTAGGTCCTTTGAATGAAAAGGTAATGGTTTTCTTCCCATAGTGTACCCTTCTGCCTCTCTTTGGGAAGTCTTGGGAGTCTCATGACATCCTAAGAGATGGGAGAACAAGACGTATCAAAAGATGTCTTCACTGGAACTCCATTTTGGATCACAAAGATCTAACAATCCAATATTTGCCTCTCAGATAGTGGAGTTTCTTACTCTGGAAGTTTTGTCTGGGCAGGAATCATCCCAGTGAGTGGGTCTTGCACTCTTCAATAGCTGAATGATATTCTTACATTACCTGTGATTCTATCATAGATGTAGGAACTTTCTTTCCCAACCCACCTTTAACTTAGAGGATTCTTCTTAGAGTTTGCCTACTCAAGGAGGTAAATCACTTTGCTCATTGCCACACAAGCAGTAAGTGTTGGAGGTGGGATCTGAGACTAGGTCTTCCATCTCAAGTCTTCTATCCAATGCACCCCACTGCCTTTGGTGCACATACATCTCCTCTTTTCTATTTGAACAGGGAGGAACTTGTGGCTTGAGAGAGGCTGACCTGGGATCTAGACTCCTGGGTTCTGAGCTTGTCTTTTCATTTCTGTATTGTGACCTGCTCCGAATCATTGGCTCATCCTCTCTTCTATGCCCCCAGCCTTTGCTTTTTTTTTTTTTTGACAAGAAGGGAGGTATGCAGCAAAATGAAATGTTTCTCCTCATTCTCTCTTCCTAGGTCTGCAGGGCAGAAGAATTGACCTCTGTGTGAGGTTGTGGGTGTGGATGTGAGTGTGCTCCAAGTGATGAACAAGGTCCTCCCTCCCTTTCTTACAATGGGAGTAGATCAAGCACATTCTCTCATCATTGAATGGAAATCTTTCTTCTGATTCTGATCAACCCCTCTTTGCTCCTCTGGCTAAGAAAATTGAACTGAATGGCTTGGATAATATTTGGGGTTCTCTTTAGAAATGAGTACCCCAGAAATGCCAACTGACCTTTAAGAAGTTGGTGGTTTAGATTTTGTAACTATTCCTTACTGTCAGTTATCTGGGCTTTACAGACATTCTAGAGTCAAGGCCAGAGAGGTGTGGAGTGAAAAGTGCTGGATTTGTAGTTGGAAGACCTGAGTTCAGACTCTATTATTTACTGTTTGAACCTGAGCAAGTCACTTCCCCGACAGGCTCAGTTTCCTTTTTTTTTTTTTTGGTAGAATGAAAGAATTTGACCAGGGATTTTCTCAGGTCCCTCATACATTTGTCAAGATTTAAATCCTGTACTTTTCTATTCTTCTTTCCTGGGGGAAAAGGGAGAAGATGAAAACTCCCCTTTGATCTTCTTATATGGTGGATAGTCTCCACCTGGAGGAGATAATAATAACAAACATTTTAATCATACTTTAAAGATCACAAGGAATGAGCTTCACAATCAACATGTGGAGTTAATAATATCAAGACCATAACTAGGGCCAGTTGATCTGAGCTTTGTCCCAGGGTGCTGGAATTCAGATGGTGCTATCAGCACAATACATGGGATGGTCATTTGGAAGAAACCCTGCCCTTTGCCTCCTATATAGTATCATGGAAACCCTTAGTGTCCCAGGATTTCTTTCTCCCCTTGGGCCACACCCAATTGCCTACCTTACTCTGAATTCCCAGAAGTTAGTACTTCAGCAGCCTGGAAATCTCCCAGAGTCCTGAGCCATACTCTCTAACTTCTCTCCCCCACCTCCCATCCCCCAAATCCTCCCCCTAAGTAGATGCAGCCTAGATGAGGTCCCCACCCAGTCTGTCCCCATTGCCCCAGGTACAAAATTTCCTAGTTATAGCTCTGAGTATTGTAAAAATTATTATTTCCATTTCACAGATGAGGAAATAGGTTTAGAGAACATATAAGTGATGAGTTCACTTATAGCCAGTGTCAGAGGCAGGTCTCAAATTTAGGCTTCCCAAATATTCCAAATACCATCACCTTCCCTATTCCACCATGTTGATGGTACCAGGAGTTTACTGAACCACTCCCTAGACTCATATGACAGTAGGAAGAATTCTGGTCTTGGGCACAGTCAATCTAGTTGATTTCTAGGAGGATGAAATTTGCTAAAAATAATAAATTAAAACGTGGCTGTTTATGTCACCCAAGCATGTGTTCTATGTAATGAAATACGAGGGTAATATTAAATTACCAGCTAATTTAATTGCCTGGAAAAATTAATTTATAAAAATGCCAAATCACTCCAAATCAGATGGGTAAGGGAAGCAGCTTCATTTTATTTTTATTTTTATATGGGGAGAACTCCATCCAATATGTTCAAACAGATTTTTTTTTCCTTTGGAGAATCATAAGACTTGTGTTGGGCTGAGGACACCAGTTCTGAGAAAGCACTTAATTTCTAATTCATTTGTGGCTGGGAATGGGAAGGTGTTTCTGCTTGGAATCCTTTCCTCTATTTCAGATGGAATTCTGACCAATTGACTTCACTGACTCAGAAAGCTTAAGCCACTACTGCCCAGAAATTGTACATTGTCCTCACCTAATGGTGGGCTTTTTTTGTGGGGGAGAATGTTGACGGGGTTGCAAAGAAATTAAAGAATTTTTAAAGACTGTGGGAATCCTGAGCTAGCTTTAAGCAGCAAAAGAGGACCATCCCACGACATCCTAAAATTGAGTGATGGCCGGGACCTCAGAAGTCATCTAGTCTTAATAATCACTTATTTTCTAGAGGAGGTAAATGATGGTCCGTGAGGGTTAATGCCCTCATAGGTCATAAAGATGACAGAGCTGGGACTTAAATCCAAGGCTTCTGGTTTCAAATCCAGTGTTCTTTCCACTGTACCAATACAGATGACATTTACAATCCTAGGACAATGATTTAGTCCCATCATCCCTTGAGGAATTCAGTAGAAGGAAGACTCTTGGATGACAGAAAATCATTTCAGTTTGACTTTGCATCCCCAGCTCTGAGCATAGGTCTGGCATATAGCAGGTGTTTAATAAATGCCTATTGAATGGAATGGAGTCAAATCTGATTTTTCAGTTCTGCTCTACTTTAGTTCTCCCCGTGCTGAAATGGGTTACTGTATCTACTTGTTTCTCAGGTATTCAGAAAGGGTGAGATGTCATTGTTCTTCTGTCCTTTGCCTTTGTATTCTCAGTCAGGTGTCACTGACATGCCATTCTTCATCCTTCTCCACCTCTATCCCCACTGCCAAGAGACAGTGGAAGAAATTGTGGAGACATAGAAAGTATGAAGGTTCAGGAAGGGAAGGGAGGGCAAGAAACTAGGAGGGAAATAATGGAGCTGAAAAAGATTAGCATCAACTGGCAACTTTCTCCTCCTTGTCAAGCTTATAAAGATAAATCGTGGTTATAAATTGAATGCTGGTGATCTGACCTGGCTGCTTGCCCCTACTCATCACCAAGAAACACTGTTGACCTCCATGATGGGAATGCTCACGGGACCAAATCACCCAAGGGCTTTTTGGCCAAGGTGTCAGGAAGCTTCTTGTTCAAGTGCACGAATCAGTCTATCTTCTTTGGATCCTGCCCATTTGGGTCTGAACTTGAGGAGTGGCATCTTAGCATTTCCTCCAAGAGCAAAAATCCCTGGTGGAGAAATGGCTCACTTATGTCTTTTTATAAGCAACGAGACAGCACTGGGAAGCTGGTCTCAGTCAATCAGATTAGGAGAAGATGTTGCCCCTGGTGAGAACTGGACCCAGATGAGGCTAATTTGACTCTTGTCTGTGAGTGCAACTGCCATGTGTTATGTGAGGGTGAGACCTGGCCTCAGAAGGCTTGGCTTTGTCTCAGGTGACATTAATTACTAAGCAAATTATATAACCTTTTTGAACCTCAGTTTTCCTCTTTGTAAAATGGGAGAGATAATACCAGCCCTATCTACTCCACAGGGCTGCAGTAAATTTCTAAAGTGTTTTGAGACTATAAAATCACAAAGTTATAGTCATTATTAAGCACCTTTTCTGAGCAGTTCACTGGGAAAGACAAGAAGACAATCATCTTTATCAAGAAAATTACATTCTAGTAGGCATATATATAATATATTATATAAAAATTATAAATATGCAATATATAAAAATTATATTACATGTATATAATTTATTTTATGTAGAAGTAAAATGGTATATGTGTATACGCACATATATGTGTATGTATATCAAGCGGCATGCATACATACGCGTATGTATCCTTCTTCCACTACCCTGGGAGGAGCAGGTATCTCTCTCTTGCTCAGATGTGAGTTCAGGGCTCCTGTCTCTGGCAGTCTGGCCTGGAGGATGGAGCACTTGAGCACCACCGCCCATGTGTGGGCTACAGTTGAATTTCAGTAAGGCTTCCCTGTACCTTACCTGTCTTTTGAGAGCTGGAGTTGTAAAAATCCTGCCCAAGGGGTTCAAAGTGACTGGAAGCTTGAGCACAAAGCCTTAAGCTAAGGGGCTCGATGCTTCACTTCACAATCCATGCACCTTCTCGTTCCCCAGGGCTACATGGAAGTTATTGCTGAAGAAGCTGGGCTGAGGTTTATGGTTCATTTCTACTTTTCCTTTTTAATAAAAGCATGACAATCTGACAAGAGGATAGGTGTAGGTTATACTAACCATCCTGCGTTTGGAAGATGTGGGCTGTGAGAGACTGTAACTGGTCACAGAAGGAGGGGCCCTGGCATCATTCTTCTGGGGAGAATCAAAGTGGATTTGTGGGGAGAGGTCTTGGCAGAGGGAAGAAAAGCTGCTCACCTTTTTGCCAGGAGGTCCAGGTTAAGTATTTCCAGGAGACCTGAATAATGGAGCTGGGTTCACTGAAGTGTCCCGTAGTGCAGCTCCTAACATTTGATGAAAGTTCAGGTTGAATGCCATTTGTCCTAAGTGAAACGTGTCCAGGTCCTGGAGCTAGAAGGCTTGGGTTTCAGTCTAACCTAGCGCGTAGAACAGTGCCTGACACTGTTGAGTGGACCCCCAGCTCTGCCACTCAATAAATCAGTAAGCATTTATTAATCTCCTACTAGGTACCAGGTGTGGTGTATCTCTGTAGATGAGTGACTCTGGGCAAGGATCTTAACTTTTCTGAGCATCAGTTTCCCCATCTATTAAACAGAGAGATGTGTTGGAGTGGAAAGAACAGGGGACATGGAGGTAAGAGCCTTGGATCTGAGATCTGTTTCCCTCTAGGGTAATCAATCAGCCAATCAGTAAGTCTTTATTAAGCACCAACTATGTATCAGGCACCATGCAACGTGCTTGGGGATACAGACAAAAATGAGCTCCTCCCCCATTTCTACTTGAGGCCACAAGTCCCCAATGCATTTACCTAATTGTATCTGTTTCCGTTCTCAGTGCTGGACTTGGTTCCCTACACATAGTAGACCCTTTGCCACTTTTGAATGGAACTGAGTCAGTTCATGTGTTACCCCCAGAGATGGGAAGACTTAATACAAAGGAGAGAGTTCTTTGTGGGACAATAGCAAACATTTGGGGCTGAAATCTTTGGAGAAGGTAAAGGGGGAATGTGCTGGAATCTTTCACACTTGACCATGCAGGACTGACTGGCATGCCTTGACTAGCTCCTTTTTATAGACAGGAGAACATCTTCCCCCCACCTGTTCATACCCAGCCAGTCATCACGATGGCTCAGAGGTTTGGCACTCCCCCATCCGAGATCTGCCAGCTCTATTGGGCTTCAAGTTATGAGGTCAAGCCTCTATCTCTGTTGCTTTTGGGGACTAGAGGAGGTACTCAGGGGGCCCAGATACATTCTGTCTTCCCAGGAAGGGCCCCAGGGTAGGCAGCAGGTGGTATAATCAGCAACCGAACGAAGCAGCAGAAGAGAGTTTTCTTCTCTAATGTAGTTATAAATGTCGAACCAGCTTGACACAGAGGAATGGGAGCAGGAATTCCATTTTTGAGTCAACAGGGCATAATTACAAGGGGGCCTCCCTGAGCCTATCTCTCACCAGACGGCCTAGAACTAGAGCATGGGACAATCTTCTGGGTCAGAGACCTCAACCTGGGGGAAAAAGTGCTTCTAAGGCCCATCAACCACTAAGGTGGCCTAAGCCCTGCCCTGGCCAAGGGGGAGTAGCCTGTGAGATCCCAGGGGTGTGATGGTTGGGCACCTTACAGTGCCCTGAGGCTTCTGTATCTTCTAGGCTGCAAGGGAAACTGGTCAGCCTCCTCACTTGAAAGGCCCAGGAGGCGATGTGAAATCATAGGATGGTAGGATTATAGATCTAGAGCTGGGATGGACTTCAGAGGCCATTGGCTCCACTTCCTCATTTCCCATTTGGGAATCTGGAGTCTAGAAGGGTAAAACGTCCTCCAGAATTTACTTTATGCTTTGTAGATTCGCGGGGCAGATCAGTGATGCTGTGTCTTGTGCAAGGATTCTGAAGGAGGTCAAAGTCCCAGTATCATAATGGGTGGGGAGAGGAGTAAGGGGTAAAAAAACCAGAAAAGTAGGCAGGGCTCAGGAGGGGAAGGGCTTTGAATGCCAAATGGAGGATTTAAAAGTTGAGCCTGGGGGCAATAGGGAGCCATTGGAGTTTATATAGAGTAGGAGAGTTACAAGGTGCTTTAGGAAAACTAAAGAGTAATGATTAAAGGACTGACCTTTATGGTCAGAGGAAGCTGGGTTCAAGTTCTTCCTTTGACACCTACTGACTGAATAACTACAAGAAAGTCACATCATCTTTCCATGCCCCAAACAACTTTCTAAGACTAGGCCAGTGTGCGTTGGTAGAGGCAGCCCTTGGAGTCAGGAAGACCCGGATCAGAAACCTGCCACAGAGACTTGCTATCTGTGCCCCTGGGCTAGTCACCTAACTTCTCTTGGACTTGGTTTCCTCATCTGTAAAAGGAAGAGACTGGACTCGTGGATTTTATGGTCCCTTCTGGCTCTTTCCTTCCTGAGAATTCTCTCCATCCATCCCCATGGAATTTTATCTCTGTACCTTTTGCTTCTCCTCAGTAAAATGGAACCTTTTTGAGGGCAGGGATAGATTTATTTTGTGCTGGGGCGTAGTAAGAGCACTTTCCCAATATTCTCACCCTGCTCTCCCCCTACCTCCCTCATCCCCGCACATCTCTCCTCCCTCCCCTCTGCCTTTATTCTCGGTTATTTGTCAGTCTTCTCTGATAGTTGGGGGATCATAGGATATGACCTCTCTTAGGGGGATTCACACTTTAATTAGGGGTCCTTTAAACCTTCAAAGTCTTTGATAATTATAAGGATAATAACTAAGATTTCTATAGCATTGCAAAGCACTTTACATTTTTCATCTCATTTGGTCCTCAGTTATTATCCTCATTTTGTGGATGAGGAAACAGACTGGGAGAGGTGGAATGAATTTCCTAGGGTCAGCTAATAAGAGATTCATACCAGATCTTGTGGACTCTGCTCTCTTTGGTACATCATGCCACCTCAGGAATAGCTGGCTCTCAGGAATATGTATTGAATGGTGGAACTTTAGGCATCATGACAGATAGTAAAGAAAGATCATTTTGGGCAGAGGAGATTTTCCAGGTATCCTTCAAGTTACATCACTTTGTCATATTACTAGGCCAACCTTGGAGGTTCCAACTCTACAGTCTAAAGGTTTAGATGTTCCCACCCTGCTTCACAAAGGTTGGGCCCAGTGCAGGGCTCATCCCATAACTTCCATGATCTGAAGGATTAAAGCAGGGAGGTGGTGGGGGAGGACAGAGCCTCTGTCCTGTAGGTTGGGGTTGAGATTGAAATACACCCATGAGAAGAGTGGTGGGATTGAATGCTGGTTTTGGTAACGATTAGCTGTGTGGCACTGGACAAGTCACATAATCTCTCTGGGCCTCAGTTTCCCCCTTTGTAAAGGGAGGAGGTTGGACTAAATGAGCCTACCTAAATGATTTCAGGTCACTGTACCTCAAGTGCTTTCTCTGTAAAATGAGAGGTTTGGTCTCTATGGCCTCCATTGCCCTTCCAACGACAAATATGGCAAACAATCCCTCTGAATATAGCTCTCAGCCTTCTCCTTTCAATAGCAAAAATCTCTTCTGTCCTTGGAATGAAAGAAAAGTGATTTGAGTAGGCCTGGGATCCCTGAATCCGATGGAGCTGACATGAATATAAATTTCCTTTTCCCCAACCAGCCCGGCCAGCTCTTCTCCAACAGCATAAAAAATTAACAGAGCTAGAAACAGAATTCTATTCTCTCCCTCCCTCCCTGAGCCACCCTCATCCCTCTAGTTTTTTTTCATGATCTCTGTTACAGCCCCATTATTCAGGGGCCTTGGGAGCTCAGCATTATCAGAAACACACTTGTTGGCTGGGTGACGTGCCATGAGCTTTTCATGGAAACCAAACAGAGCTGACAGAGGAAGAAGGAGGGGGCGAAGAGACGGCATTCATTCTAGGCAAAGACTCACTCCTGCCTAGTCCCATCTCTTGGTATGTGGGATGAGATCCTCGCTACTTGCCCCTGGACAGATCCTTTTAACTGGGGCTGGGGGCATTCAAGGAATGCTGGCAGGCTTTGAGCTTCAGGCCAGGGAATTGAAAACCAAAACAGAGTGAAGGGGGCAAGCTCTGGAGACATCCATCCATCCATCAAGAAGCATTTGCTAATTAGCTAGTATGGGACAGATCCTGCCAGGAGCAGGACACTCAATGACAAAAAATAGGAGTCCCTGCCTGCCCACAAGGAACTTTCTTATCAAGGGAGGCAACATGTGTATGTATAAGTACATTCAAAATATATCCTCAATATATATATAATGTCCCTATAGAGAGAGGAGGAAATAGAAGTTGGGAGAATAAAAATAAGTGCTTTAAGGTTTAACAAAGCACTATATACATGTATACATATACATCTAACACACATATATACATATATGTATGTATAATATATATTATAATATATATAATATAATATATATAATATATATATATATAATGTATGTACACACACATATGTATATTGTTTCATTTTATCCTCACTAGACCTCTCATGAGGTAGGTTCTGTTATTATTATTCATTTAGTGAGGAAACAGTCCAAAGAGAGGTTAAGTGACTTGCCCAGGGTCATTCAGCTTTTAAGTGTCTGAGGCAGGCTTTGAACTCTGCTCTTCCTGACTCCAGGCCCAGTAATCTAGCTGGCTCACCTATCTGACATTCAGGAAAAGTTTCATGTAGGAAGAAGTATTGGAGTTGATTTCTGAAGACACTGTAAGCTTTCTGAGGGGCAGAGATAAGGAGGGAGAGAATTTTAGGCACGAGGGAATTGCCTGAGAAAAGGCATGGAGGTGGGAAATTGAATGTTGTAGGTGGAAGTAGTAAATAGACCACTTTGACTGGATTGAAGAGAGAGTGAAGGGGAGTAATGTATATGGAGTCTGAAAAGGTGGGCTACAGTTGATTTTGATGGACTTTAAATTCCAAACAGAGGAGTGTGTATTTGAGAGGAAAGAGTGTGCCATTAAGCTTTTGTTGGGTGAAAGGGGAAAAATAGTTAGAAGTGTGCATTAAGTGGAACCTGCATGGAGAAGTAGATTTCTGTGTTAAGGGTCTCCTTTGCCAGCTCTGAAATCATAACTGTGGAAGACTAGACCTGGGAAGGACTTTGCATGATCAGATAACCAACTTCAAGATCAATGCAAACCTTAGAGATCACCAAGTGCCATCTTTTCATTTCATAGGTAAAGAAAGAAGAAAGGAAGTGACTTGGTCAAAGTCAAGGTCATCCAGCTAGATCATGCAGAGCAAGGACTCAAACTCAGGCTTCCTGAAGCCTGACCTTACTCATCTCACAACACAAACTGAAACAATAATCTTGATTTCCATTTCTATAGAATTTTAAGGTAGACCAAACATTTTATACTCAATGACCTTGTGAAGATAGAGACCACAAGTACCCTTACTCCTATTCTAAAGATAGGGAAGTTGAGACTCAGAGAGAGGAAGAGACATTAGCTAAAATTCCACAGCTAGGAAGTGTTACAGGTAAGATTCCAACTCAGGTCTTATGATCTCAAGACCAGTGCTCTTTCCAAGAATAATGAAATAACATTAGCCATTATTATCATAAGCACCCACTATCATCACCACCAACACCTCCACTACCACCACTACCATCACCACCACCGTCATCATCATCATCACCACCACCACCACCATCACCATCATCACCATCATCACCATCATCATTGGTTTCATTGTTGCTGAAAGATATTAGATGAAATACCACCTAAAGCTGAGTTTCTTCCCCTGGAAACACTTTACTACCTGGCACTTCAGTGTACAAGCAGGATGAAAGGATACAGAAGGTACAGCATCTGCCTTCAAGGAGCTCCCATTTTGTCTGGGACCAACAACATGCACATCCATGAAAGGTGCACTCCCACAAGGAGGCTGTGGATGATGAATGCTAAGTGAGTGACCACAGCTAGAATCAATCCCTGATTTCCTCCTAGTTTTAACTCACCAGGTGATGCTTCTTACAGGATTCCTTTCCTGATCCTTCTATCCAGTACTATTCCTTCCTTTCTTAAGTTATTCTGCACATATACTTGCATTTTTGTGGTAAGAGTAGCACACAAGCTTCTAGAAGGCAGGGACAATTTATTTTATTTTTTGTTTCGTCTGTGTGTCCCCAGGGTCTCTCACATGTCCAACTCCATGGAAAGTGCTCCAATTTACCTAAGCAACATGTATAAACAGATGCACACATATAAAATATATTTACATAGAGGCAGTGTGGCACAGTGGATGGAGAACACCTTTCAAGCTTGCAAGAATTAGGCTCAAGTGCTGCCTTCGATGAATATTGCCTGTATTACCCTGGGCATGTCATTTCACTTTCTAATAATGCCCCAGACAAATTTCTAAGATTATGAGATGGTGACTTGCATTAGGAGGTGGAGTTCTCTATCACAGGTCTATCCCCATATTATACATATGCATTTCATGTATAATATGTTGATAATTGTGTGTGTTTGTTTATATGTGCAATAATAATGATAATACTAACAATATTTTTATTCACATATACAGAGTTGTTAATGCTGTCTTCCTCCTCCCTTAAAAGTATGTGTATACACATGTATATACACAATTCATACATATGTGTATACATATACACACATACACATGTACATACATGCCTGCATGCACACACACATATATGGATTGGATATTTGATCAGAGAAGATAATATACATTGTTACATGTCAGTCAGCAAAAATGTAATATTGGGATGATTTCTGAATTCCTGAGCCATGTCTGCCATAGAATAAAATTCATCTTTAGATATCATATGCAGTAGAGAGATAAAAATTTATCCACAGCTCTCTGTTCTTCTGGATTTCACAAAATTCCGGAATCTCAGAGTTGAAAGGGATGCTGAGACTGACTAGGCTGACCTGTACTGGACTCAGAATCTTCTCTCAAACATACTTGACAAATGGTTAACGTCTCTTTGATATCTAGCTTAGTTAGCCTCTCAAAAACCACAGCTACATGGAGACAGAGTTAATTATGAATATGATGATGACAATGACTATGATGATGATGATGGCTGTGATGGTGATGGAGACAGTAAAGAAGACGCAATGGCAACAATGATGATGGTGATGAAGATAATGACAATGATGATGACAATGACAATAATGAATGATAATGACAATGGTGATGAAGATAACAATGGTGATGATGATGATAGTGATGACAGCTGTGATGATGGTGATGAAGATGACAATGGTGATGATGATGATGGTGATGACAGCTGTGATGATGACTATGATAATGACATGGATGATAATGACAATGATGATGAAGATAACAATGGTGATGATGATGATGACAGCTGTGATGATGACTATGATAATGACATGGATGATAATGACAATGATGATGAAGATAACAATGGTGATGATGATGATGACAGCTGTGATGATGACTATGATAATGATGACATTGATGATAATGACAATGATGATGAAGATAACAATGGTGATAATGATTGTGGTGATGATTATAACTATAGATGGATAGATCGATAGCTTGACAGGTAGCTTGCTGTGACTGGATAGTTAGATGGATAGGGAGATAATTGGATGGGTAGGTAGATACTTGTATAACTAAGGCATTAATAAAGCTCTTACTATGTGCCAGACACTTTACTTAGTGCTAAGAATACAAAAATAAACAGAATGGTCCCTATTTTCAAGGAGCTTGTGTGGTGATAATGGCAATGCAATAGTGGTGATAATGATGGTGGTCTATGTCATAGGGAAGGTTCTGTGAAAACCAAGGGGTGCAATAAATGTGGACCAAATAATGATTTATCTTATAGAACTCCTGAAATACCATTCTCTTCAGATGAATTGAATGCTAATGATATTAATTGTCTTTGGTAGTTGATTTCTTGTTTGCCTCTGCGGAAGGGAGAGAGGGCCAGGCAGGAGACAATGAAGAAGACCATGATTTATTTTTCTCCTTTTCTTTGTCTCTTTTATTGTTTCTGTGCATCTCTGTCCCACCTCATAGGGACAGACGATGGGGGCTGAGATCGGCAAGGAATGTGAATGTGAGTTATCATCACTACCAACATCCTAGAGGCAGCATAGTGTAGGAGAAAGGGCTAGATTTGAGCCAAAGGATCTGGATTCAAATCCCCCAGTTCTGTTGTTTACTACATTATGCAAAAACATCCCTCTCTCTGGGCATCAGCTTCCTCATCCGGGAAATGAGTCTATTGGATCTCTTAAGATGAGGAGGGAGCTTGGGAGTTTCCTGTTGACTGTGGCAGCTTTGACCTTCCCTACCTCCCCGACCCTATTGATTAATGGGGAAGTAGGGAGCAAAGAGGACAGATTTGGTCACCACCACTTCCATCTTCCCAGTGTCATTGGATCCTCCTACCATCTGTCAGGTGAGATAACAGCAATGACAGCCTGTTGGAAGTATAAAGCATTCTATTAATGTAGGTCTCATTATTGTTTTAGCTTTTAAGACCTTCCAACATGACCTAACCCAGGCGTTTGGCATTTGGGATAGGCTTGGGAGGCTGATGGCAAACATTCATTTGTCAACAATTTACACAATTCATTCCCAGAGTGTATCAAGCACTATACTTGGAATCAGCAAGACCCAGCTTCAAATCCTGTCTTTGGCATTTCCTAGGTGAGTCCCTTTTGTTAGTTTCTATTTACTATACAAGATAATACAATCAAACATTTGTTAAGCACCTATTCTGTGCCGAGACATGGGGATACAAATAAAAAGATAGCTGCTGTCTTTTAAGGACTTACAGTTGAATAAGAGAATATAACACAGGAAAGGAGGCTGCAAAAAGGGGTGTCTGGCATGAGGTATCATGAGCAGAGTGGATGATGAGAAATGAAGAAGGTGGCCAGTAGAGAGAATTTTTGTAGTATCTTCCTCTCATAGTTGTGAGTTTCAAAGGAGACAGGAACTGGGGCAAGAAAGACTTTGTGATTCTATTGGTATCAGGAATTCCCAGGTGAGGAAACTCCTTCCACAGAGTTGGAGAGCTGCCTGGAGCATTTAGAGGTAAAATGACTTGATCAGAATAGCACAGACTGGATATTTCAATGGAGAGACTTGAAGTCAGGTCTTGTTCCCAAGGTTAGTTCTTTATCCACCCCACCATACTTATCTCACTGTAAAGTGCTTTGCAAATATTCAGGGGCTAGGTAAATATCCCCACTACACCACCTGGCTGAATGAATGTGAAGTGCTTTGTAAACTTTTAAATGTATACACATGGGTGATTATTGTCATTTTCTTAATGGCTATAGTGTTTATAATTCCAGACTTGGAATCAGAAGGATCCAGTTTCAAATCCTGCTTGCTGGATGAACTGTTTGAGCTACTTCAGTTTTCTCTTCCACAGAATGGGGAGATAATCCTAATACCTGTAGAATCTGCTGGCAAAGGTTGTTGTAAGGTTTAGCAGAGATACTGTAGGGAAAGCACTTTGCTTAGCAAATGTTATTGTAGAAATGGTTTTCCAGCATGTTCAGGGAGGCCCCTGGTCCATTTTTCTTACAGAACCCAACACAGGGCTTTGTTTTGGCTTCAGCTGTTTGGCCAAATGTTTTAATTACCATAATTGTGAAAGGATTTCTGGCTGACCCTGAGCCTACTTCATTAAAATATATTCCTTGCCTGTGCCTTCACACACTTGAACACACACACACACATACATTGCACATGCACACACATACACACACAGAGCAAACAACAAATAGCCCAAATGGTGTGTCAAGAGGCTTGGGAGGGAAAAAGAAAACAACAAAATACTCTACAGCTTTTTGTGTTCTCCAGTTAGAGCTGGAAGCATCTCCTGGGTTTCAGAGGAGGAACCAGAGGCAGAAAAAAGATTTCTGTGTCCAAGTCTTGGCCTCCTTATCCAGTCCCAGGAGTAAGAGATGATGGAGGGCTCCAGAAATTCCCCACACAGGAAGCTAAAAAGATTGGAGCTTACTTTGATGAGACCAGGGATGTTGGGGGCTTTGGATCATAAGCTAAGAGAAGCTGTGACCCCAAAGGTAAATATCTGGTGAATATATTGGCTGAGCTAGCGAGGGAGGTAGTGGCCCAAGGAGGGAAAGGCATCCCTTCTCTCCGGAGCCAGGAGAGATGCCGAAGTAGCTAGGAGAGGAAGGTCACTGACCTGTGGTTGCCTCACAAAATTCATCACATTTCCCAGGAGTTTGGAGGTAGGAAAGTTCTTAGAGCTTGCTGAAGCCCAGAAAGGTTCAGCTGATCGTAGAGGGAGAGGTCATTTAGTTCAGTCATCTCCAAAGTGGAGGGATGCCTTGGCTTATGTTATACACCAACCGCAGGGTAGGAAGATCAGCCCCCAATCATGGGACTCATTTCCAAGTCACACTCAGCCACTGCTATCCCCCAACCCTGCCACCCTCGAGGGAAGGTCTCCACTTGTCCTCTTTGGAGCTGGGCATCGAATTCTCAGGGAAGTTATAATCTGATCATTACACAGGCGCCCATCACAGCAACTGGGCAGTGCCACTGAGTGCCATGCCTCCTTCCTCCAAGCATACCTACCCCTTCCCTCAACCCAGATCTCTTCCAGATTTCATCAATGGGCTCTGAGAGCAGTGACTGGTGCCTAAAAGATCTCTGACTTCCTCACCCCTGTTTTCCTTTTGGATAATACAGACTCAAGGCCACAGGTTCCCCACCCTTGGCACAGAGTAGGTCACTTAGGATAATCAGGCACAGCTGAATTGCAATCTGGATTGAGGATCTCATTATATTTATCTTTTCCTCATAAAGTCACTGCTTTTCCCCAAACTCTAACTCTGCTGAGGATGCCACCATCCTTCTAGCCTCTCCAGTTCAGAACCTTGACTCCTTCCTCATTCCTCATCCAATCAGTCAGTCAGTCAACAGGCATTTTTAAAAGCACCTCCTACATGCCAGTGCTAAGTGCTGGGTATGCAAAGAAAGGCAAAAACACACTCTCTGCTCCCAAGGAGCTCACAGTAGAAGTGGAAGACAATTCGTACGGACAAGACGTACACAGGATAGATGGAAGATCATTGGCCGCTCTTCCATCGATGCCTCTCTACTCCCACAAGCACTTCGCTGATTTGGGCCCACATCACTCCTCTCCTGGACTCTTGCAGTAGAGTGATTGGCCTCCCAGCCTCAAGTCTCTCCCCATTCCCATCTTGTCTACATCCTGCTGCCAAAGTAATTGGCACCAAAGTGAAGGACCGGGCTGACTATGTCACCCGCTGACTCATAGAACTCCACAACTCACCCCTAGAATCAAATATTGGTGTGATGGATAAGAGCACTGGAGAGGTCCGTCATTTCTCTCCCTGCCTCATTTTATAGATAATGGAAATGAAGCAAACAGGGTAAAGTGACTTGTCCAGAGTCACATAGCACCACATTTGATCTCATGAAGATAAGTTTTCCTGATTCTAAGCAGTGCTCTATCCACTGTGCTACCCAGCAGCTGTCACAGAGTAGGTACTTAAAAAATACTAGCTGAGTGACTGACTAGGAAAATCTCTTAAACTCCCTGTGCCTCAGTTTCCCCATCTGCAAAAAGGGGTTGGGGCTAAATCATTGGCCTGCCAGGTCCCTTCTGCTGTAGCTTGAGTTTCTAAGATGTCTCCTTTTAAATATGAATTTCACATAATTATTGGTAGAGTAACACATGTGTATTTTATAAATAAGTATTTATGTACATTTTGGGGTGTGTGCTCAAAAACTTTTCATTGATTGGGAGGCACAAATCTAAACATTCAGAGACCATTGGATCAGTGCCCCAGTCCATCTTATTTTACAGAACAGGAAATGAACATTCAGCCAAATTCATATGATCTTAGATTTAGAGCTGGAAAGAGTTTTCTGGGTCATTTCCACCTTTTACAGAGGAGGAAGCAGAGGTCCTGCAAGCTGATGTGACTCCCTCAAGGTCACCAGGTTTGTAGTAAGAGGCAGCAGCAGCATTCAATCTGGTTCCCTTCACCCCAAAGCCAAAGATGACTGAATCAATTTCCATTGTCTTTTTCAAGCATGGACACCCTAAAGACACTCATTCTCTTCTTTTCTTTCAATCTGTCTCAAAACACATATTTGGGTTATTTTTTTCCCCTTTTAGGTCACACCTCAAAGTTTGCTGATAGGTACAGACAATTCAGGCATACATCTTATATTAGAACTAATACCATCCAAGGTTAAGATATGTCATCTGTGTTTGCTATAAACCCAGGCAGAATTTTTAACAGCTGTGTAGCTAGCAAAAAAGGAAAAAAAAATGAAATTCTAGCTTCCCCCCTCCCTAAAGTAAGGGGAGAAAATAACATTAACACAAAGGAACACTCTTACTAAGAGGAGGTGGAGAACAGCATTGGAAAAATAATACCTCAAGATGCATTGAAACATTTTAGGGAATTAGGGAATTCTGATCTCCAGAAAAAAAAAAGAAAATTAATATTAAAGGCAAGCTGTGAGTTTCCATCTGGCCTCGCCGCTTTCGACTAACGCTTCCATGACGGAATTCATCTGTCCATCAACTGTCAAAAATTCTCCTGTCAGTAAATCCCACGATACCCGGCGAGCCCACCCCGCTCAGCATATTCCACGCCACAAAGTCTTGTGAATTCTGAATTCTTTTTTCCCCCAGATCTCTGTACTAGATGACACCCAAGTTGTTATCCCCCCATCCTCTTTCTTTTTCTCCCACCCTCTATTTTTCTCTCACAAGGACTGGGGTGTGTATGCATGCATGGGGGGGGTACTAGAGAGGCTAAGTGGGAAAAAATTGGGGAGCCCTCAATCATCTGGAGATTATATTCCCACCAAGATCCTCTGCTAAGCTTTTTGAGAGGCAGTCTGACAACAGACAGCCCACATCTGTTTTAAAACACTGAGTGGTTGTGAAGTGTGAACTCCCCACTGTTTAATGTAACTACATGACTATTTAATGTACACAGTGGTGGCGCCCCTCTGAATGCCAAACTGTTGTGACATGCCTGAAGGACAAGAGATAAACAGACTATGCCCGTGGTTTATTGTGACAAAGTACAACCAGGCCACAAATAGGGAGGTTTGGCTGGCTGTTGATCGGCAGCCAGGGCATGAGGATAGAGAAGCGCAAAGGCAATGCTATCGGGAGGGATTTTGTTTCTCCTCTGAACGTGAAAGGGCCCTGAAGGACAGGTCCAGGGGTCCTTCTGATGAGCTGTTTGCAGAAGGAAGCTGGGTTTGCCATGTTGCGATGGAGCAAAAGAGAGAAGGGCGAAGAGTTTCTGAGAACGATCTTCTTTCTTAAATATTTTCACTCCTTTCTTCCGAAGTGACTAACTTTTTTGTGACATTTATTTGTGTGTGTGTGTGTGTGTGTGTGACTTTCTGGGGTCCAGCTTTGATACCATCTTGGGGGACTCTGAACAGGATTCTAACTTTGTTTTTCTGTTCATATCATCACCCTTTGAGAGGGAAAACTTTAATAAGATGCAGCAACTATTCCAGACACCTCGGCTTTTCTTTGATTTAATGTGTTTCTTCAAAAGGGAACTTCTCTTACCATCCAATGGTGTATGATTTGATTGATCAGAAATTGGCATCTTAAACCTTTTTGTTAGAATGTCAATGAAACTTTACCAGTTAAGCTCTGATTTTTGTCATTTCTTTTTAATAATTTGTACATTAAAAAACTTTTTTTTTAAGTGGAATTTAATCAGAAGAAAAAAACAGAAAAGGAGCTGTATTGTTTGGTGTGGAACTCCTGTTTAAGGCATTTGGAAAACATGCGAGGAAGATCGAGCTGTACAGAGGAGAGTGGGAGGATTTTGTTCATGCAATTGCAGCTCTAATGTGGCAATTTAGATTTAGGTCAAAACATATTTGGAGAAGTAATTATTATTAAATTTTTTTTTTGGCTTTTCAATTGCTGTCTCCCAGAAAATAATCATTTGACTCTCCTCCTTCAAAAAAAAAAAAAGAAAGAAAACCAAAACAAACAACCCAGGAACTCGGATAAGTCACTCTTAGAAATCCAAGAGAGAGACAGAGAGACCTCCCTGGCTCTCCCCTCTACTGAACTTTTTGAGGCTGGTATGGTTGGTGTTTCCTGTAGAGACTCTGGTGTGTGTGTGTGTGTGTGTGTGTGTGTGTGTGGCAAGGAGCAGGGAGCAGTCAGTCCTAGCCTTTAGGCATGGCTAGCATGTACTGTACAGTGAGGATGTCGGCCCTGAGGTCTGGAAATTAACCCAACCCAGTTTCAGCCATGCCGGGCTCTCTGCATTTCCCAGCGTCTGTTGATGGCTATATCCCTGTGTCTCCAGTCCTTTTCCCTGATGACCTTGGCCTGCGTCACAGAGAGCTAGATTCCAGGATGCCTGCCTCTGTATCTAGCAGGGCTGGGCACTTGTCCACCTCTGAGCCACTGCTGATGAAAAGTCCCATGTGCCCTGGATGGGCTCCCTTTCAAAGAAGCCATTCAGGGCATGGTGAGAGGCCTGGGAGGCTGAGGAGCACAGGGCCAAAAATCCACTGGGGAGGCAGGCACCTTGGACTGCTGGGTAGCCCCTCTGTATTTTAGAGCAAGTGGGAAATTTGGTAAATAGTGTGGCGAGCATGGTCAATCTTCAACCTAATAATAACTAGATATATGTATATATAAAGACATATGTGTGTCTGTAGATATATATCTTAGATTCTTCCATATCATGTTCATCTCCACTCATCTGCCGCCTTCCAGGCCACTGATGAGAACCATTACTGAGTGAGTCATGGCCCATATTATCTGCTAATGTGACTGAGTTTCTGGTTACATGGGAGGAGGCCTGTCTAACATTACCGCAAGTCCAGCTCAGCAGCCAATGGACCTTCCTGGGCCTCCGGACGCCACATCCCTGCCCCTTTGGAGGCAGCCTCTCCCTGGCCACTCCAACAAGGCTGGGGCCTATTTAAAGGAATATTGAAATTGCATTTCCTCCTCCCGTCAGTTAAATCTCATCAATCATGTTTTTAATTAAAAAGAAGGACAACTCCATCCCACTTTTGCTTCCTGGTGCCTAATGAAATTGGAGAGCCGAGGAGCTCGGAGGTAGCTGCAGATAGATGGTGGAGCTGCGGCAGCAGCGGGGGGCTCCAGTCTATTCTGGGGAGATGGAAGGGAGGTCAGGAACACTGGTGCATCTGGAAGTGGCAAACAAATAACCCTCCTGATAGGGCCGGGTGACATGTGTCAGCCCTTGTCATCAGGAAACAAGAGAGGCAAGGCGCCCAGACAAAGGATGGGGTGGAATCTCGACACGCTGGCAAACCTGACCCACGCGGCCGGCCTTTGTCAAGCAGATGCTGTCTCTCATTGTTCTGGCCCTCCCTCCCCGGTACCCCTGACAACAGCCACCGCCACTGGCATTCCACCCTGACATCTGTTCAGTCTTATAGAGGCGGCCCTGGAGGAATTCCCAGTGTAAACAGGGAATTCTCTAAGGGAACCCCACGTTGTAAAGGGATGAGCCACACAATGCCCAGATTTAACCACTGTTTAAAGGTGTGACACTTGATGGAAAGTGACTTGGAGGGACTTTTTATTTGTTTAGTTTTAATTTTCCAATTGATTTCTAATATTATATCCATAACTGAGTTTGGTGAAATGCTCTCTCTCCTTCCCCATGCCTCCATGCTCACTTCCCCTCTTGTTTCTCTGATAAGGAAACTTTAGAGGGAATGAGACATTCAGACCACCTGAAGGGGGGGATGACATCATAGGATCATAGACCCAAAGGCTGCTGAATCTTAGGAACACAGATTCAGAGCTGAAAGAGCCCTGGAAGTCATCTCATCCAACCCCTCACATTTTACAGAAGAGGAAACAGGCCCATGAAGGTTCCATGACTCACCCAAGGTCACATGCATCAGAGGTGAGATTTGGACCTAGGTCCTCTGCCTCAAGCACTAGGGCTTTCCCCCCATAGTACTAATGTTCCTTTGGAATTTCAGCCTGGAGGGACCTTAACAATCACTTAGTTCAACTCCTTGTTTTACAGATAGGGGCACTGAGGCTAGAGAAGGGGAGTGTTCCACAGTTCATCAATGCCAGGTCCTCTAATTGAAAATCCAGCACTCTTTCCATGGTGCCCAGCAATGGAAATCTATATGGTTTCGGGGACCCAGAGTTTGGATGTCTTCTTGGTACCCAGCTCCAGTCCTTTGGGAACCTACTGACTTCAGATGGACTTGGTCAGGGGATTAGAACTCAGCCAATGGTTGTTGAAAGGAATCAAAGGACCTTATAGTCTGGACTGGGGAAAGGTGCAGCAGAATCAATCTCCAGAATTGTCAGGACATTTGACTTTTGAATTCAATGAATTTTTGGGGAGGGCAAGGGGAATGTAGATTTTGGGTACTGACTCAAGCTTCAAAAGCAAATGTGGAAAGAAAACCCAAAGCATCCATCCCTGCCCATTCTCTCTTGGCATAGGTTCAAGTGCTAGGATAGCACCATGACAAGATCTGGGCCCCCTGCCTGGCAGAACAATGACAGGAGTAATGCCAGCCTGGTTGTGCGTGGCCAGTTCAGAGCAAATGTCCTTTGTCATACTGTCTTGGTGTTAAAGATTTAGAGCTGGGAGAGATCTCAGAGGCCAGCTAGTCCAAATCCCTTCATCTTATGAATAAAAAATTGAGGAAATTATGATGAATATTCAAAGTGACTTGCCCAAAGTCCCATAGGTAGTGTATATCTGAAGAAGGATTCAAACCCATGTCCTCTGCCTTCTGATCACATGTTCAATCCACTGTTTCATGCTGCCAACGCCAATGCCAAACCAATCTACCAGTCTCCAGGAATTAACTAAGAGCCTACTATGTGCCAGGCACTGGAGATACATGGACAAAGTTCCTTTGTGAGATGGGACCTTAATTGGGGGGTGGTGTAGGTATGTATATCGGTATGTACTGGGGAGGAGGTTTCCGCTCATTCATAACTACATTAAAAGATATAATGGCAATAGCTCCCCCCACCACTCACAGAAAACAAATTGGGGTTGTTGATGAATCTGGTGGCTGAGAAGCAGAGGGCTTGTGAAATTGCCAACATTATGAAGGTGAGATGCCCCAAGTTGAAAATGTGAATCATCTGCCTCCAAAGCCTCCTTCCTCTTCTGGAGGAGCCTAGAAACTTTGCTCTAGAACTGGGGCCATCTGGTCCAATGTGGTCAGATTAGGAACGTGAGATTTAGATAGGGAAGACCGATAGTATGACAGATTTTGTGCTTTGGAGTAAGGATTGCCAGTGGACAAAATTGGCCTACTTTTTACTTAGTTATCATTAACAGGACAAGTTTTCGATCTCCCCTTCCAAAGTCTTATTTTCTTAAGCTTTCGGTCCCCATCCCACTGAGAGTTACTGGTCAGCATGCCTGCCAGGAAACATTCGCTAGCCAAAGCGGGCAGTAACTAAATTTCCCAGGAAAGATGTTGCTAGGATTGCTGGAGATTTAGCCCCCTGCTCACTTCCCTGAAAAAATGGAGACATTCTGCATTTCTGTGGGCCACACGAATGGATTCTGGTGAAATCCCGCTAGGTCTCAGGAATGGGTGGTTTGCAGGAGGACATAGAATAAAATCGGCTCTTCCCTCATTCCTGTCTTCTCTCCTGTTTTTCTGCTCTTGCCTGCCTGCCGTGTCTGAAAAAAAATCCCCAATCCAAATATTCAAGTGTTGAGAGATTCCTCCCCAAATCTGGCAATATGTGCCCTTTCTTCCTTTCCCCTTTTACCTCAAATATCAAATGAAGGAACAGGGACTGTTTGTACTAGCAACAGCAGTAAATTAAGAGGATTGGGAGTGGGGGGACAAGCAACAGAATTCAGGCCCAGCCCAGAATAAGAACCATTTACACTTCAATTAAGATACGTAAACGCGTATCTACTAGGGCTGGTGGAGGACAGGGGAGGGAAGGGAAAAAAAAATCCAGGGTGTTTCAAGTTAATAAAGTTTCATTAGAACGTGACTATTGATGGCTTACCCCTTTAAACACAGTTTTCCTTCACTGAGGTTGAATATACCTTTTGGGATTCAAAATAATTTTGCAACAGTGGATACAGACCTTCTTTATGTGTTATTGGGCTGGGAACAGCAACAGATTAAAAAAAAATATTGCCAGGTCAAATAACAGCTGTTATTATTAAGTTCGGATTTTATTATCAATTTGCCCATAGAATCCAGCAGTTAAAAAAAAAAAAGTCGGCATCTGAGCTTTTTCCTAATCAGTACTCTCATTTTGCTAATATTCTAACGACTGTCAATTTACTTCAATGCTGCCATTTGCAGAATTTTCCAATTAGCGGCAAACCTGTTCCACCTTCTCCTGTAATTACGGGGGACTCACTTCAGATCAGCTGTGGCCAGACAGCAGATGATGTTCTCGCCAAAAGCTGTGTCTTGTTGCTTTTAACCTTTGCATGTGCTGGCAGAGTATTAACATCTCTGTTTGTAGGCAGGAAGCTCCCACACTCATGGCATGTGTCAAAATATCAAAATAATTTCTAATAAACACACCATGAGGATGAAAACACAAATATGGACATATTTGGTTTTCTGATCAATTCAGCGTCTGTGCCAGATTCCTTCCCCCCCACCCCATTCTTTTTTCTTTCTTCCTTATTTTTGGAATTTTTATTCTTTCTTTAAAAATCAAGATTCTTTGGAGATGGGGAAGGAAAGAAGGAAGGAAACGATTGTTTTGAACACCCACTTTGCACTAGTCACTAGTGCTAAGCACTTTGCAAATAATATCTCATGTGATAGATAATATTGGATGAGAATATTGTGAGTGGGCTGAAATATGTCTAGCCTTCCAAATCTGCTTTTCCTTGAGAACAAAATTATTAAAGAATCATAGACTTTTAAAGTTGGGAGGGACCTCAGAGCAATTAGATTTCATAGGATTGTAGATATTAAGCTGGAAGGGACCTTAGGAATCACTGAGTCTACCCTTCCCCTCTCAATTTACCAAACAGGAAACTGAGGTCCAGAGAAGTTAAGGGCATGGCCCAAGGTCACTCAGCTCTCCAGTCAGAGCACAAGGATTTGAACGCGACTCTCTGTCTGAGGACTTTTTCATTATGCCACTCCTCCTCCAATTGTACCCCTGGCTGGTGTCTCGGTATCGTAGGAGGGAGAATGAGGAGAACTTACCGGCATGCCTGGGTATGATAAAAATGCTTCTCTCCAAAGATCAAATCCAATCAAACTCTCGGAGACGTGCCTAAACAGCTGACATCGCAGTAATAACAACAACGAAGCAATCGCTGTTATTGCGACATGAAAAAATATATTTAATAATAAGCTCATTGATTTTTAACAGCATGTCTGTGTTGCCTAATTGATGGGAAGTTGTATGTTTGTGTAGCCGATGGGGGTTATGAATTAAATATGGCCGGCTTTCCTTGAGGGATGCATGTCAATGCAAGAATGAACGAAGCATCTACATTTCCCCCAAGCAAAAGAGTCCCCTTGTAACAGAAGCAGGGAAGGCTGAAATGTGAGCAAAAATAAAAACCATCCATCACTGTTTATTAAGTGCTGCTACTTGAAGGTAAAAGGGGTATTGAACTGTTTTTAAATTGGAAGGAATGTAGTTGGACAAAATATTGATGGTAATATTAGCTTGGTGACAAATTTTATCCTTCGGTTCACATTTATCAAGGTGGCAATTTGGAGTGATTTATCCTCTCCGTGCCCATAAACCAATTTTCCTTGCCCTTTTTATTTTTAAAAATACACATGTTTATTAAGGGATGGGGACGAGGTGAAAGGCGAGGCTGCTGTTCCAAACCCCACATGGTTGTTCGAGATCGGGAGAAGTACTGATCTCCAAGATGCCAATAACAGATTGAATTGGGCGGCGGGAGGGGGTGGGGGGGTTTAAGCATGGAGGCAGCTAGACGGATCTGTTCCCACCATTAAAAAAATACAATAATAAAGGAAAGGGAAGGGGGCTGGGGGTGCGGTGGAGTGGGGGGAGGCTAGATTTGATTTCACTTTTCGCTCGGGTTTTCAAGTGGAAGTTCCGAGGGGTCTATTTGTTTTTCCAAATGTAGAGTGTGCCCTGTCAGCTCCCATGTTTTACTGGCCACTGTACAATGAAAACAGCCGAGTTTCTATGGTGAAAGGGTTGAGGTAGGGAAATAAAAACTTAAAATGCCGGCTGACAATGGGGAATATTTTTTTAAAGGGAGAAGAAAAATCTGGTCTTAAGTTTCACTCCCTTCAAGTCCATTCAGTTTTAAGTGCCTGTGTTTTGTGAAGTCTTGAGAACACAGGAAGAGGACTCTGTCTCTCCGGGGTCAAATCAGCACGGAAAGATGGTGCTCCCCAAGACACCGAGTGCTTGAGTTTAGATTCCATTCTGTCACAGGAGGCTATGTGCTGGGCACCACATCAAGGAATTCTGAATGGCTCCTACCTACATTTAGTCCTGGCACTTTGCTGATCACCCAGCTCTGCCCCTCCCTCTGCTTCCCAGCCCTTCAGGGTTTCCTGCCTCAAGTGACTCGAACTGGATGAACAATCAACCCATCAATCAATCAGTGAACATCTATTGAATAATTACTATATGGCGGATGCTGTGCTAGGCGCTGGGTTAGGAAGACAAAAGGGACACAGCCCCTGTCTGCAGAGAGCTTACATGCTATTGGCAAAGACTAGAAATGGGTATATATAGAGATATCTGTATAGGACAATTACAAAGTAATCTAGAGGGGGAGGGAATTTCTAAGATCCCCAACTCTAAATCTATGATCCTATTTATTCATCTGGGTCCATGTTGTACCCACAAAATTGAAGGTAGATTCCTTGAGTAAAGGAACAGTTTTACTTTTGTCTTTGTATTCTTAGTGGCTAGAATAGTGCCTGGCAATAACATTCATCTATCTATCTATCTATCTATCTATCTATCTATCTATCTATCTATCTATCTATCTATCTGTCTGTCTATCTTTCTGTCTATCTCTCTATAATCTATTCATCTCCCTCTCATTCATCTATTTATCTATTATCTATAGAATTTCTCTATGGCACAATCTATCTACTTATCTCTATCTCATCATCTATCATATATAGTATTTTTAGATGTATGCATGGCACAGACCTCCCCCCCTCACCCTATATGCTGTCTTTTTTTTTATTAGAATTTAAGCTTTTTGAGGGCAGGGACTTTCTTTTGCTTATACTTGTATTCCCATTGTTTAGCACAGTGTTTTACACATAGTAAAGGCTTATATAATGCTTGTAACTACGTATGTATCTCTCTCTATGGGTATTTGGTCCAATGATCACTCACTGCGCTAAGTGCTAAGGATACAAAGACAAAACTAAACAATTTCTGCCCTTAAAGAACTTGTGTTCTCCTGACATGGGAGGAGATCCAACATGCACAGTACTAAGTCAATACAAAACACATGCAGATGAATAATAACTAGCACTTACTTAACACTTTAAGTTGTACATACTTATCATATGTATTCCCATTTGATCCTTGTAACAATTCTGTAAGCAAAGAACTATTATTATCTCCATTTGACAGTTAAGGAAACTGAGGCTGAATGCGGTTAAAAAGATTTGCCTGGGATCACAAAGCTGGTTAAACGTCTGAGTTAGAATTTGAGCTAAGGTCTGGGTCCAGTGTTCTATCTCATCTACCACCTAGCTGTCTAATACAAAGTGATTTCAAGAGAGATGGGGTGCTGATAACTGGGAATTAGTCTGAAATCAGGAAAAACCTTAGGAAGGATGGGTGCCTGAGCTGAAGGGAGCTGGGGATTATATGAAGCAAAGACCAGGGAGTGCTATAGACATGGTTGGGGCCGGAGGGAGGGGGTGGCTTGGTTTGACCAGAACAGCGAGGATGTGGAGGGCAGTAACATGCAAGAACTCTGGAAAGGGAGGTGAACACTCGATTGTGGAGGACTTTAAATGTCACATCTGAAGAGTTTTGTGTTTAATCACATACTTGGAAACAATGTCTAGACAGAGATCAGGCCTAGACTTGCGATTTCATTGACAGTGAATGAACTACTAGATGAAGGAGTTCTCTGAGGATAGGTCGGCACCTTTGCAGTCTTAGAGAGTTCAGTGTGAGCCCCTGGAGGGCGGTGCTTGGCATCCAGTAAGTGCCTGATAAATACTCATTGATGTACCCAAAGTTATACAGCCAGTATGTGTTAGAGGTGTGATTTAAACCACTTCTTGGCTAGAAGACCAGACCTGATTATATCAATATCGATCTATCAATCTATCTATCTAATCCATCCATCTCTCTCTCTATCCATCCATCCATCTATTCTTCTATCTATCTGTCTGTCCGTCCATCCATCTGTCTATGTCTATCATCTCTCTCTATCTATGATCTCTATCTATCATCTCTCTATCATCTCTATCTAAATATATAATGTGTGTACATGTATGTATGTATATGCCAAGACAACCCCATGGACCATATGACCCATAAGTTCTCAAAGAGTTGAACCTGACTGAATCACAAATGTATGTATACTTGTATGATGTTATACAGCCCTTCTCATAGACACACACGTTGAATTTCATTTAACTTCAACTAACTCTCCAAATTCTAATCTCCTGGGAGAGAAGAACAGGGAAGGTTCCCTCATCATTCATCCAAGATTTGCCTGCCTCTGGCTAGCGTTTTACCATTTGACTTTTGCTGGGCTCCATCTCCTCTCACCAACTACCCCACCTGTCCCCTCAGAAGAGTGAGCAATAATTAATGAATTTTTGAGGAAATTGGCCAGTTACACCACTCACTGTTTTCCTTAGAGGCAGCTTGGCAGAGTGAGTGAGTCAGTCCTATGGTGAGAGGGGGCAGTCAAGACCCTTCCCTGGCATTTACTATGTGGCAGTGAACAGGCCACTTAACTGCTCTTTTGGAAAATAGAGATAAAGATGGAACCCATTGGTGGTCTCTCCCTCACAGTGAGAGGCGCAAGTGAGACCATGTAAGCAAAGTGCTTTACAACGTTTAAAGCTCTATATTAAGGTAAGCTATCACTTTTGGTAGAATTATTTCAGTAAATATTTGCTGAATGCCTACTGATTTCAACAAGGGATGTAGGGAGGCGTTGGATTTCTGTGTGGTCTATGCTGTTTGGACTCATCATTCTCCAAACTTCATGTCTCCATATGGGCTCTAGGTATATGTTTTGTTGAGATTTTGCTCCTTTTCCCTCCATAGATGGTAGTCTCTCTGCTTCTTGTAGACTCAAAGGTTTTTGATATATTTGTTGTTATTCAGTTGTGTCTAACTCTGCAGTCCCATTTGGGATTTTTTGGCAGAGATTTTAGAGTGGTTTGCCATTTCCTTCTCCAGCTCATTTTACAGATGAGGAAACTGAGACAAACAGGACAAAGTGAGTTACCTAGGGTTACACAACTAGTGTCTGGGTTGGAATTTGAACCCAGATCTTCCTGACTCCAAGTCCAGGGCTGTATAGACTGTGAATGACCTTTTGCCAGGGATGTGTATAGGGACTCATACTCTAGGAGTGGGTTGGTCTAGCTGGCTTTGGAAGCCCCTTCTACCTCACATTGAACCTCAGGAGGTGATCAGTTTTCCCTTTGCTGGAGGTCACAGAACAGAGGTCATGTGGCCACTGGTCAGGGATATTGTAGAGGGCATTATTCTCCAAAGGCTCTTGGATCAGATGCCCTCTATAGTCTCTTTCAGCTTAGAGATTCCCATTTTTCATCTAGAGAGTTAGAAGTTGTAGGAGATTTTTCAGCCAATCAAGGAACATGTATTAAGGAGAGTACCTGTTCTAGGTACTCTGTCCCTGTCATCCAGGAACACACAGTTGGGGGAGATAAGACTAACACAAAGGAAACTGTCCAATAGCAAAGTAAGCCAGTGTGTGATTAAGTCCAAGAAGGAGGGTGTGGAGCTGCCCAGGGAGGCCAGAGGAGTCCAGATGAAGAAGATGGACAGTGGGAACAAGGCTGCCATATCCTGGAGGAGTGGGGAAAGACTTCACAGAGAAAGCTAGACCCATGAGTGAGGAGGGCTCACAGAAACAGAGAAGGAAGGCACCAAAAGGCATCATGTGAATGTTGAAAGCTAATCTGGGCTGGGTGGAGCTTCCCACTTGGACCAGGAGAACTGGGTTTGAATTGTGGCTCTCCTCCTTCTCATTTGGAGCATGCCATTTGTGCTCTCTCTGAGACTGTCTAACAGGAGGGAATGGAACGAAGTGGTTGCCAAGTGCCTTTCTAACTCTATACCGTCTCCTCCCTTCTGACTGGTGTTCCAAGGCGAGGGATTGGTTGGTCACATGGAGGTTCTTAGGAGCTCTCATTTATCACTATTCATGATATCAAATCAGCTGCTCATCATAGGAGTCCAAAGTTGGAGCTCTCAGGGCTCAGAGCCAGCAGGGGCCCAGAGGTCATCTGGCCCAATCCTCTCATTTACAGAGGAGGACAAACAGCTGCCCAAGGTCACAGAGGTTGGAGCTGGCACTCTTACCCTCCAAGTCCCAATCCAATGCCCTCTTCACACTTTTGCTTTATAGATGAGGAAAGTGGGACTGGGAGGGTAAAGGGACTAGTCTCAAGTCACCAGACCAGCTGGGATTTGAACCCAGATGACCTGAGGAGGCAGAATGGTGCAGGTAGTGGAGCATGTTAGGTTTGGACTCAGGGCACCAAGGCATAAACTCTTGGTCCTGCCACTTGATCACTGTGTGGCCTTGGATAAGTCTGTCTCCATTCCTCTGACAAAAAAGAGGGCTTTGGAGTCAATGTTCTCTCAGGTAGAAGGAGCAACTATTTATTAAGTACTCACTATGTGCCAATTATTGGGCTAAGCACTTTACAGTGGTTTGATCTTCACAATAACCCTGAAGGGTAAGTGCTATTATTACCTTCATTTTACAGATGAGGAAACAGAGGCAGACAGAGGTGAAGTGATGCCCAGGGTCACTCAGCTAGTAAGTGTCTGAGGCTGCATTTGAACTCAATCTTTTTCACTCTGGACCCATCCCTCGGTGCTCTGTGGCACCCCCTAGCTGGTAGGTCCCCAGAACAATCATCCCAAGACTTCCAAATGGGCACTGTTTCAACTCTATACACTACACCCAGTCAGCATGTCTTGGTAGAACTCCTGGATCATAGTAATGGGAGGCTTGGGGGTCTCAAGTTAATGACAGATCTGGAAGAATAGAATCTTGGGGTTCAGGCCTTAGCCCTTTACCCATGGAGCGCTCTATGCTGATTTGATAAGAACTCTTTGGCATGAGCAGAGCCACGGACCTGATTTATTGTCCCATCTGACCTTGATCTGCACTTGGCAGGAGGCTGCTCTTTGCTGAATACCCATTGCTCAGCTTATTTGGGGCTTAATGACTCATGGACCTCAGAAACAAATGAAGAAAATCCATAAAGAATCAGGGGAGCAAACTAGAGACTAAGAATGTAAGTCAAAGGCTCATCTCAGCCCCCCCACCCCATGCCTCTGTCTTTCCCCACCCCCTGCTCCAGGGGTGTGATTTTTAAAAATAGAAACTTTGATTTCAGGAATACAGAGAACTCCCTAACCAACACAGATTTACACTTTCCTTGCAATTTATAGTCTTAGAGATTTCCCATGGGCATTGAATTCAGTGATTTATCCAAGGTCACACAGTTCAGATGTGGGAGAGGCAGGCTTGAACCCTGGCTTTCCTGCCTCTGGGGCCATCTGCCAGTTCTCTAAATCCACGCAAGAACAAGGGCTGGTACAAGAGGCAAGGTTTGTAAGGTACTTTACAGACATGCTCTCAGCTGACATATTGATAGCTTTGTTTGCCAAGCACTTCACATGCATGCATGCATCCATGGATGTGTGGAGACACGCATGTATGCATCTGCCCTTACACAGTGGCTGTCCCATAGAGGTAGTGCTTAATAACTGTTACTTTCCTTCCTTCCATTATCTCAGGGAGCCTTATAGAAGTAAGGTTTGCCAGGCATTTTACATACATTATTTCACCTTGGTCAACAGGTGCTGTATTGATCCTCATTTTACAGATGGGGAAATGGAGTCTTTGAGAGGTAAATGACTGGATCAGTATCATGCAGCTAGTGAATGTCTGAGGTGGAATTTGAACCCAAGTCTCTCCTGACAATGGGTCCAGCTCTCTTTGCACTTTACTATGATGCCCATGCAATAGAACCTTCCTTTATGGGGGATGCACTCAGAGGGCAGTTCATTTTGAATTTAACACACTGGAAAGGTATCTTTTTCTGCGACATCTTTTTTTTCAGAGAGGCATCATTTCTATCCATGTAGAGGATGTTGCTGGTACTTAGTTCATGCTCAGCCTCTGTCCCACGGATATAAGGACTGCCCAGTGGAGAGCTGGGAGCCACCTTTGGTGTTATCTGGTCAGGAACCTGTGACCATCAATGTTAAGTAAGGCCATGGAGCTGGTGAGAGTCAGACTTAGAATTCAAATTCAGATTGTCTCTTGCCAGGTCATGACATCATTGCTCAAGTGTTGGAAGAGACCTTAGACACTGTTTTGGCCAATCCCTTATGTTTCAGCAAAGAGAAATGAAGCCCAGAGAAAGGAGGCAACCTGCTGAAAGTCACACAGCAGCAATCTGATGCCTTAAAAGGCTTTGGATTGCATTCATTGTTGTTTTTAGAAAGATTTTATTATTGCAAGCATAACAATTACACCAATGTAAATATGAAGTGAAATCCCCAATAAAACATAATCCAAATTCTTTCTATTTTTAAAAGAAAAAATATCTACTGTAGACAACAGCTTATTTGCTCTATATCCCCTTCCTGTCTCTTTTCTCTGTCTTCGCCTTTAAAAGCCTTTTATCCTCCTGGTTGTTTTTCTACATTTTAGAGGAGGTGGTGGTGGCTGCTGGTGGTGGTGTTGGTAGTGTTGAAGCGGCTGCTGTTGTTGCAGTTATTGTTGGTGGTGATGGTGCTGTTACCATTGATGGTAAGAGCATTGTTGATGGTGGCTGTTGTAGCGATGGGAATGGTGTGGTTGACATTAGCTGTGGTGTTGATGGTGGTGGTAATGCGGGTGACGGTGGTGATGTTGACGGTAGTGGTGTTGGGTGCAGCATGGTGGTATGTCCTAATCCTACTCTTTTTGCTCTCTATATGGTTGTTTAGTTGGGCCAGGTACATTTGGCAAGTTTCCTTCAGATTTATCTCCTGGTTGATGGAGGGAAGATCATTTCTCTGCATATTTGAAAGGAGAAGAAAGTATGACCCAGAAGACTGCATTTTCATTTTTGAGAGCAGATCTCATACACATATATCATGTCCTGCCTATTTTCCCCTTACCACTCCCCTGCATAGTCTTCTGAAGAATGTTCTAGACCAAGAGTTCTTAATGCAAGGTCTGTGAACACCTTTTAAAAATATGTGGCTAACTCTATTTCTATATAAGTGGTTTCCTTTGTATCTTTTGTGTTCTATTCTTTGCACTTAAAACATTATTCTAAGGATTCTAGGGGTTTCACCAGGTTGCCAAGTGGGTCCAGGACACAAAAAATATCGAATCTTCCTGTAATCTAGATAGGTCCGTGGTCTAGCTGCATGATTCCGAAAATAAGGGAACACCAGTCTGACTGTGTTTGGGCAAACTATATCCCTTTCTTAATGTCTTTGGGGCCCTCTATTCCTGCTTGGTCCTATGGAAAGCTGCCATAGTGGAATATTTCAGAGGTTAAGTGGCTCGTCCTGTGACTAAATGCATCTCTTTTTCTCCTGTACCATATATATCCCCAACTTTCCAATTCTTTATCTGCCTTTTTTCTTAATTAAGAGAAATTAACTTGCTGCTTGCTTCCCTTTTGATTTCAAGTTACTCAACTTTTCCAAGCCTCATTTTTCTCATCTGTAAAATGAGATGGTTACACAAGATGGCTTTTTCTAAAGGAGAGACAACTAAATGTGAAAAGCAAAATCAAACAGGAATGCCAAGTGGCCTTAAAGAACATGAAGTGATTGGGGGGCAGGGTGCGGGAAGGTCTTGTGTCGAAGCTAAACCCAGTAAGGCTGCCATTTCTTTTTTAAATGATTGTCCTGCAATTTCCACTGATTAAAAATTCTCCAGAGCATCGAGGCATTATGTAACTGGCCCAGGGACGCCCAGTCACTGTGTGTCAGAGGGAGGAAGGACTTGAACCCAGATCTTTCTGGCATGGAGGCAGGTGCTCTATCCACCATGCTGTGGCACTATTCTTACTTTTCTCATCATTCCCACTCAGACTTCAGGGGCAAAATAAAAAACCAACGGGCTCACCTTCTGGAGGGAGACAGTCAGTGGGGGAAGGGCAGCCAGGTATTTTCCTTATGGCCATAAAGTGAGACCATTATTTGGTGTTGGGGTGGGGAGGAGTGTGGAGAGAGCACTGGAGGACACTAGGAGGAGCTTCTGATAGGCAGTATTGTGTTTGTCCTTTGTTGCCGAGGAAGATCACACCATCAGAGAAATGAAGACATGACTCGCACTTGACTTTGTTTTGAGTGAGGGAGGGCTGTGCAGGTCACCAGCCTCACTTCTCCTCTAGAGCTGTCTGAATCCAGTGACCAGATATTCCTTAGGATGACTGGAGATGACCCAGGAGACCTTGGTCCCTTTAGGCCAAGGTCTTTGCAGGTACTCACTTAGGATGAGGTAATGTCCATTCATTGAATAGGACTGTTTAAGCAGTAGCCAGGGTATTAGCACTAAAGCTGAAGGAAGCATAAGGATTTCAAATGCTGAGTTGTGGGGAGGAGAAAAGGCACTCTAGATATGGAAGACACCTTGGGCAAAGGCATGGGTGTGGGAGATGTAATATTCTATACAGGAAACAGCAGATATTCTGGTAAAATGGGAATCTTAGATTTGTGAACGGAATTATATGATATATGCCTTGAAAGTAACCTGAGAATTGACTGGACAGAGTTTTAATGCCAATATGAGAAGTTTATATTTTATCCAGATAGAAGCAGGAAACCTCTGTAACTTGTTGACCAGGGGACCAACATGGCCAGAACTGGGCCTTAGGAAGCACAGTTTGGCAGCTGTGTGCAAAGCTGTTCCAGTCTGTATGGACTGATTGTGCGAACTTTGAAATGACTTGGTAGACCAAATCGCCTGTGACCACCTCCAGAATACATTTCCCAGGAAGACAGTAATGGTTTTGGAGACAATATTCCTTTCCATCATGGAAATGAACCCTTGATCATCTTCCGCTCTCCCCCAAATCAGTCATGAAGGGGATTGTGGGCCCAGCAGGCTGGAACAACTCAGAGCCAGCTGTTCCGATAGGATACTTAGAGGCTTTCAGAGGGCCCATTGGAGAAGACTGTAGCAAGCAGTCCTGTGATGAGCCCCTTAAGAACGATCCAAAGTTTCTGGCATTCCCAAACTCCCTTTATCCTCCCCCCAAAAACCTGCCAAGAGAAGTCAATGATGTACATTATAAAGGAACAATGAATGGATAGAAGGATGTTGGGGTAATGGAAAGAAGGAGGGGAAAAAATGACAAATTCCAAAATGAGTAATTCAATCTACAAGGCCCCTTTCTGCATGGTTCTGAGGGAGTCTGTGGAATTCATGGATCTTAGATCTTTAGAGCTAGAAAGAATCTTCCAGTTCATCTAGCCCAGCCTCCCTTATTTTCCAGATGAGGAAACTGAGGCCCAGGAGTTAAATGAGTCCCCCACATTCATAGAGGCAGTAAGCAGCGAAGAGAAGGTTCAAACCCAGGGCCTACGACTCCAAATCTGTGTTATTTCTACCACCCCATATTGTCTCTCTTTGTCTCATTCATACTTGTGATACTGCTCTGGGGTTGCTCAAGGTCAGCAGTAGGCTTGGGGTCACTCAGGGTGCTTGACAACTAACTCCTCCAGCTTTTCATATTCTCCTGGCTTAGCAAGCACCCAACTTGCTAGAAGACGTTCCCTTTCTGAGTCATCGAGGGTCAGAGCATTCCTATGCTTAGCACAGTGCCAAACACATCGTAGGCATTTAATGAAGGCTATTTGACTGACTGATTGAAAAGCCCAAGTCTCTTTTGCAGTTTTTGAGTTAAAGAGATCTTAAATGTCATTTACAAAACAATGGTATGACTTTGAAGGGAGAAGAAAATCAGAATTTCTAGGAAATAGTCCTTTCTATAGTCCAAGGGAGTCTCTGGGGTTGAAATGGAAATATTGATGGTACCTGAAATAATAGGACCATTGTACAGCCATAGACTTAATACAATAGGAAAAGTACTAATGTTAAATAGCCATCGGGGAGCTAGGAAACACGTCTGGTTTTTCCAGTCAAGGGGAATAATGTTCACTAAAGGCTGAAATTTGTTCCTAGCATCTCTACAAAATGGCACCTGCCTGCAGTCTCCTGGCCTCTGTACAAAGGCACACATTTCTCATGCTCTGATCATATCATGTGCTTGCTGATGCCTCATGTATGGTATGATAATGCCCCTCAGATATTTCAAATGCTTCTCATTTGCTGTGAAACGTACCTTGCAGTTAAACGAGTGAAAATATCATCAAGCATTTATTATGTACCTACTATGTACCACACACTGTGAAAAGTGCTAGACGTCCAAAGACAAAAACAAAACTGTTCTTGGCTACAGGGAGCTTCCCTTCTTAAGGAGGCAATGGCACCTAATCTTGTGATCCAAGACTCAATATTCCAAGAGCTCCTATAGAAGACAGACCAAACAGGGCATGATTGATCTTGAAGAATTTGGAGTCAGTGATACTGGGAAAAACCATTTCCCCTGGAGGTCCCAAGAACATGGCTTTTCCACAGGTTGACCTTTTCCCACCTTGAATTTAGCAGTTATTGATATAAATTTACTAATGCTTTTCCAACCTTTAAAAACTAGCTTTGCAGTGTAGTGCAGCAATTGTCCTATAATAATAGTAGTAGTCAGATTACACAGTACCTTGTACATAGTAGGGACTTAATAAACCTTTGCTGTATTTAACAATAGCTCTCTCAGATTGCGCTTAGAGGTTGGCAGAGTTCTTCCCATACAGCATCTAATTACCAACCTTGTGAATTGTGAAATTTAGATATTATTATACTACATTCCAATCTAATTCAATCCAGTCCAGTCAGCCTAATTCAATCAAATGAACATTTATTCATCAAGCAGCATGCATTTATTAAGTGCCTACTCTGAGTCAGGTCCTGAGGCTCCAAAGCACCAGTAAAAACAGTCCCTGCTCTCGAGGACCTTACAGTATGCTTCCACGCAGACTGTCTTCCAAGAAAACATGAACACAAATAAGCCTATATATCAATGTATCTAGATACACATATATACATATGTACATATATGTATACATATGTACATATATACATATATGTAATATAAATCGATTTCATGCGAGATAAGCTTAGACAAGAAGCCTGGAGAACTATCAGTTGCAAATACATTCATCACCTCTCCAGCTCCTCCAATGGCCTTGGTGATCATTGGAACAACTCTTTCTCTGCTTATGGTGACCTGGTCCTCTCTGGGAAAGGGTGCAGCACTCATCTGAGAAACTGGGTTCTGAGAGTCTTGGATAAGTCACAGGCACAGCATTATGGGTTCCCCGCCCCCGCCCCCCCATGTACAAACCCGAATGAAGCAGGTCCCACACCAGTTATTCAGCACTGTCCTAGGCTCTGGAGATTCATACAAGAATGAAAAAATTTCTATTTTTAAGGATTTTACATTCTACTTTTTTGGGGGGGTTGTGGGGGATCAGCATTTAAGTAACTAATTAAACACAAGATAATTTAAAGAGGGAGAGAGTCTTACCAAGAAGGATTGGGAATGGCTTTCTATAGGAGGTGACAGCTAAGTTGAGCTTTAAAGGGAAGTCAAGATTCCAAGGGGCACAGGTCTGAAATGATCACGACCTTATTTGAGAAGCTTCCTTGGGTCCTATTGACTCTAAGGAAAGATATGAAATCCTCTCTTAGCATTTTTAATCCTTCACACGCTCCAGCCTTCTTTTGAAGGCTCACCCTCACCTCTCTCTGCTCCAGTCAGATTGACTGATAGCCTGCCCCTTCTGTAGAAATGTCCTGCCCAGCCTCTTCTCTCTCTTCTCTTCAAGTCTTGAGTTCCCTTCAAGGTTCAGACCATCTTCCAGGTGGGGCCTAGAGTGTTATACCAGGCCAGCCCCACTGAATTGCTTTAGATGTACCTGGTAAAAATGTATTTATTTGTCTATGCAAATATTGTAACCTTTAAATAGAATATAAGCTCCATGAAGATATAGGATGTTCTAGCATTTGTCTTGGTGGCACACACATGTGCTCAGGCACATAGTAGATGCTTGTTGAATTTTATTCAATTTACTTACCAGTTGTTAGTAACTCCTCTCTCCCTCAACATTCTTTTCTCCCTAGGAGTGACTTGAGTAGGTTTCTTTGGGCCATGGAGTGCCATTTTGTTGAAATGGTGGAGATCATTCTGATTTTGCACTAACTGAATGGGTTATATGGCACCATCATTAATGGCACCCTTATTTCTGTAGTCCCATGGCTTTACAGAAGCACCTCCATATCTTTCCCATTATCCCTCAGAAGTACACTCTCTTTCTCTTTATTTTCCATGCCATGGAGCTTTCCATCCATTGTCCCATGGACCAGGGTGTGAAAATGAGGAGCAGAGAGGAAGCATGATGGAGCTTATGTCTCCCAGCTCACAGGTTTGACCCATTAGTACAGGCTAACTCTGCCAAGAGTCCAGAGGTACAAATATAGGGATGGGGGATTAATT
The DNA here is from genome assembly GCA_023548195.1 of Bettongia penicillata ogilbyi. Taxonomy (NCBI): domain Eukaryota; kingdom Metazoa; phylum Chordata; class Mammalia; order Diprotodontia; family Potoroidae; genus Bettongia; species Bettongia penicillata. The sequence continues at coordinate 2,132,059 of JAJHZJ010000513.1, forward strand.
TTATAGCTCATGGAACAAGTAGATGACATTTATCTTCATTTTTCAATATTATCTCATTAAGAGAGGATAAAAGCTCAGCCCAGGTTAAAGTCATGCGGCTTAGAGCAGATTTACTCCATTGGCCACCTTGTCCTTTGTTCAGACATAATCATAAAACCAACCCGCACAGCTTTGTGTGCTCAAAAATTTCTTCATCCCTGAGACCTTAGCTGGTCCTGGTCTCAAGATGGAAAGTGTACCTGATAAGATTCTAATCTTGACCATAAGTTTCTTGAAGGAATGTACTATTTACTGATTTGTAACTCTCCAGTATATCTAATGATGGTCTGCACATAGTTACTCCTTAGTAAATGCCTGTGTAATTCAATTCAATCAGCACTTATCTAATACCTATTATTTGTAGATGGGTAGTGCAGTGGATAGAGCACCAGTGTAGGAGTAAGGAGGACTTGAACTTAAATCTCACCTCAGACATGATACTCACTAGCTGGTGACCTTGGACAAGTCACTTAACCCCAATTGCCTCATCCTGGGTGATCTCCAGTCATCCTGATGAATATGGTCACTGGATTCAGATGACTGTGGAGGAGAAGTGAAACTGGTGACTTGCACGGCCTTCCCTCACTCAAAACAAAGTCAAGTACAAGTCATGTCATTACTTCTCTGATGGCGTGGTCTTCTTCGGCAGCAAAAGACGAACATAGCATTTGCAGATACTATAGAAATTGAACTGTCTCCACATCTGACATGTCACATAACACGGGGTACGTCAGTGTCTGGAACATTTATTGACCACATCCAGTCACTGAGGATGCAGAGAAATATAAGATATGGTCCCAGCACTGAGGGATTTTGCAATCTAATTGGAGAGACAGAATAGATACATGAAAACAGATGCAATTATGTTTTACTGAGAGAGGTAGTTTCATGTAGTGGCTAGAAAGCTGATCTCAGATTCCAGATGATCTGAGCTCGACACATACTGACTATGTGACCAGGGACAAGTCATTTCAACCTTCAATGACCCATATATATAAATTGGTAAAGGGAATTGCCTCATTTAAAGTTCTCTATGGCAATCAAATCATAAATCCAGTGGATGCGCTGACAGATTTATGAGGTAGTTAGCCTTCATTCTGACTGTGACCCAACCACAACTAGTCTTTATGTATAGCTGTCTTCCTTGGACTCCTATAAATCCTCCAGGAAGAGTCCAAACACCATGCTGGGGCTTCAGACTCTACACCTTGTGTGGATTCTGATGAAGCTAAGAGCTGGCATTCTCTTGCTCTTGTCACATGACTGCTTCACCTCCTTTACAGTCATTCACTTCTCTGATAGCATTCTTTAGTCTTCTCCACGAACCATCACTGGTAACATATCACAGTAGCACCTCATCTTTTGGGCAATCCTCATCTTTAGTTCTTTGGAGTTAGTGATATTTCATGACTCATAACCCTACAACATCACTGAGAGAAGATGTATTGTATTTCCATATAAGGGGGAGTGGAACATTTTAGGGAAAATGAACATTATTCTACTTTCTCTTTCTCCCATATGACATTCTACCTCCTGACTCCAGGCTTTTTGCCTTGACTGTACTCCATGTCTGGAATGCCCTCTCTCCCTCCTTTCCTCTGCCTCTTGGAATTCCTTGCCCCGCTCAATACTCAACTTAAATGGAGACTGTTCATGTCTTTCTTTCTTTCTTTCTTTCTTTCTTTCTTTCTTTCTTTCTTTCTTTCTTTCTTTCTTTCTTTCTTTCTTTCTTTCTTTCTTTCTTTCTTTCTTTCTTTCTTTCTTTCTTCCTTCCTTCCTTCCTTCCTTCTTTCTTCTTTCTTTCTTTCTTTCTTTCTTTCTTTCTTTCTTTCTTTCTTTCTTTCTTTCTTTCTTTCTTTCTTTCTTTCTTTCTTTCTTTCTTTCTTTCTTTCTTTCTTTCTTTCTTTCTTTCTTTCTTTCTTTCTTTCTTTCTTTCTTCTTCCATCAATTTTATGCAGCTTCTGTTCCCCTCTTTACTTATATGTCATTTCTCCCCTTAGAATCTAAACTTCTTGAGGGATTATTTCATTTTTTATTCTTAATCCCCAGAACCTAGCCCAGTATTTGGCGCATAGTAGGTGCTTAATAATGCTTGCTCAATTGCAATGAATGAAGAGACAGCACATATCCCTTGGTGCTGCTGCAGGAGACAGAGTCTGAGATGAAAGGATCACTCCTCTGCTCCTCTGGGGGCCCTGATGTCCCCTAGCATATCATTGTAGGACAGATACCCAGGAGAGCCAGGAACCTCGATTTTCTTATGCTGGCACAATCAGTCCTGCAGCAAAGCCCCAGAGGAAGCAGGGCAAGCTGAGTGGTCTTAGGACACTCTCTCTCTAGGCCAGCTCTTGGCTGCCCAAGGGAAGCCACTTGCCTTCTCCATCTGACTGTTCCATTAACCACTGAGCAGTGCTGAGTGGACTAAATCAGGAGGGACCTCCCCAAGAGGAACCTCCCCAGGAGCAACTTCCTGTGTATGGGAGGGCTACCGGAATACACTAACTGCCCCATTATTCAGGAGTTGATTATTTGGATGGTGGATTTTTCATGCCCTTTGATTCTATTGGATGGACAGTCTACAGAATTGGCCCATTAATTAGGACATATAGATCTTAGATAGAAGAAAGAGCAATCAGTTAACACGTGAGTGGCATATTTGGTCTATGAAGAAACTGAATCCTCCCAACGATCCTAGACAATGCCCTCATTTCACAGACAAGGAAACTGAGGCTCGAGAGAGTTAATGACTTACTCCAGGGAACCTGGAAATTCTGATTTCAAATCTACTGCTCACACCACCCAGGACTGTCTTGTCAGAAAGGCTGATTTACATTTTTTTGGAGGAGGGGGGAGAAGAAAGGAGGTCAAAACTATGGACAGAATGAGGATTGAAGATGAATTATAAACTTCCTTTTCCGATATTCCTCCATCTCTCATGACCAAGTGAAAAATCTCTAAGTAGATCAAATGAAATGCAAGCCAGTGCTATGGTGGGTACTGGATGTTGTTGATGTGGGCATGCCCTCCAACAGTGTGGATGCAACTGCCTTTGGGGTCCCCACAACTATGCTGGGAACTTTCTTCAAATTCTCCTGACATTGCATACCAGTGGAGGAGTACTGAGTCTTCTCACTGGTCAGCCTTCACCCTCACTGCTGGACCTGTCCAGAGTCTCTTCTCATGGTTCATTTCTTTGATTACATCTTTGACATCATTTTAATATGCCACAGCTCATCCTTTGGGGGGGGGTGGTGTTCCTTGGCTGGTGGCTCCAGAGCTTGCCCAGAATGAGGTCATGATGTACAGTTGGAGGCGTTGGGTTCATATCTCACCTCTGAGTGTCCAACTCAATCCCCTTCCCTGGATTGAAGTGTCTTGATCTTTACAAAGAGCTTGTGGGATTGGCTGCCCTCTGTGGACTTTGCACTTCCAGATCTATGATCCTATGATCCCTGGAAAGTGATCACTTCACTGAGCCTCTGTTTTCTTATCTACAAAATGGAAAGACAGCTGTAGTGCCTAATTCACAGTGTTGTCTGCACTAAAATAATGTGTATAAAGTCTTTGTAAACTTGGAAGCATGATACAGGGTATCCCACAAATCCTCGTATAAATGTCAAATTGAAACACACACACACACACACACACACACACATAAATTCAGACCAACAAAGAGACACGATTTCTTTGTCCTTTCTAAAAGTGGGTGAACTTTTTTTTTTAAATTTGCAAACTATGTATCCACATCCAGGTGAAAACTGTTCTGGCTGGAAGTTTAGCTAAACTCTGAGATATCGGGCCAGGTGGAGCATAGGACTGGAAAACTTTGAAATGAGCCCAAGTCTCTGCTTTGAGCAAAGTGGGGCTGATTTATATAAGGCACTTGAAGCCTGGCCTTTGCTGTGGGCCTCTTTTTGAAGTTGGAGTGAAAACCCGCAGGAATTGAAACTGGGAGAAAATGCTGTGTGTAGCCTCCCTTTCTGAAGACCAAATGCCGAGCTATATCCCCTTCTGGTCATCTGGCGCTGCTTTGGAATAGCAACCTGGCCTAGAGTAGAGCTGAGAGACTGTTGATTTAACACATTGGATGGGGAGCAAGGAGAACGCCAGGTGTCAGTGGGTGGTGTACAGGGCTGGGTGGTCTGACCTCTGGGCTTTGAGATCCAGCTCAGTCTTGGATCCAGTTTGAGACTATAGGCACTTGGCCTCTGCCTCATTTTCCCCATAAAGAAAATGGAAAAATTGATTCTGACTCTACTCTGGGGAGGCAGAAAAGTTGACTCGTAAACAGTCAGAGCAAACATAAAATCAATTAGTAGGGAAAGGAGGTTTGATTAGAAAGATGACGAAAAAGGGAGAAGAGATGCCATTCAACATGAACTCATTTTGTGTAACCTTGATGCAAAGTACTGTGTGTTCACTTAGCTTTTAGCATTTAGGAAGATGATGTGTCACAATTCAGTTCAATTCAACTGCCGTTTAAAGGATCACAGTATCATAGATTTAGGGTTGGATGGGACTGAGGCCCAGAGAGGTTAAAGGAGGTGCCCAGATTCACACAGAGAGTAGGTGTCTAGAGCGGGGTATGAACCCAGGTCTTTCTGACTTCAAAGTCTATCTATGTTGACATGATAATTCAGTAAACTAGTGTTTAAGACAATTGTGTTCAAATAACTATATCTTTGAGAAAATGTTCATTTGATCTGCAAATTGTAAAATGCTATGCAAATCTGTCATGATGATCTTTCCTTCCCTTTCCCTCCCTCCCTTTTTCTCTCCACTCTCCTCTTTTCCCTTCTTCTCTCTTCTCTTTCCCTTCTCTTCCTTCTCCTTCCTCCTCTTCCTTCTCCTCCTCCTCCTTCTCCTCCTGCTCCTTCTCTTCCTCCTCCTCCTCCTCCTCCTCCAAAAATGACTGATTTTCCCTTGTTTCTCTACAGAGGCTCTGTAGGTAAATGAGTTTGTGTCAGCACAGCAGCAGCTGGTCAGTCTCATTGCCTGGTGGTAGGGACATCATTTTGATGGAGATAGGGAGCTAATAATCAATGCCATTTACACCAAACATTAAAGTTTGCAAATGCTTTTCAGAGCCCATCTCATCAGAGCCTCACAACTGCCCTGTGAGGTTAGTATTTCAGGTGTCATTATTACCCTTTTAAAGAAACTTAGAGAGGGGAAGTGACTGGTTGAGGGTCACACAGATTGTAAGTTTCAGAGGTGGCCTTTACACTCAGGTTTTCCTGCCTCCAGGTCCAACACAAACCATCCACCGTACTGTGCCACCTACACCATGTGCTGCCATTTGTATCATTTAAGTGTTCTCTGCATTTTATCCTTGACCTGGTTTTTGTCCTAGTTTCTAACTTATACCATCTAGGTTTTAGTTCTTCTAAAGAAAAAAGTAATAAAAGCTGGCCGCCTGTGCTATGAGTAATATTAGAAAGGTTGTTTTACTAAGAGAGCGAGTGAATACTGAAATACCTGGTTTTATATTTTTATATGGATTTGGCAAATGTGGTAGAAAAGCAGCTAATATGATACCTGACCTGGTGTTAATGTCCAATGATAATTCCATATGGGCTCCAGTACCACCTGCTACCTGTCACGCTACACTCTTTTTTTGGTCTTTTTGGCATGAAAGTTACATTAACTGTGACTGTTACTATTTATGGCAGAGAATGAGGCAAAGTGGTTTTCTCTTCTTCCATCTGAATCATAGTTGGGACATTCTTCTTTAGATAATCATTCTTCTCCTTAGTCTTTTGCTACCTCTGAGTCTTCCAACCTTCTGAGTTGTTGTACTTTAAAGCATAACAAACCAACCTAAATGGTAAGGAATGACCCACTCTCTATTTCCACTCCTCAAATCTCCAAGGGTTAACTGAAGCTGATGTTCAATGAAGAAAAACCATCAAAGGAGTATAAGGATTATTTCTAGGAATATAAAAAGTAAAAAAAAAAACACAAAATGACAACAATTGCAACAAAGCCAAAGCAAAAAACGCAATTAGTTAAAACCATGAATTTTTTCATTGATTGCTTTCCAGAAGCTTCTTCACAAAAGTGACCTCCGTAGAAGTCTCCGATCACTTCCTGTTCTCCACACCCTCCTCAGGGGATGTACTGAACTTGGTTAGGCAAGGTTGGAACAACTCCCATTAGAAACATCTAAAGACATCAACTGGTCTCAGGAAGACAGAATATTAAGTGAAATAAGGTCGGGGATGTTGTAAAATTAGTTCTATTGGAACAATGCCCACCACCCTCAATCTACATTTGAGGAAAACGATGTTCAAAGGGGCTTAGTGACTTTCTCATAGTCCCCAGGTAGTAAGTGAAAAAGGTGAAATTTGAACTCAAATCCTCTGACTGCAAATTCAGGGGTCTTTTCAATGTACTCAACATGTAGGCTTTTACTATTGCTTATTGCAAGAAAGGAAGAATACGTACTTTAAATTTAATGCTTTAGTCACTGACATTATTCATAGTACTTGGCCCAAGATTCATTGCTTTCATCCACATGGCTGTAACCACTTTACACTTTTGCCTCTGCTTCTATCAGCCTGGGTTGTGCCATAAGTCTTTCCATGGTTCTAGAGTTCTTCAGTTTCATCATCCCTTGGGCAGGCAACGATATTCCATTACATTCATGTACCATCATTGCTCCAGCCATTTTCCAACTGATAAGCACAGAATATCTTTATGACTTTTCTCTATTAGCAGTGGTGGTACAGATATCATTGTGTGTATTCACACACACATATACACATATGTGTATATATAACACACATGTATATGTATGTATACATATATGTGTGTTTATGCACACACAAACACACATATATGCATACATACACACATATATCTTATAATACCTGAGTCCAACTGGGGCAATGTTAGGTAGGGGTAAGCCTATGGAATGGAACAAGGCTTTCCTTAACTAGATGACCTAAGCAGGTCCATTCTAGGGTTCACTTCTGATCCCACTGCTACGGAAACACAGTCCTTAAGTCAAACACTTTATGGAAAGAAAAAACAACCTTTTACACCTTGGGTGGATTTGAGTTTAGCCATTGAACATTCCGTCGCTTTAGAAAAACACACTTCTGCACATTCCCGACCCCGGAGGAACTAGGTTTCCTATCGTAATCATTCACAAACGGAACACAGGGAGAGTGGAAGGGAAATGCAGTCCATTAAAAATGATTTTCCTTGAAAGGCAAAGACATTATGAAAGATTTCCACAGTCCTTCACATTTTTGTAAGAAAATCGTTTCTAACCTCTCCAGGTTGTTATTATTGCAGCTGCTGCTGTGTTCCTTTTGAGCAACTCCTAAAAGCACAGAAAGCTTTCTTTCCATTTTACTCCTTAAAAATCTCCCTGAGCCACCAGCATCCCCAGCTGGGGACTGAGGGGATGCTTGGACTTTGAAATGCCATCCAAGTGACTCGCTTTTCCAAGATGCCCGGTAATCACTGGTGGCCCAGAAATATAATTTCACTCCTTTCCAGGCACTTCTAAAAACAGTCCCTCTGCCATTCATTTTCTCACAACACTTTTGTGGGTTGGCATTCCTCATCTCATTTCCAGATGGGGAAACACTGGCGATGTAATTCAAGGTCAATGACTCAATAAAGGAAAACTTCTGAACAATTAGTGCTTCCATCCCAAAGTGGGCTGGGCTGCCTTGACAGGTAGTGGTTTCCCCATTCCTGGAGGTCTCCAAACAGAGGTTTGATGACTGCTTGTTCATGAGAAACTTGGACCAGATGGTCTTACAGGTCCCTGGGATTCCAAGACAAAGAGAGAAGAAAAGCTGTATCTCTAATGAATACACAAGGAGTTCCTGGCCTCCTGGTCCCACAGCCATGCTGAGAAGGGGTGATCTCCCAAGCCAGTTTAGTTGTACGATGGGTACATTAGGTCATTGGCATTGAGGGTTTATCTTCAGTGTCATAATAACTCAGGGAAAGCTTTATTTCTTTCTTGGATGGATAGTGTTTCTTGGGTACAAAGTCATTATACATTGATGGGTGTGTGTGTGTGTGTGTGTGTGTGTGTGTGTGTGTGTGTGTGTGTAGGAGAGGGACAGGGAGAAGGGAAAGATCAGTTCCAGGCACCATATTACTGTGCAGAACAAACTTTGTAGCCATGAATATACAAGGAATATTTATTATATAGTTACTGCATGGTTTAATGAATAGACTTGAATGAAGTCTAGAAAAAAATCAGAATTTAAATCCTGCCTTAGATACTTACTAGCTCTGTGACCCTGGGCAAGTCATTTGCACTCTCGAGTCCTTGGCTTTCTCATCTGTAAAAGTAAGAGTTGGACCTAAAGTTGAACCTGAAGATCTGATAGTTCTCTTCTAGCTCTTTGATCCTCTACACAATGCCCTGGGCTGGTTATCCGGGTTATAGGGACAAAAATGGAACAGCCTCTGCCTTCAATGGCCTGCCATTTACTGGGGAATACAACACAACAAAGTAAGCAAATACAAGGTAACAAAGATGCATTTATTGCTAGAGAAATCAGGGAAAGCAAGTTAGGAGTAGAGCTAGGCAGTAGACATGCAAAGAGTGAATCAGTTCTTGCCTTCTAAGAGTGAATGGAATAGGCAAAGAGATAGCACAATAAAGCTTAGAGAAGGAGGGAGGCAAGGACACCCACTGGACATAGAGCTCTTTGTACATTGGAGGTGAGTGAGCGAAATATCACTGATGAATCTGTGTGGAAGAATAAATGAGGTGCTAGCCTTGGAGGCAAGAACACCTGAGTCTCTTGACATCTACTCTCCTCAGTTTCTTCACCTGTACAATGAGGATAATAATAGCATCTACCTCATCGGGTTGCTGAGTACAAATGAAATGAAGAGCTCTCCTCCCATTCACCTCCATCTCTGCCTCCCCACTTCCTTCTTCTTGTCATCATTATTAATTCCTCCTTCCCCAAAGTGCTTCTTACACCTCTCCCAGTTTCTGAGGTCCCAGACTCCATGCAGGATCCTGACCTGACTGCAGTCTGTCCTTCCTTCTCTAAGGAGTCTTCCACTGGGGCATATGGAGATGTGACTGGTTTCTATTGGGGGGTCAGACAGAAGTTGCCTGCTGGGGCTCTCAAGCTCTGTAATCCCCCTCCCCTTCACGCACACAGTCACATATGTTTCTCCAAGACTCCCCTCTTCAGCATTACACAGGGACCCTTCAGTCGTGATGATTACGGAATGGATACAATACTGATGGAGCTTAATTGTTTCCACTAGATGGATCTTGGGTGTTCTTTGGCAGCCAAAACGAAAATGATTCCAAATACCATCAAAGGGGCTTATGAGCACCCAGCATGTTTGCCTGCGTTCGGTATTGACGCTGGGGTGTTAATATCATTATATCTCCTGGTACAACATACGCTGACTCTAATCCTTTCCTGTCTCTATGATCTTGGGAGATCCTCCGGGCGGGAGGCCCCACAGAAAACCCTGCAACAAGGAGACAAAGGCAGTGTTCAGCCTCATCTCTGGTGTGCGCTTTGGAGGCTGGTTTGAATAGTGTCTTCGGATGGGCCCCTTTCTCAGGCTGGTCTCCTGCCTCTTCTGCCATAGTCAGAGTTGGGGCACCAGGAGGCAACATCAAACATACCTTTTCACACATGGTCTTTCCAGATTTTTTTTTTAACACTTACTTAGCAGTTTATAGAAGGAAGTGAATGATCTTCTCAAGCTGCTTACAAATTAAAAAAAAATCTGCTCTTATTAATTATGCAGGATTAGTCTAATTATAATTCAGCAAATTAATTAGCGACAGAAGGTGTTCTGAAACATTGGAGTACATTTGCATGTTAAATGGAGAGGCTAGTCCGTAATGTATGTAAATTTATGCATGGCTTCAGAGTTTAATTTAAAAATTTGCAGCTGCATATGGTATGGGAGCAGGTGAAAAGTCAGTTTTGCTTTAATGATGCTCAGAAACATTGGAGGGTGTCCTGTCTGCGCCCGAGAGAACACCCCCCATATCTGCTCATCTCGAGATCTGTCAGAAGGATATAATATAGTCCCCCCCTCCACTTCCAGCTCCGCTCAAGGTCATTAGTGAGTGGACCCATAGGTGCCATAGGTGTGAAGCCGCAAGCTGCAGAGACCAGGAAGGAGAGAGCGGCCATCCAACTTGATCGGCCCCTCTCCCCTATGGTAGCTTAGGGAAGCATCAGTTCAACCAACGACCAGAGTTTGGGGAGACTTGAATAGGTTTGGCAAGACAGAGGGCTTTGCGAATCAGTACTCACTTTGGGCCTGACTGATATCGATTGCGGCAGGTGGAAAAGACTGGTCCAACCTTGATTCCCGCTTCACATAGTCACATTTGCAGTTCATGTCAATTTCCTCGAGTCGTGGGAAAGTTATTACCGAGTTATGAATTAATGGGAGGGGAGAGAGTTTTACACGTTGGCCCCTACCATCTGGCAAAACAGTAAAACCAGCGGACCAGGCAGAAGCAAAGGGTCCTTGGTGTAATCGGTGTTCACTGCTCAGCCTAGCATAGATCCACATTGTGGGGAGGGAAGAAAAATCGAGGATGGAGAGGTGGGTTGGAGGGGGATGGTGGAGGGGAGGAAATACTTAAGTCAAGGAATCATTAGGCTCATGGCTAAGAAAATAACTTCATTTCTTCTCCTCACAAGAGTAGCCAGAGGAGCTGTTTCATTGGAGATCTCTTGAAATGAACCGTTCTCACAGAGAATGTTCCAGCTGGAAGGGACTGCTGGGGTCATTCAGGTCAAACCCCTCACTTTACAGACTAACAAACTGAGGCTGGGGGAGGATAAGGAAGTCGGTCCATTGTGTACCTTAATCTCCCTCGCAGAGCTTTAATTAACCCGGAGCTTCTAGATCTTTGCTCCAGGATGGCAGTTTGGGGAGAGGAGCATGACACAATCTTTTCTTCCCTCTGACCGTAGTTCTTTCACTTCACTTCAAAAATCCCCTTCCTTCTTTGGGCTCCCCCAGCCCCCAATCAGGTTTTCATCCTGATGATCCAGTTGCTAATACCTTCAATTTATTGCATGTCTTTTGTGTATAACTATGTAAAATCTAACCACTTGGAGGGCAGGGACTTTTCACAATGGTCACTGCATATCCATTGGCTAGCACACTGACTGATACAGAGTCGGCTCTGAATAAACGCTTGTTGATTGGTTGAAGGATTGTGCTCCCTTTCCTGGCATGGGGATGTCTGAAGTCTAACATCCTTCTTCATTTCCCTTCTACTACCTTCCGCTCCTCAGCTGTTTTTGCCTGCTGTGAAAAAATTCCTCCTCCGAGCTTTGCTCTTTTCTCTCTCAGTGTCCGATATGGCAGGAGAAGGGCATAGAGGAAGAAGGTTATTTTAAAAAAAGGTAAAATGCATCCCGATGCTTGCACGGGCATCTCAAAAGACTGTTTTTGGAACAATTGAAAACCACAGTGTTGGTTTGGCTCATTTCCATTCCAGCCCAGAAGAGTTGGACGACACTTTTTACTAATGGTGTCAGATTTTCATCCGAGTGCAAAAACAAAGTTTTCCTTAGAGAATTTGTCCAGGGGGCCTCAGATTCAGCCGGAGGAGTCCAAAGGCCATAGACACACCTGAACACCAAACTCCAGTTTGGACCCCAGGTTGGAGGGTTTTCTTGGCCAGAAATCAGCAAAGGATCCAAATGACCCTCTTGTCCCAGCCCCTTGGCTGCAGTTTCTAGATCATGGTAGACCCTTTGAACAGCAGGAAATGTCCACTTCAGAGGCCATGGTGAAGGGAGCTCGCTGGGGGATGGAGACTGTGTGCACAGGGGAGGCAGAGCCTCCCTTCCCTAGTGGGGGAAGCAGGATGCGGCACCTTCCAGAGCACAGCAGGCCCTACTCGGGTAGTGAGGGCAGTGTTTATGTTAATGAAGGACCCGTGGCCAAACACAAATGCCATTTTTTTTTTTTTAGAAATTTGTAACTCAGCCAAAGGAAAAATGAGGCTTGGGGCTACAATCTCATACATGTGTATTATCCACTGGGAGAGAGAATTCTGTGTTTGTCTGTGCATGCTAGCCTGCTCACATAGGCCTACACATGGGTTTCTTTCTCCTTTTTTTTTTTTGGTCATTGTCTCCTCAGTGCCCATGACTAGACTTGGCACAAGGTTGGGATTTAAGAAATGCATGTGGAGGATTGATTTTTTAAGTGCATTTTATCATCCCAAACTTATCATAATGGTGCTGCATTGCATTTTTCCCTTCATAAAATTGTTTTGGGGACCTATTTATGTTCACATATTAGGACATAAGCTTCTTGAGGGTGAAGAATATTTTGCCCTTTCTTTGTGCCCGCAGCTCTTAGCACAATGCCTGGCACATAGTATGTATTGACCGACTGATCTTCCAAAGATTGCTGCTGTGCTATCCATCCACCACAGGCTCTTCAGCTCGTAGATTTAGAGCTGGAGGAGACTTCAGAAGATAAGAATTCATTTTCTTTGGATTTATTCTGTGTACATTTGGGTATCTGTGTCTTTGTTGTTTTCCTATGAGAATCCCTACTCACAATATCTTTGTGGGTGTAGGTTGAGTCATTCGTTGCATTATGGCTAGTGTAAAGCCTCACACAGAGTAGGGTTTTAATAAATAATTGTTAAATAATTATTGATGATTGATAGCCCAAAGCCGTCCATTTACAGAAGAGGAATATAAGGCTAAGCACAGTAGTTAGGGGATACATGGCGCCCTGAGCACTGGACCTGGAATCAGGAAGGGCTGGGTTCAAATGCTGCCTCAGATACTTGCTAACTGTGAGACCCAGGACAAGTCACTTAACCTCTGTTTGTCTTAATTTTGTCACCTAGAAAATGGGGGTAATAACAGCACTCAACTCTCTGGGTTGTTTTGAGGATCGAATATAATAGTGCAAAGCTTAGCCCCGTGCCCAGCACATAGTAATCTGCCAATTATTTTGATTACCACTATTAATTGTAAAGTGCTTAGCATAATGCCTGGAGAATAGTAAGCACCAAATAAGTGTTATCTATTATTTTCATTGTTGTGTTTTTTATTAGAGAAGTTAAATGACTTGCCCAAGGTCACCCAGGTAAGTGACAGTTGCAGGTTTGAACCCAGATTCTCATGCTTAAGTCAGTGTGTTTTCTATCATCAGTCCCCAGAGAGCTGAACTCAGAGTCAGGATGAATTGGATTTGGATTTCCTCTCTGACACTGGGCTATGACTGAGCACATCTCACCACTTTTCTGAGATTCAGTTTCCATATCTGTAAAATGGGAACATTAAAAAACAACTCCTCACAGTGTGTCTGCAAGCATCTAATGAGATCATGTCTATATAGTGCTTTGGAAACCAAAAAACTTGAATTTTTTTTGGGAGAGGAGGGGGAAGAATTGACCAGACCTATGATTTCATGGGCATAGGGAACTCCCAATGAGGAAATTCCATCTACTAATGCAGCTTCCCCTGCGTTTTCTGGTCCTATGAGCTTTGGCTATGGTCCAGTGTTATTCTTTGCCACGAGGAATTGGGATACACTCTGGGAGAAGGGGGAGATGATCAGGAACACAAGCAATTGCATGTGTAAATTCCATACAATGTGTGAGAAACTCATTCATATGCATGTGGTTGCAACTGTCGATTTCATATCATTCTGAAACTCGAAGGTAGGTTGGGTTACCCTTTGAGACCCAGAGTTCCCTGAGGCTTTTAGAGGTAAAACATTCAGTCTAAGATTGAGGCAAGTATGTGTCACAGGCAAAACTTGAACTCTGGTCTTCCTGACCTTGAGTTTGTTTCTCTATCCATTGTACCATGTTGTTTCTGACTCTAAAAATGGTGACTGTTATTATGGTTACCCTCTGTGTGATTCACTGGTGTAGAAAACTTTATCTGGAAGATGAGTCGAAGAGATCAGTTAAGATATGAGCAGATAGTTTGAAGCAGGAGCAATTCTTGCTCTGACATCACTTTATTTTGAAAACATTTTGTTGTTATTAAGGAGGAGGGGCAGAGGAATGGGTGGGAGCAGTTTTGGAAGAAATAATCTAGAAATTTAAACCATCGAACTTTTAAGAAGGACATAGTGGATGGAGGGCTGTATCTGAAGTCAGGTAGATCTGGGTTCATATATAGCATTTAACTCTAGGTGTGTGACTTTGGGTAAGTCTTTAATTTTTTTGAGACTCAAAGACAATTATAGGCACTTAAAATGTACATTATGAAGGGAGTCCCCTGCTCCGGGATGTCCCAAATCACAAAAGTAAAAGATTTTTTTTTTTATGTATTAGGAACACTGTGGTATGTTAGAGCGGACTTCAACAGGGAGAGCTGATTGTTAAATTTTTGGTTTGAGCATCAATACCTCAGAAATAAAGCAATCCTAGAAATCAGAGCTTGATTTGTTGTTTTGTAGATTGTCTAGAGTTAGGAAAGTGATGGAGAAAATATTGATAATAGGTTAAATTTAAAGGTATGTCATAGCACAGTGCCTGGTACACAGTAAGCACTAAATAAATGTGGATTGATTGACTATGGGTCCATTCCCCCACCCCCAGCCAATAGTTAAATAGTTGCCAGTTGCTCCCCTGTTTGGTGAAATAAAATGATAGCTACAGAACCCCAGAAACTATAGGGGAAAATGAACTTGAAAGGATACATAGTTCATTTGCTGCATATTCGATTCTAATTGAAGGACTGCATATATGGTAGTCCTTGAGGTGGAAGATGCACTAATACTGATAGGATTGAAGTGGGATACTGGTCTCTTTAGGGTTGGCATAGCCTTGTGTTAATTCTTTACAACTTTTATCTCATTTAATCCCCATAACAATTCTTCTAGGTAAGGGGTATCATTACCTCCATTTTATAGAAGAAGGAATGAAGCAAGCAGAGGTAAAGTGATTTGCCCAAGGTCACACACTAGTATCTGAGGCTGGATTTGAACTCAAGTTTTCCTGACTCTTAAAGCTTTCCATAGCTTGGCTCTGACTGACCTTCCCATGTTTATTTTATATTCCTACTTTTTGTCTTCTCTGTGTCCCACCCACACTGGCTTACTTGCTTTGAACTGAATTTGGCATATTCTAGACTCTGTCTATATGCATGGCATGACCTTTGCTCTGCTTCCTTTAAGAGTCAGCACCAGGGTGACTTTCTTCATGTCCTTCGTTGTTGATGTCTTTTCTTCCTCTAATGATCCCCCACTTTCTTGTATATATGAACATGGGATCTCCATAGGTGAGGGTGAGTTCCTCCACTGAAGGGATGCTTTTCTCTTCTTATCTTAGCATTTATCCCAGTGCCTAGCACTTAGCAGGAAATTAATGAACATTTATTGAATTGAATAACCTATGTTAAATGGTTGAAAAATTTACGGGCTAGATGTAGCATCATTATATTATTATAGTCATTGAAAACTTTGCTTTCATGATGAATCTTGAAATTATTTTCTAATTTAAAAATAAAACTTTTTTAAAAAAAGAAATTCCTTTGTCTCAGGCAGCAAGGAAGAGAAGGAGGGAGGGGTAGAATTCAGAGCTCAAAACTTAATAAAAATGATGTTAAAATTGTTTTTATATGTAATTGGGGGGAAAACAAAATATTATTAAAAAAGAGATTCTTTGTGTTTTTATATCAATCAATCCTTGAATAAGTATTTTCGGAGCCTCTACTATGTGCCAGATGCTGTAGTAGATTTATAAAAAATAACATGATAATAAAAGAAGAATAAAATAATCCCTACCACCATCATTTCTCTAAGTATCACCTTCTATTTCCCCTTCCCTTTCTCCCTCTGTCCCTTGAAAAAATGAGCCCTCCCTTGCTAAAGAAAATTGGTTAAATACAAATGCCTGATCCCATTTGGTAGTTGCCCCCAACCTCTCTGCTGGAAGCAGGAGAGCATGTACCTCATCTGTTCTCTAGGAATGTGATGGTTTTTTCCCAGTTATTCCTAGTTTGGCTTCCTTTCAGCCATCTTTTCATTCCCATGCTTGTAGTCACTGGGCTCATTGTTCTTTTGGCTAATGTTTCCCTTCATCCTGTCACACTTTAAATTCCTCACTTCTCACCCCTCCCTCTTTGCTTACAGGAGGGCAAATGGCTCCCACCTCACCTACATCTACTTTGGAACCTCTGTGGAGGCCTTCTCAACTTTCTCTTGGCCTCAGTTTCCACACCTGTAGGATGAGGGGATCTGTATGAGAGAGAGCACCTCTAGTGATCGTCCAGCTCTAGGTTTCTATTCTCTGCTCCCATCACCAACTGACAGAGCTAGTCTTTCTCTGCCACATCATCAGGGTCTTCCAGGAGGGAGCTGTCCCCCAAAGGCCACAGTATCAGAAGCAGTGAGAGCACTAGGGGTGGGCAGAGTAGGCAAGCACCCAGGGCAGAATGCCTGGGGGAGTGCGATGAGCCACATTTTTTAATATGACTTATTATAAAGGAATGCATCTGCAATGCCGATAAATCCCTTGACAGGCCCGCCTGGATTTTGTGAGCAATCAAGTCCCAGGCATTCCCTTGAAGGCTCAAAGTCTCAGTTAACGCACGGCAACTTCCAAACCTTGCCTGCGGCTCTGATCGGAACAGAGGGAGGTTTTCCTTCTTAGTTTTTGTTCTTCATTTCTTTTGCTTAAATAGGAACTCCTTTTTCTCTCTATTCTGAGTCAGAAAGGAGGAGAGATTTGGGGACCACACTCGTAGAAAAATAAACAGTGAATGCTTACTGTTAGTTACTGCACATTTATTAAACGCTTACTGTGTGCACCAGGCAATCTACAAAGAGCTGGGGATATTAAAAAAAATGATCGGGGGCTGGGAAGGAGGAGAGGCTACACTGAAATAAGATATAGCCCCCGTTTGAATAGTTCATAGAATATTAAATATAAAATAATAATTATAGTAGGAGAGTCACTTGCCCTCAGGAAATTTCAAACTAGTAGGAGTCCAATAGTGGTAATAATATATCATATGATGTGATAAATGATATATGTAACAATATATTACAGTAATATAATATAATGTGATGTAAGCTAGCATCTTAAGTCTTGCAAATCACTTTACTCATATCTCATAGAGGATATGGCACTGGACTTGGAGTCGGGAAGACCTGGGTTTAAATCCTGCTTTAGACCCTTATTACCGGTGTGATGATGGATTATCTCTCCATGCCTTGGTTTCCTGATTCATAAAATGCAGTCAGTCTCGATGGTGGCTGGGGTCCTTTCTAGCTCTAACTATGTGAACCTTTGAAGACTAGTGATACTTGGCACACAGTAGGCACTTAATAAATGATTATTGATTGGTTGTTTGGTGAATATCAAATTCTAGAATTAGTGGAAAGTACTATGCCAAGGTTAACACGCAATCGTGTCATGGTATCATGGGTTACTGTTGAAGGAGGACAGGACTTTCGGTGCACTGCTAAACATAGCCAAAAGCCTGCTAGGGTCAGGGCACTTGCGCTCTCAGGTGACTCAGTTTCCCCTGAACATAAGAAACCTACTGGTTCATCGTCCCCATAACCTTTGGGTCTGCCTCTTTCAAAGGCAAATGCCTTTAAGTATCTTAACACAGAATTGTTATAACACAGTTATCATTAACTGTGCCTGAGAGACAGCATTGAATGGTGCCCAGAGCTGAGGAGACTAGGGTTTAACTCCTCTATTTCCTATCTGTGCAACTAAATCACTTAACCTTTTTGGGTCTTCATCGTCTCTGGGCTCTGTCTCTGACACTATTCACCATGCCTAAGCTGCCCCCTGACCCAGGGACTTCCCTCAGTGCCTGAGGTCTACTCAGCCTGGAACATCCATCTCACTGTGCCTTTTAGTAGTCAGAAAATCCAACCCCTTCATTTCATAGATGAGGAAACTGAAGGCCAGAGAGTATAAATGACTTGTTCAGGGTCATGTAGGCAGGATTCAAACCCAGGGCCCCATCCACTGTACCACACTGCCTCTCATTCCACCCTTGTTACTGTGACTTTAGGAGCACACAAAGTTCCACTTCCATCATCACTGGGACTCAGCTGATTGGGACTTGGTACTAATTAGATTGTTTTCAAGCACTTAGATCCCTTCCATTTTCCTACAAACAATTACCATGCAGATCACAAATATGCCTCATCTGTTCCTTCGGAGGCAGGGAGGGCACACAGCACAGGAGTCCTGCCTTGTTAGCCTTTCCTTTGCATGGCTGCTGAGACTGGTGAATGCTCATGCCATGCTTTTTGAGTAAGTATCCCTGACTCCAGACCATTCCTGAGTGCCACAGACTGGCCTTCTGCCCAGTGAGCCTGGAAGGAAGAAGCATCTTTTAGGGCAGCCCGACACTTTCATGGAGCCCCGTCATTCCAAGCCAATGAAACAGATTCTGCAATCATCAATTAAGCACTGATTATGTGCAGTACCCTGGCTCAGTTCTGGGGGAGATAAAATGGTTTAGGTCAGACATTATCTCTACCTTCATAAGTTTCCAATTCAGTAGGAAGATAAGAAACCAAATACAGACAAAACTAGTAAAGCTAATACACAAATAAATACAGTATTACAAAATCAGAATATTAATGAGTGAAAAAAACAAGAGTTATGAGAAGTTAGCGAAGGCCAGGGCCTTTATAGATCTCAGTGAGTTGTGTGAGAGGACAGTCAGAAATTCAGCAAGGAAAGAGAGGGAGGGAAGGCATTTGGCAGTAGAGAATCTAATCTCAGTTTAGTTCAACAAGCATTTACTAAGCATCCACTGTGTGTCAGGGATTTTCTAGGTGCTAGGGGGAATAAAGGTAAAAAACTGAAATAGCCCATGCCCTCAAGATGTCAATATTCTATCAGGAGAGAGAGTAACATATACATAGAAAATGAATTGCAAAACGTATACAAAGTAATATCCGGTGGAGGGCACAGGTCTAATAGAAAGACAAATTTGTTAATGATACAACAGGAGTTCCGGAAGACATAGTGGAAGGGCAAGCTTGGATGTGTACCCAGGAGGGATGGTACCAACACGGATGTATATGAGAAGCAAGGAAAGTGGTTGTCAGGGGAGAAAGCATCAGCCTAGGTGTCTTACAAAGTCAAATCACAGATTTTGTGAAGAGAGCAGAAAGGAAATAAATTCTTTCTTTTTTCCTTGAAGCAATGAATTTGGATTGGATGAGCTAAGGCCAAGAGATGAGGGAACTCAGTTCATGTTTTCTTGGTGATGGGGGTGATGAGGGAGGGTAGAGACACCTTATTTACTTTTATTATTTTTAATGCCTTAAAAGACTTGTGTGATATCCTTGGTGTGGTGCAGAACAAATTTTACTGAGTTGGGAGATGGGAGGATATGAGTTCAAATTCTGACTCTGCTAGTTGCTACCTGTGTGATCTTAGGCATGTCTCTTCAATACTATGATGAACAGTTCCTTTATCTGTAAAATAAAAGTTTAGACTAGATGAATCCTAAACTTCCTTGTGGCTCTAATCTTATGCTCTTGTGTCATACAATTGAATGCCATAACTCTTCTACACCATCTCATCCTGTCCAAATCTTGTCATGTCAAATCATCAGTAAGTATTTAATAAGTACCTACTGTGTACCAGACACTGTACTAATCAATGGTTATACAAAGAAAGTTGAAAGACAGTCCCTGTTCTCAAAGAATTCACAGACTAATAGAGAAGGCACCATGAAAACAATTTTATACAAACAAGCTCTATACTAGATAAATGGAAAAACCAACAGAAGGAATGTAGTAGAATGAAAAAGGTTTTGGAAAGGTGACTTGTAGAAGAAAGGATTTCAGTTGGGACAAGAAAGAAGCCAGGAAGAGGAGACAAGGTGGGAGAGCATTCCAGCTAAAGGGAACAACCAAATAAAATGCCTTGAGGTGGGAAATGGGGTCTCATGTATGGTTGGTGTCACTAGATTGTAGAATGCTGAGAGAAGTAGCAGGTACGTGGTAACTGGAGTGGTAGGAAGGGGTCTGACTTTTAAAGGCTTATTGTTTTCTTTTTTTAAATAAAGAAAAATTGTAAAAGTATGTTTTAATCTGCATTCAAAGTTCATCAGCTTTCTCTCTTGAGGTAGATAGTAATTTTCATCACGGATCCTTTGGAATTGTCCAGCATCATTTCTTGATCAGAGTATCTCAGTGTTTAACTGTTGATAATCCTTAATGATACTGCTGTTACTGTGTACAGTGTTTTTATCCTGATTCTGCACATTTAACTTTGCATATATTCCTCTAAAATTTCCCAGGTTTTTCTGAAACCATCCTTCTTATCATTTCTAATAGCACAGCAGCATGCTATCACAACCATAGACCACAACTTTTTCAGCCATTCACCAATTGATAGGCATCTTCTTGATGTCCAATTTTTTGCCATGATGAAAAGAATTGTCAAATATTTTTGTAAAAATAGATCCCTTTACTTTTTCTCTGTTTTCTTTGGGATTTAGACCTAGTAGTGGTATTTTTTGCATGTGAACAATTTTATAGCTCTTTGGGCATAGATCCAAATTGCTCTTCAGTATAGTTGGATCAGTTCACAACTCCACCAATGGTGCATTAGTGTCCCAATTTTTCCACATCATCTCCATCATTTTTCATTTTCCTTTTCTGTCTTGTTAGCCAATTTGTATTGTTTTCTATCCAATCCTCCATTAGGTGCCCCAGAGGCTTTCCTCTGACTGTTTTAGTACTCAAGGCAGCCAGATGGCTCATTAGAGGGTCCATCATTTAATGAACATTTATTATGTGCCAGGCACTTGTACTAAGTGCTAGGGACACAAAAAAAGATGCAAAAGATGGTCCCTGCCCTCAAGGAGCTCACAGTCTGAGATAGAGCATTGTTATCCAGAAGACCTAAATTCAAATCCAGCATCAGATACTGTGTGGCCCAGGCCAAGTCATTTAACTACAACCTGCCTCAGTTTCCTCATCTGTAAAGTGGGGCTAATAATAGTACCTCCCTCCCAGGGTTGTTGTAAGGATTAATATGAGATAATAAGCTGTGAAGTGTTTTGTAAACCTTAAAATCCTGTATAAATGCTGGCTATTATATGGGAGAGTAAGATTCTAAAGATTCAGGAGTATATTCTCAGGGGTCACTTTTTCTAGTCTCTTACTTATATGTCACATTTTAATTATTACAAATTGAAGGAAATTTGTTAAAAACAATCCTGCCACTGGGCATCTGATGGAAACTGATTAGTGAAAATATGTCCAGGTTTTCTTCACTTCCTTTCCTCTCGAGTCTTGTTGTTTGTATCAGGCATACAGTGATGCTTTGCTGTGGAGATGATCTTATGCCCTATGGTGCCAGGATGCTCTGGGAGGAGAGAAGAGCAGGACAGAATCTTGACCTCCCAGAACTTCCTCATTTTTGCAGATGAGAGTCACAGCCTTCACATGGCCCAGAGACTCCAGGGCTTTTAATATCCTGGGTTGGGACATAAGCACTCAACAGACTCCTTAAGGGCTCAAGGCAAAGTCCCACTCATTTCTGTCTTTGGCTGACAGCCTGCCAGGGATGTGGTTGGGATTCCACTGGGAAGTCACTTACAGGAAATGATATGTGTAATTTCCACTTTTATTGGTTCAAGTGGGAAACAACAGGCTTAACCTAGGCAAGAAGGGGAGAGGTTGTATAGTACATAACTGGTGTTGGAATCCAAAGAGTGGGGGACAAGTTTCTCTCTTTCACATACTAGCTGTGGGACCCTGAGAGTTCATCACTATCTGCTTTAGGCAACTCTCTGCGGGAATAAATTTCAGAGAAGGGGCTGATATGAATTGGTAGAGGGAGCTTCCCCACTGGGAGTTCCTGCCTGATGAAATCACAAAAGAGCCCAAGAAAATCCATCATTGGTTGGAAGTTCTCATGTTGATTATTTAGCAGTCATAGAAGGGGAGAAGGGAGGATTTGAAGGACACAAGTTTATTCACCAAACCATGATTCCTTAGTCAGAATGACCTCTTTTGACTCTACCTTCTGGAAGTGGGATGAAGGGAGAATTGAAGGAAAAAAGTTGGTCCTCATTTCAGTCAGGAATAAGGAAGTCACAGTCTTGTACTATGAAGAGGTCATTGATGTGTGACTGATTGCCACATTTATGGAAGTGTGTTTTTAAGTTGGGAGGGTCCAGAGGAAGGTAGTCTGGGTGGTAGGATGATGGAGTCCCTTGAATGCCATGTGAAGATTGGTTGAAGGAATGAAGAATGCTTAGCATGGAGAAAAGAAGATGTAGGTGAGTGCAGATCAGTGGAAAACAGTGACTCTCTGGAGTTGTTGGACATGGATTCACAGTCCATGACAATCTCTGTCATTCACTGTCTTTGTGACCCGGGCGAGTCACATCAATTCATGGTGCCTCAGTTTCCTTCCCATAAAATGAAGAGATTGTATCAGACAATACCTGAGGTTGCTTCCAGTTCTATATCTATGGCCTTGTGTCTCCGGTGAATCCACAGGCATTTATTAAGCACTTTCTATGTGCAAGATCCCAGGGATAAAAAAGAAAAGCAGAAACACGATGTGAGGGACATGATGACTGTCTTCCAATAGCTGAAATGACGCCATATTGAAGAGTGAGTAGAATGGAACCAGTCTCAGCTCCCAAGGGTGCAACAAGGAGCTCCAGGTTGATGTTGCAAAGAGGCCTGTTGGGTTTTTGGCAAGTAAAAACCTCTTAAAACTTAGCATTTTCCCAAAGAAGAATGGGCTGTCTTGGGATGGAGATAGTAGGCTTCTCTCTCCATGGGGACATGCAAACAAAGATCATTTGTTAGGTATACCATAGACGGGATTCTTATTCAGCCATGAGTTATACTTGACAGCTACAGAGTCCCTTCTAACTTTGAAAAAGTACATTTCTGTGAAGCATAAGGTGAGAAAGGGAACAGAATATGGGTCACCCAACTTTTGATCCAGTTCTATTTGATACAATCTACTAACATGGCTATATAGAATGTAAGTTCTGTCACCATTAATTCACAGTGACAACAGTGGGGATGGAAGGAGAAGTCCCAGTACAAGAGTGAGATATGAACTGAAATTCTTAAAAATCAACCTCACAAGTACCACCTTGGGGAAATGAGTTGGGATACCAGTTCATTGGGAAAAGATTGGAGGGATGGAGTAGACTATGAACTCAACCTAAGTCAGCAAAGTGGAAGCCAAAGAGGCCATTAGGTATATTTGTGTCCAGGATGAGGTTGATGATAGACCCCCCTGGACTCCATTCTGACCAGATCATGTCATATTGGCAAGGCCTTAA
Source organism: Bettongia penicillata ogilbyi (assembly GCA_023548195.1). Classification (NCBI taxonomy): domain Eukaryota; kingdom Metazoa; phylum Chordata; class Mammalia; order Diprotodontia; family Potoroidae; genus Bettongia; species Bettongia penicillata. The sequence goes on from JAJHZJ010000513.1 coordinate 2,155,374, forward strand.
GCTCATACTATGCAAAGATTGCTGAAGGAATTGGATGGGCTCTGTAACTCTGCAGTGGCTTTCCACCATGGCTGCAATGTATGCCCTCCTCATTGCCACCTCTTAGAATTTCTAGCTCCCCTCAGAAGATTGCCATAATGGACCTCTGCTTCCATCCATAGAGTGAACTCTCAAGGGAAAAAGGCTCTCCCCTCGCCATCAACACAGGTTAGCTCCTTTGTAATTTAAAGTCTTAGAAAGTTGCCTAGAGTAGTAAGTAGTTAAGGAACTGGTTCAGGGTCACACAACCAGTATGTGGCTTAATGCTCCTGTCCTCCCTCTATTGATTATCTCCAATATATCCTCTATGCATCTTGTTTGTGTATATTGTTTTGTGTGTTGTGTTTTGTGTTGTATTGTGTATAGTGTTTTGTATGTTGTCTTCCCCGGCAGACTGAGAACCTTGAGACCAGGAACTGTCTTTGAACTTTCTCTGTATCCCTAAGCTTTAAAACAGTGTCTGTTACATAATCTGTTGTTATTCTCTTGTTTCAGTTATGTAAAAATCTTTCTGACCCCATGTGGGGTTTTCTTGGCAAAGATACTGGAGTGGTTTTCCATTTCCTTCTCCAACTCATTTGACAGAAGAGGAAACTGAGGCAAACAGGGTTAAATGACTTGCCCAGGGTCACACAGCTAGTAAGTATCTGAGGCGAGATTTGAACTCAGGAAAATGAGGCTTCCTGACTTTAGGCACAGCATTCTATCTACAGCACCTGGTACATAATAAGCATTTAATAAATGCTTATTGATTGATTGCTGCGTTAGATGTGTGACTTGAACCTAGGCCTTCTTGACTTTGAGAGTAGTGACCTAGTTACCCCACAGTGACTTCTATTGTTCTCTTGAATCTCAGCTCAAATGCCAGATTTTACACAAACGCTCTTTTGACCACCTTGCTGCTAGTGTCTCCCCCTCCCCAGTTATCTTTTACCTTGTATGTATTTTAGATGGACCTGGTATCCCCATACCCTCACTGCATTCTAAGCTTCTCAGAGGCAGGAATTGCTTTGCTTATCATCATGTTCCCAGGTTACAGTGCTTGGCATGCAGTAAGTGCTTAATAAATGCTTATTACTTGATTAAGAAGACTCAGATGTATGGATAAGGAAAAATAGTCAGTTGTCTTCAAGGATTTGAAGGATATGTCAAATCAGGATTACATTCATTCTTCTTTCTCAGTAGGGAAGAGAACAAGCATTTATATATCACCTCCTATATGCTAACTCTGCAAAATGCTTTACAAATATCCCATTTGACCCTTACAACAACTCCGTGAAGCAGATGCTATTTTCATCAACAATTTTACAGATGAGAAAACTGAGTCAAACAGAGGTTCAAGTGACTTGTCCAGCTAGTAAGTGTCTAAGACCACATTTGAACTGGAATATTCCTGACTCCAGGCCCAGTGCTTCATCCATTGTGTTTAATTGCCTCAGCTTCAAGAGAATATAACCTCCTTGAAGGCAGGGTCCATTTCATTTTCATTATTGTCTCCCTAGTTCCTTGCACAGGGTCCAGCATACAGTGAGAGTTAACAAATGCTTGCAGTCTTGGTTCTTGGCTCAGAGAGGACAGAATGGGAAGCAATGGGTAGATGTCGCAAAGGTGCCGTTTTAACCATTCCAAAGTGGAACAGATTGCCTCAGAATGGAGTGAGTTCCCTTGCCCTAGAGGTATTCAAGCAGAGTCTGGGTGAACCCACAAAGGGGACTTGGTGGACGGGTTTTGTCCTCACATGGCTGCTGAGGACCCATCCCATCCTGTAGAGTGTTTGAGAGGAAAAAGAGGGTAAAAATCCTGTGACCTCAGGAAGAAAGTGAGGAGAGACCTCAGCCGACTTCAGACCCTCTTTTAATTAATTTTTATATCTGGATACAAGCTATCCATGGCCCCCACTCACGTGCTTGAATTTCCAGTGACAGCCAGGCAGGATCCCCTGTGTTCCCCAAGAGTGGGCCTCAGAGGTCACGAGACAATGAGTTAGGGGCCCAAGCTCCCCCTTCCTCTCTCCACTTGACCCATTTTGAATTGACTGCTAAATTCATAGCGTGTGCAGGGAGGGATCAGGCCGAGCACAAACCCAAAGCACTGTCAGGCAGGAGGAGCCCAAAGTAGGGTAATTTCCATCCGCAGCATCATCAGAGGTCGCACTTTTAAATTGAATAAATCCTTTTGGAAGGCTCTTTCTTACCCCTAAATCAATTTGGTTCTGTGTAAAACCCCATCTCCTTCTAGGTTATCCCTCTCCAGAGCTGTCTACATCAGCATGCTTCAATAAATATTAATGTTTTCACCAAACACTTCTTTGAGAGTGGATGGGGGTGGGGAATGATATAACAAGATGTAGCAGGTTTGATAGGGGGCCCCCTTAGAGTTATACCGTCCAAATATGAGGGGAAAGGAGAAAGAGAAGGGAGGAGAGGGCAGCAGGGGAGCAGAGAAGAGAAATAGAAGAGAGAGACATAGACCGAGAGAAAAGAAAGGAGTGGAGAAGGGGAAAGCAGATAGGGAAGAAAGCAAAGAAATAGGAAGGAAAAGAGAAGAAAGAGAGAAAGGAAAGAGAAGAAGGAAGAGAAAGAGAGGAAGAAGCAGGAGAAAAGAGAGGGAGGAAGGGTAAAGGGAAATACTTGAGTTTAAGGAGAGAAAGATAGAATCCTGGGTGTTGGTTAAGAAAAGAAGAAACAGTCTTGGAAAAGAAAGAAAAGAAGCGTTCATTGATCTTTAGAAACTGGGGACAGGCTGTGATGCACAGTTTGTATGGAGTCATGGAGGGCATCTCCCCCCTGACCCATCTGAGTCTTGATAAAGACACGGAGAGAGTTTTCATTAGTGGAGCACCAAGAATTTACAAAGTTTGGAATCAAAAGGGAAAATAAACAACTGCTGAAATTCGGGGCAGCCTTTACAGTTTGTAAAAGCTTTTTACATTCGTTATCAGTCATTATTCCACCTGAACTTCACAAAAATTCTAGGACGTGGGGACATCAGGAATTCTTATTCCCATTTTACAGAAAACCAAACTGGGGCTTAGAGAAATTAAATCATTTGTCCAGGTATCAGTGGTAGAATCTGAAGCCAGGTTTTTCTGACTCTTAGACCCAAATACTCTGAAGTGTAATGGAAAAAAAAAATATATATATATATATATAATAGTTGTAGACATATTTATTATTATTAGAGAGACAGAATGATATAATGGGGTAGAGATACAGCCTTAGAGTCAGGAAGACCTGAGTTTGGCTCCACCTCTCACAGGGATTGGCTATGTGACCTTGGGGGAGGTCACTTAAACCTGTCAGTGGCCCAGGCAAACTAGGTGTTGACTTGCATTGGAAGGAGGGAAGGTTTTTACATCAATGAAATCACACCCCTCCCCCATTCTCCCCCCCAGCATCTTCATCATCATCATTGTCGTCGTCATTGTCCTCCTCGTCATCATCATCAGCAGTAGCGTCATCTCATTTGATCCTGAACTTTGCTGATGAAGGTCACACCTCCACTTTATTCTCAGTACCTACCGAAGGACAGAGATCAGATACTCCCCACTGCCCTCTCTAGTGATCAAATCAACAACTTGTCTCCAGTTTCTAAATTACATGAATTGCCCTTCCCTTTCTTTCTGAGCACGTCTTTTCTTTTTTTCAACTGCCAGCAATAGCCAGATTTATTTAGACCTATATGCGTACTTATTTTGAATCTGTTAAAAGCTATTTGAAATGTGTTGGTGACCCTTCCTGCAATAAACCTTGGTGTGAATTCAGAGAGCACAGCCTGAACTCCATCCACACATAGATATAGATGGAAATCGAGTTTTAATTCTCGCCGTCTCTGTCTCTTTCTCTCTCTGCCTCTCTGTCTTTGTCTCTTTCTGTCTCTCTCCCTCTCTATTTCTGGCTCTCTGCTTTCTTTCTATCAGGCTCTCTTTGTCTATTCTCTGTCTCTGTCTTTGTCTGTGTCTCTCAGTCTCTGCTCTCTCTGTCTCTGTATCTCTAACTCTCTCGTTTTCATTTTTGTTTCTTTTCAATGTCTTTGTCTGTTTCTCTGTATCTGTCTCTATAATTTTTGAATTCACAGTCAGGCTTACTGTAGGAACAATCACCAACACTTCCCCAAATATCTTTTAGCTGATGGAAAACAAAAATACCCTTTCGATGTAGCCAAAGCTCTGGAGAGTGCCTCTTCCCTTTTCCTTCCTCCACCTCCCTCACTTTGCCTGTTTATCTGCTCCCCCTCCCCTTTAATGGAGAGAGAAATACCACTAATTGGCTCATTGGTGGTTTCTTTTGTGCAATTTTTTTGGGGGGAAGTATCCTAGGTCCCCAAGTCCACAGCGACATCCCCTTAATCACCCCTGTGTGCAAAAGGCCACTTGGATGGACGTTGCTATTTCCCCTTTATTTGTGTTCGTGCTAAATCCTGGGGAAAAATGTCTATCTTTTCCTTTAAAGTTCTGATTCAAGGCATGGATGTGAGAGTTCTGAAGGGACTTTGGGACTGCGGTAAAAATTCGTTGTCATAGCAACAGGAAGGGAAATAGGCCTTGCTCACCTGGGACTTTTACTTACTGCAAAAGCTCGGTTTATTTTTATTTTTTATTTTTTTAAGGGAAGGACTCTGCAAGTGAAATAAAGAAAGAAAGAAAACTTATTGTATTTGGAAACCTGTTTTTCAAATACTAAAAAAAAATGCAGCTCCCTTCAAGGCCCCCTTTGCTCTTTTCCCTCAGTTGGGGGTAACTGGCTAATTAAAGATGCTTTGGTTTTCCAAGTTGCACAACTGGCTTCTGGTAGGGGATGCCTGGCTTCACCAGGGCCCCTCGAATGACACACCCAAACGATATTTCTGTCCTTTGTTTCCATGGTCTGGAAAAGAGTAGCAGAAATGGTCATTGGTCATTATAAGCCCAGTTCTCACCAAGAAGGGAGGGCAGCCCCACAGAGCCAGGTTCCCTTTGGAGTCCAAAAGACAGTTTTCTAAGTTGTAAATGAATTGCCTGGAAGAAGCATGAAATGCCGATAACCTTGTGTGTGTGTGTGTTTGTGTGTGTGTATGTGTGTGACTAAAATGTACCTGTATATATACGCACATCTGACCACTTGGAAGCCTTGTGTCTGACTCACATTGAAATATTTCAAACCTGTATCAAAGACATCTCAGCCTGACTTGGCTCATCACTGCCCATGAAGAAGGAACCACCGGGGGGCTGTGTCCAGCTGCACCCTTGACAAGCCTAGCCAGTGGGTGGGGTGGGGGAAACAACAGTGATGTGTTACTACCACTGGAAAGCATTTCAAATGGTGGAGTCTTACAGGTCAGTCCTGCACTTGACTCTGGGACAGTGAGTTGAAATTTTCCAGATTTGAACTACGCTCATTCTTCAAATACTATTAAATCGATGAGATCTCCCCACCATAGGAATTAATAATAATAGGGAAAATGGCAATAATGAAAATAATAATAAACCCGGTGATTTCAGATTTCTTAAAGGTATCATTTGTCCCCTTTTCTCTGCAGATTCTTTTTAAAATTTTTCCTGAAGTGCAATCAAAATTGTTTGAAAACAGCAGGAAACCCCAGGGACATGCGACGCTTCCAGGTAAGGGGTCTGCTGCAGCTGTAAGTAAACCTTGCCACTTTCCTTTACGATGAAAAAGATGACAGTAAATGATAAACCATATCCGATGGTGTGAAAGCTGCCTTCGTTGGCAAGGTTCAGACCTTCTGCTTTCTTTCCTAGATCCCTGCAGGAAGGAGATGTTCAAGTAAGGGTAGAGACATAATGGAAAACCTTCAGATTATCATCTCCACCTCCCCAAATCCCCAAGGACTCTGGTCCTTGAGACCCAGACACCCAGGATCTTCTGAAGGCATTGCTTTTGGCTCTCTTTTTCCCATCCTGTGAACCTTTGCAATCATATTTCTCTCTCTCTCTCTCTCTCTCTCTCTCTCTCTCTCTCTCAGCCCTTCCAAAACTGGCCAGCCAAATCGTCATGGTCACTTTAAGAACTCCACACAGCAATAGGGCCCATGGGACAGTGACCCAGCTGCTTGGCAGTTAAATCTGCCAGTGGCTCCATCACCCCATCACTGATGTATTGAGAATACGAGCTAATAAAAAACACAGAGTGAGGCGAACTGTGTTGGGTTGGAAATGTAAGCAAGTATACTCCCTCCCAATCCCCCCCCCTTCCTTAATCTTTGAAGTACCCATATTTAATTCATCAAATGACTTTCCTGCCATTTGTCCCCAGCCCAAACGCAGAAGGGGAAAAAGTAGAAATAAAGCATTTTAAGGGAGCTAATACTTTGTAGCCTGAGATAGTTCTAAGGTTTCAAGGCTAAGTGGGTCACCTTCTGAAACATTTCCTTCTTTTCTATCTTAACATCTGAACTAGAGAGCAGGAGGGAATTATCTGAACCCATTTTCAAGATGGAAAAAATGCAAACCTGAGGAGAAGAGAGGTAGAAGAGCTTCTCTGATATAATAGCTAGCATCTATCTGACTCTAAGGTTGACAAAACACTCATAGGGTTCCCTAGCTGGGTGACCCTGGGCAATTCACCTGACCTCTTGAGGCTCAATTTCCTTATGAGCAACACAGCCAACATTTATATAATGTTTTAGGGCAGAGGGGGGGAACCTGTGACCCCCAAGGCCATGTGTGACCCTCTAGATCCTCAAGTGTGGCCCTTTGGTTTGGATTCAGTCAAAAGGCTGCACTTGAGCACCTAGAAGACCACATGTGGCCCTGAAGCCAAAGGTTCCCCACCCCCATTTTAGAGTTTTCAATGTGCCCTCTCTCTTTTGATTCTTATAACAATGCTGTGAAGTAGGGATTATTATCATCATCTTTACAAAGGAGGAAACTGAGACTGAGAGAAACTTATACAACTTACCCATGATTGCTAAGGCTAGAAGTGTCTTAGACAGGATTCAAACTCAGGTCTTCCTGACTCCAAGTCCAGCACTCTGTACACTACTGAAGTCAGTATTGAACTAAACTCATGAGGCTAGAGGGATAATGTATAGTCAGGTGCTTTGCACATTTTAGAGCTCTATAGACAGCACAGCTGTTTCTGTTAGGAAAATAACCTCCAGCGAAATTGTACCTAAGTTAAATGCAGCTGTAATAGATATATAACCCAGGGAGCTCAGTTGTTTTAAACACACAGACATACATATATGCACATATACACATGTATGTATAGACTTACATTATATGTGCATATATTTGCACGTTAGAGATAGATTTACACTGTTAATGTTTGAGATCTGGCCACCTTCAGCACACAGCATAGCAGTGATTAATAAATATTTGTTTTGTGTGGGAATGACCTCTTGGGATGTGGACCTGGCTCAAGACAGGTGATGGCAGCCTTTAGTCCATCAGCACCCGCCAGAATAGCCAAATGGATGGGATCACCTCAACGATTGAGGCAAAGTTTGTACTACCTCCATCCCCCCACTCAGACGCTCCTCTCCATTATCTGAATATTTCAGGCAAATGTGTTTAGTTGGTTCATTGTATAGCAGCTAGCATTTCTAGAAAGCTTTAAGGTTTGCAAAGTGCTCTAACAAACATTATCTCGTATTCTCCTCACAACAGCCCTAGGAGGTAGGTGCTGTGATTATCTCAATATTAATTATGCCTTGAAATAAGAGTCATTAGAAACAAAGAAACTTTATGTTGGAAGGCTCAGATCAGACATTTTGAAATGGTTGGGATTTCATAGGTCACACAACAGGGATGTACTGGAGACAGTACATCCTACTGAGAGCTGATTGTTAAATGATCAGTGTGACCATTTACATGTTGGAAATTGGCAAAAGCTGCAAAGCAAGGCTTGACATTGTTTTATTGGTGATCCAGACTTAAGAAAGTGATGGAGAAAATTTTTAATGGTTCAGACTGAATTTAGAAGTGCATCAAGTATATAGCTGGAGAGTTGATTGTTAAACACTTACCAGTATATGGCTGCATGTAGTACAAGCTCTTTATTTTACGATATAAATGTCTGAAGTCCAGACATATTAAAGGGTTCCCCAGAGCTCGTACAAACAGGATGTAGCTGAGCTTGGGTCCGAATCTGTGTCCTCTGACTCACAATTCTGCCCTACCACAGTGCCTCTAAAGGGACCTTTGAGTGCCTGTATATTTGATTCAATTTTCTGCTTCACTTTGTGAAATGAATATAAGCTTCTTGAGGAAACAGGCCTTGTCACCAAAGCCTCAGGTTCAGTGAAATGGTGGCTAGCCTTGGAATCTGGAATAGTGTGACCCTGGGCAAGTCATTTGGCCTCAGAACCCCAGGCATCTCTCTAAGACAAGCGCTCTTAATAATTTTTTGGGAGGGTGGGAGTTCATACATCTCCATTTTAGCTGTCTGGTGAAGCTTTCAGGATCCGTTCTCAGAATAATGATTTTAAAATTCATGAAACAAAATACATAAGCTTACAAATGAAAGCAATTATATTTTTAAAAGTTACTTTAAAAAACTTCACAGTCATTGAAATAATGACTATTCAGACTACAGAACACCTCCTTAGACTCTGACATGCAGAGAAGGTGTCAATTTTCATTGGTAAAGGACCTTTTCCTCCCTGAGAGTTGTCTATATCAATAGAATATCTAGTCTGAAACGTATCAGTGAATATGAGAAGAATTGTGACCAGCATAGGGAAATTCCAGTGCGGGAAGTCACTTCACAGACACCTATCACATTTTCTCTCTGATTCAGTTCATGCGTCCTAGAAAGTTTCCCGAATCTTAAGGAGACTGAGTAATCTACCCCATAGGCACACAGGTAGTGTCAGGATCAAGATGGGACCCCAGGCCTTCCTGACTCCAGAGCATGCATGACAGTCACCTAAACCATGCTGTCTTGTAGACAGTACTCAATCCAGATTTTCAGTTGATTGAGTTGAGGGGAGTTGGGCTAAATGTGATTAAGTTCCTTAGGAACTGAACAGAAACTCAATATTAACTTTGAAATGGATCTTAAACCAAAACAACCCCATGTTCTTCTCCCTAAGAGAAATAAAAAATGAACTAGCTGGAACTAGATCCCAAACACTAGGATTTAAGAAATAAGTAGGACTGAACTGTGGCAAAGCCTGAGCATGACAAATGAGTCTGGAACCTTGGAGCTTCTGGGGGAGGGAGGGGATGTCTTCCATTTGAACTTGACCTTGCCCATTCAGTTGAAGACCTGGCATCTTGGCTCTCCATAGAAAATATGTTTATCTCCAGTACCAAATTCAATTCAATTCTTCCACTATTTATTAAGTGCTGGGGAGTGTGCAAGGCAAGAACAAAAAAAAATTTCTGCTCTCAGTTTACAAAACCAAACCAAACCAAACCAAACCAAACCAAGTAACTTATTATAACGCTATCGTGCACAAGACAGAAATGAAAAAAAAAAACCAAACTTCATCATCAAAGAATTGATATTCTTGGGGGGAGGGGTTACAATGGGTAAATAGACAATGGTGAGAAAGAGCATTAAGAAATAAGAGTAGTCTGGAAAGGATTTGCATATGAGGTAGCATCCAGGCTGAGCTTTGAAGGGATATATTTTATGAGACAGGGGTGAGAAGATGAAATTCACAACTTCTCATTGACAGGGGCCTCTCAGATTGTGTAAAGGCAAGGAGGTGGGAAATGAAGCTTATTAGGTGATGAATGGTAACATATAACATTAAATCGATTTGTGTGATAAATGAAACAATGATTATGAGGTCTGGGATTCTGAGGGGCCCCAAGGTGTTTCAAAATTCCACAATCTATGAACAAGGAAACTCACCCCAGCCATTACAGAAGTGGTGCTGTTGGATAGAAACTGATGACTCATACCTCCAGGGGGAAAGAGTAAAAGAATGCCATGTTTTGTTGAAGCTCCAAGGGACCCGTTAACACACAAGGAGTCCCATTCTCTGCTTTTTTTTTTTGGCTTGTGGGTGGAGAGTAGGCTGCTGTAAAGCCAAGAGAGGAAAGAAGCTAGAATGGAGAAGAATTGGGTTCATTGTCATTTCTTCGGTTTGGATTCTGAAGCCAGAATGTACAGGTTTACCATAACTGACTTCTTGCCCCAAAATCATTTTCATACACTTTTGGGGATCATCATCAAGATGGAGTGGAAATGTGGGCTGGTCCAATTCACTATGGTTAACTGCCATTGACCCCTCAGTGATTAGGAGGAGTCAGACTCTGAAGGTCATGAAGAAGTTTTCAGAGGCTGGGCCAGAGCAGATTTCTATATCCCACAGGGGTTGATGCTTCTGGTAAAGTCATATAAGCATACAGATAGACAGACAGATATGCCATGCAAAGTGTTCTTTTAAGAGACTAACATGCCACCACCAAGCTGGCTCATCCCCACCATCATCAGTCATATTTCTTTTAGAAGAATGGAAGTGCTTTGAAGCCGGGACTTGTTTCATTTTTATTTTCATATCCCAAGTTTCTACGGCAGCTAGGTGGCACAGTGGATAGCATGCTGGGCCTAGAGTTAGGAAGACTTATCTTCCTGAGTTCAAACCTGATCTCAGATACTTCCTAGCTTTGTGCCCTTGGGAAAGTCACTTAACTTTGGACTCAGTTCCTCATCAACAAAATGAGATGAAGAAGGAAATGGCAGACCACTCCAGTATCTTAGCCAGGGAAACCCCAAATAGGGTCACAAAGAGTTGGACATGTCTTAAAGACTGAACTACAATCCCAAGTTTCTGGCACAAAGTCTAGGTGCTTAATAATTGTTCATTGAATGAATGAATGAATGGAAGAATGATTCTTGGGCATACTTGGAGCATATATAGACTTTCTGACTGCCCGTGTAAAAGCTTAGGGCTGTAAGATCATAGATATATAGCTATAAGGAACCATCTTGTTGGATCTCATCATTCTATTGATGAGCAAACTCACACCAAGAGAGGGTTAAATGACTTGTCTAAGGCCACACAACTATTAACTGTCTTCGGTCCCATAATGACACGATGAAAGAGGATGCTCTGGAATTGACCAGAGTGAGAGCTTTCAAGTCCAACTCCTAATACTGTAAGACCTTACAGGAGTCATTTCCCACTCTATGAGCCTCAGTTTCCTTCTTTGTGAAATGAGTATAGGAATGCATGTACCATCCATCTCATAGGGCAGCTATCAGGATCAAATGAGATATTGTCCCCCAAACCTCTTGGAAATCTGAAAACAGTCTACAAACCTGAACCAAGCTAATGCAATTCCACACAGACGAGGGGAAAAATAACGATGAGAGAGAAAAATTATTTCTCACCAGGGGCATGAAAGAAAACCTATGCCAAGTTTATTTTGGTCACTTAAGAAGTGACCTCTTATGGAGAAATTGGAAGGAGCTGACTTCATCTAGTCAAGAACAAGGAAAGGTAATTGTAGTCCAATAGGAGCATGAGGAAGAATGCCAAAGGAATGAAGGGAGGCCAGAAAGGAATGGTGGAAGGGGGAGGTGAAGCAGGGATGTTGAATGATGAGAAGCGGCCAGTACAAGGTGCTGTGGGTTAGAGACAGCAGCTGTGAGAGGATGTGGCCTGTCAAGTATACGTGATGGAGACCCCCAAGTGCATAGCCCCTCAGTCTGTGAAACTGGATGATGCAAGAGCCAAGGATATGCCAGCCACTCATACTTTCCTTGGTTTGGCAGAGATGATGGCTGTCCCCTAAGCTTTTTCAAATCTTGACTATTATAAAAACTTTTTTTTGAGGGGGTAATGAGACTATTTTTCTTTTTTAAAAAAGTCCAATGTATCTCTCACACCCGTTAAAGAGGGAAACAAGAGTTTAAATTAACTCCAAATGGCAAAAATCTAATCCAGCCCCAGCTGCCGGCAGGTTTCTGCCTTTCTAGTCTTTCAGTGTGAGAGCTGCCAGCTGCTTTCTGATCTCACCCACCATTTGAAATCGCCCAGGCTACTGAGCAGAAGTTTTAAAACCCATCATGGAAATCACTTGACTTATGGCCTTTGAGCCCGACAGGTGAGTCCATTATCCACTGGTGAAACAAACCAGAGACGTGGAGATCAGAAATCATAATTACCCATTTGGAGTCTGAAAACCTTCCCTGGGCTATGAAGTCTTTCACATAGTCTGAGGCTCCAAGACTGGAGAAAAGGACCCCGGGGAGTTTGTCCAAGCTTTCTCCCCAGTTCCTATCAAAACCTTGTCCCCCAAAGCCCTGTGGTCTTCAGACAGGGACTGAAAACCAGGGCTAGTGGGATGTTTTGTCAGTTTCCATGGGAAATGTGCTCTGAGTTCTGAAGGAAAAACTGGAGAAAAATGAAAGTGAGCATTTAAATTAGCTCGATAATCCTTTGGATTTAGTCTGGAACTGAGTAAGTCTCCACAGCTAAATTAGAGTGTCAAAGAGCTGCAGAATTTCAGAGTTGGCAGAGACCTCAAGTAGTCCAACTCAAGCCCCCTCCCCAAAGAAATCCCCACTGCAGTGCACTGGAAAAGTGGTCATTGGACATACCTCATGAATTCTCAAGAAGGGTCAGGATGCTGATAGAACTCAAGTACCTCCCCTTATAATCCAACAGCAACTGTTTGGGGGGGTGTTATTTTATTCTCAATTTTTACTACAGTTACTTGAACATTTGTGTGTATGTTGGGGTGGGGTGATAGTGAAGGAGTAATATAGGGAACTTCCCAGTGTGGAAATTCCCTCCCATGCAGATTGGCAACCCATTTGGGGAGTTCCTTGGAAGCACTGAGAGGTTGAATGCATTGCCTAGAGTCATCCCATCAGTACTGATCAGACATATGACTCGGGACCAGGTCTCCATGACTGCAAGGCCATCCTTCTATTCAGTGCTATTCACTTCCCCTCCATTTGCACATAGTAAGCGTTTAATAAATGTTGAGTTGAATTGATTGAAGACTGAAAGTTCCCACTCATCCTGGAACAATTGTGCAGGACCCTTACTAGAACTTCAGTAAGTGAACCCCAGCTCATAATGCCCCAAACATACAAGGTCCTGACTGTACATTTATACACATATATGTATTCATAGACTGACTGAAGACTTTAAGACTGTACCAGTTCCTTGGCTATCTGGAAGAGCTAAGGTACTTTCCTTTCTGAGCTCTCCTGCCAATGTTTTGACTCTTGGCTATGCCTCACTACACATAGAGGTAGGGTTGGAAGGGAGGTGGCCTCTAGCATCACTACAGACAAGGGTGGAAGGGAATGTCTGTATCTCATGTCAAAAAGAGAAAGGCACTAAATACATATGCTGCCCCCATGGCTCCTAACGCTTCCTGCAAGTGGTTGCACTTGACCTAGACACATGGTAGATTATTAGCCAGAGAAGATAAAAGACTAAGGATGATGATGATGATGAAAAAAATAACAATAATACAAACTTTAAAGACTTTAAAACAGCAGCAAGAACTCAATAAACAGAATTAGAATTATCACAGAATGGACTGTTGCCCAAAATCATATGAATATACATAAAATTAATGCATAAAATTTTCAAGGATGCCATTTTAAAAGATATCAACATTCTATATAGTTGTAATTTCTAAGTGACATGGAATGAAAACCTTTCCAAATTTAAAGATCATCCAGAGGAGATCAGCGTCAAGTCAGGGCAGGATAGGGTCTCCATCATTTATCACCCTCAGACTCGGACAAATCACTTAAAGGCTATCTGCCTCTAGAGGCAGCACAGTGGATAGAACCTTGGTCCTGGAGTCAGGAGGACCTGAATTCCAATTCAGCTCAGATACTGTGTGATCTCAGACAAGTCACTTAGCCCCAATTACCTCCCCCCAAAAAGAGAACTGTCTTTCTTGGTTTCACCATAGGCCCTGTCTCTTAGGGTCGTTGTAAGTATGAAATGAGACGCTAATTATAAAGTGCTTAGCATACTGTCTGGCACATAGTGAGCACCATATAAATGTTAATGTTATTATTAGTATTATTATTTATCATTATTACATCCTTACTACAACCCTGAGAGGTCAGTGCTATTATTATTTCTATTTTACAGATGAGGAAACTGAGGCAGATAGTAGTTAAGGTTTTGCACAGGGTCACCTAGCTAGTAAGTGTCTGAGACCAGCTTTGAAAAATATCTGTAATACTTGTGATCTCAAATAACACCATATAAAGAAGCACTTCATATACCTTGAAACACCAAATAAATGTCCTTTATTATTACCTAATGACAAGCAAACTCTTGTCTCTTTGAGGTCATTGTTTATACAAAAGTGCCCTCTTGTAACTATTTCTTTAGTCAGAAATATGTCAGCCAAGATGCTCCGGGGCAAGGCAACTCACTGTTTTTGGAGGTAACGACCAAATCTTACTTGCCTTTAAGCCCAGCTTAGGGTTCACCTCCTCAGTGGTACCGTATTGACTTACTTGGTGATGTCCTTCACTCCTTTCACTTTTGACTAGTAGAATGTAAATTTCTTGACAACAGGGACTGTTTGTAGACGTATTTAATCCCTGAGCATCATTAAGCACCTACTATGTGCTAGATCCTGTGGTAGCTACTAGGGGTAGAGTCAGTCACTAAATATTTATGAATTAATTGCCTACTTAATAGCAGACTAGGCACTGTGCTAAGTTGGGTATGGAGATGAAACCACCAGTCTGTGTGACCCTGGTTAAGTTGTTTGACCTCTCTGATTCTTTACTGCTCTGGGACTCAGTTTCTCCTGCTGTAAAATTAGGAGGCTAGACTAGATGACTTCTAGATTACAAATGCTTGATTCTTTTCAGGTGCCTTGACCATCACTCTGGGATCCCCAGGCCTGTCTTGACTTCTCCTCCTTTCATGGGTGGAAAATACCCTCCTGCTTCCCACCCCAGCCATCCTTCTTTGGCAAAGTTGGAATAATGTGTATAATGACAGAATATTTAAGGAAAAAACACCTCATAGAGTCAATTTCCAACAGATGTAAAATGTCCTAAAGAGTGCCCCACCTCACCCCACTCTGGGAAGCATTGAAGGTCCATTTAGAGCCTATCTGTGAATGTTTGCTGTTCACTCACTTGTAAGTGGGTCTGGGGGCACCCATGTTGCCAGGTAGTACCCATTGTGGGGACCTGCTCATCTCCTTTGCCTTGGAGAGGCAGAATGTATCCAAGAGGGCAAAATTGGTGTGAGGGTTAAAAAACAGTTTTATTCATATATTTTGTTTTTACATATCTGCATTTCTCAATGTACTCCCACCTACCCCAAGAGCCAATCCTTATAACAAAGAAAAAGATAAGAGAGAAAAGGACAGTTTAGTAAAATTAACTAAGATATTAAATTTTATACTTAATGTTCTATACCTATGGGCCCCCATCTCAAATTTCTTTCTTCCTTTCATTTTCTTTTCTTCCTTCCTTCCTTCCTTCCTTCCTTCCTTCCTTCCTTCCTTCCTTCCTTCCTTCCTTCCTTCCTTTCTTTCTCTCTCTCACTTTCTCTCTTTCTCTGTTTCTTTCTTTATCTCTTTCTTTCTTTCTTTCTTTATCTCTTTCTTTCTTTCTTTATCTCTTTCTTTCTTTCTTTCTTTATGTCTTTCTTTCTTTCTTTATCTTTTTCTTTCTTTCTTTCTTTCTTTCTTTCTTTCTTTCTTTCTGTCTTTCTTTCTTTCTTTCTTTCTTTCTTTCTTTCTTTCTTCCTTTCTTCCTTTCTTCCCTTCCTTCTTTCCTTCCTTCCTTCCTTCCTTCCTTCCTTCCTTCCTTCCTTCCTTCCTTCCTTCCTTCCTTCCTTCCTTCCTTCCACAAGAGATCTAAACTTTTGGGGCAGTTTCAAACCAATGTATTTCTTCTCTAGTACATAAAAGATTCATGCCTTTCAAACTATTTTTCATTATGCCTTCTCTTTCTCCTTGTCCTTCCTTCTGGCAACAATGACAAGTGCAATGGGCATTTATTAAGTACTTACTGTATGCCAGACCTTGGGCTTGACTCCTGTGGATAAAAAGAAAAAAGCAGTGGTCCTGACATTGTACTGGGCTCACCCAGATATTGACGCAAAATAAATACAAGATGATTTTTTTTGAGGAGAAGAAACTGGATTCCAATAGAAACACCTGGGCATGACCTGAGAGCCACCTGCTGGGTACAGGGAAAGTCAATTCAGCAACCATTTATTAAGGGACTGCTTTGGGCTGGACACTGTGCTAAGTGCTGGGCAAAGCAGAGCCAACCCCTAAGGAATTTGCATTGGGGATGGGGGTGGGGATAGCATCTGTATGCATAGGTCTATGCAAAAGAGACCCAAAGCGCATAATGGCCACCCATAGGAGGCTGTTGAGTCCAACCTCTGGTCATTTTACAAAGGAGGAAACTAAGCCCCAGAGGGATTCAGTGATTTGTCCAGGGTCACACAGCTAAACTTCTGAGATTGGATTTGAACCTGTGACCTACTTACACATCCAGCACTCTCTGCTTTCATGGCACCAAATTTCCTCTCAGGATTCTGCCAGGTCTGGGTGGATAGAGCATGTGATAAAGGAAAAACAAAGTCCTAGAGAATAGAATTCCGAATCAGGATCAGATCCATGATTTCACTGAGACTGGGAATTCTGAGATAAAGAAACTCTTGCTACAAAAACTGGTTGGAATCTTTAAGTCAACAAGCATTATTAAGCACCTATTATGTTCCTACTATGTTTCAATGCAAAGTGCTGGAGATGAAAGAAAGCACCTCCCCTCCCCATGTCTTCTGAAATCTAGAGCTTTAGACAGTTGCCTAGAATGCCAAGAAGTTAATTCACTTGCCCAGGGAGGGAGGCACGACTCAAACCCTGGTTTTCCTGCCTTTCTCTTCACTATATCATGGCTTCCTCTCAGGCAGGTTGAGAGCATGGGCCAGGCAAATCTCCTCTTTCTCGGTCCTCCCCTCCCCCAATTCAAAGAGCGACTGTGTGGAGGCTCAAATACTGACCCATGACCATTTCAGATTGAGGTGTGAAGGTTAGCCAAGGGTGGGACCAAGCAGGCTTGATAACAGTCCCCATACCACATGACATTCATCTTCTGGTGGGCTGAAGAAACAATCCCACTATTGAAATATTACTCTTATGGAGAGACTAACAGATGTGTCCACCCAAGGGGCAACTCCCACAGTGGACTTTTATGAGCAGGAAAAAGCTCTTTACAACTCAGCCCCTGCTTTGGATAAATTATTGGTGTGGGGGTAGGGGAGGCCTTTGGGTGATTAAAAGGAAAACATGACTTTAGAATGCTGACCTTGGTTACTAGGACATTTTCTCAGGTTGCCAATGGAGGTGTAGATTTTGATTGTCATCTTTTTTTGGACATTTTCCTCAGGACAGGGATATAGGGGAAGGGATGCCAACACTGCCTTTAGGTTTCTGTTTCAATGTAATTAATGACCACCAAAAACAGTCTATCCTAGATCTGGGTGATTCCAGCTCGGGCTGCCTCTTATCAAAGACTGGGCCCTGGTCAAATAGCAGAGAAGATATCCAGACAGGCCAAGAAATACAAAAAAAGGGAAAATATTGGCTTTCTTTTCAGAAACCTCCCTAATATTAAATGAGAACCAAGGGACTGTGATTTCTTTTTCTGAGAATCTGGGCATAAACCCGCAAAGGTACTTCAAGTTGCGTAATTCCCTCCTGAGAAGTATTCATCATTTGTGTTGTCCTTGTGGCTTAAGCTAGAATTTATACTTCTTGGAGAAATTCTTGCTGAAGTAGCATGGGCAAGATCGATTTGGAGGCAGTGTGGAACACTGGGGGATATGCTGGACCTCGGGTTACAGGACCTGGGCCCGAAATCTGGCTTCCCACTGAATTTGGGAATCATGCAAGCTTTCTGTGCCTGTTTCTTCATCTATAAAATAAAAACTGGGCATTACAGCACCAGGGAGAAAGCATTCCTTTGGGAATTGGGGTACGTGGGGTCATCTCAGCTATTTCACTGATTTGATGCATGATCTTGGGTAAGTCACTTCTCTGGGTCTCATTTTCCTCATGTGTAAACTAAGGTTGGGTTTGATGACTTCTGTCCAGCCCCAAGAATATGCATCAGTGTCAATTAACCATGAACACCTGGGCCGCTGGTATTAGGCAGGTGATGTCATTAGGGAGGTGATAGCAAAAATATTCCTGCACAGGAAGAAAGAGGGAAAATTTGTAGGATGGTGGGAGGTCATTGGGACATCATTCATTTAACATTTTCATATTTATTAAACACCAGCTTGGTGCTAGGTTCTAGGGACACAAATCAATCAGGTATTTATTAAGCACCTACTATGTGCTATGCACTATGAATGCAAAGACCAAACTTTTACTTTATAGGAAAAGTACTTCTTGGAATTCTAGACAACTGTCTAAAACTACATTTCAGAGGACATGGGGGAGGGGGTTTTCTTTGCATCCCTAGCTCTTGGCACATGGGCTCTTCTCCTGTCTTTGGGATAAACAAAGGGCATTGTTACTTGCAGATACTCCAACTGAGATCTTTTTTTTCCTACCCAGTAATTTTAATAACGATACCAACAAGAATTGGCATTGACATAGTTCTTTAAAGTTTGCAAAGCACATTTTGGACGATATCTCCGTTGAATGTTATAACAACTCACAGGTCACATTCCAGGTACTCTGTTTTACCGATGAGGAAACTGAAAGTCAGAAAGAAATAACTTTTTGAGGTTTCAATATCAGAGGCAGAGTTTGATCTCAGTTTTTTACCTGGCTCCGACTTCAGCACTCTATTGACGATTGACTCTGCCCATGGGCTTTCCCAATATCTGTTCCTTTTCAAAGAAATCCCAGCTCAGGAGGCCAAGTGGTCTTGGTGCCTATGTGACCGGCAAAACTGGCCGAGATGCCTACAAATGGTTAACAAGGTAATGGTGAGGAACGGTGACCTTGATTTGTTTAGCTAAGATGTAAAGATTTTTGAAGGTCAAAGGTGTCAGTGTGTAGTGTTTTGGAGTCTAACTGTGTCTGACCCCCTAACATTAAGCTGCTGTAGCCTGTACTTTGGGAGAGTGAAGCAAACCAGGGGGAAAGCGGGAAGGGGGAGAGAACAGGAAATGGAGTGAGGTGTTTCAGGAAGTTGTCAGGAGTTGACTGATTGATTCCAGATGGGACGGGTCAGCCTCCATGACCCAGGAAATACTCGCTAGGGGAAAGAAGTTGGCTAGTGGAAGGGGAAGGCCTGGGAGCGGAGAGAGGCAGGAATGTACAGTCCACTTCCTTTAAGTCTTAAAACATTCAGAGTTGGATTGGGGTATTTTTCATTTTTTTAAAAAAAAACCTCCTGCATAAAAGTAATTTCATTGTTGTCATCGCTAATCAGGCAATATTGAAAGGCGTTCCATTTGGAACCTGGAAAGCAGCAAATGTATCTTCTCCTCAATAAGGAAACTTCTCCTTCCCAAGGGCCATGAATTTCATCCCGGACACCTCTGTATAGATAAATATATGTGTCTGTATTTATTCAGGGTATTTTCAATTCTGTGTTCAGAACTTTATGAATGAAATCTTTTCCATGGGTTTAACTGGTGAGTTATCATTTATTCCAGATATTTTCCAATTCCAAATCAGGACTCTTGGTTGGACAAAGGTTTCTTTTTGTTTTGTTTTTGGTAACAATGAGACGGATTATTTGAAATCAAGACTGTTGGGGAAAACCTAGCTTGTATGGTCACTGTACTCATATTTCAAGATTTTTAAAATGTTAAAAAATGCAACCTTAATCATCTAAGTCTGTGTATGTATGTGTGTATAAAATATGGCTTATAGATTCTATTTATCATATAAAATAACAATATGTGATACACATATAGATAATGATTTACATTTGGATATAATTTAAAATCTTGTCATAAATATTTCTGACACTGAAATAATTCAGGTCAATTCCCTCGCTGCCCTGGTAGGCCTTTGCTAGCCAGCAAGAGATGAAAATTTATTTCCATTGTTAATAGAAAATAATGAAGTGCATCTGAACCACTTGGGTGTGTCATGTGGGGAAACGCTCACTTTGGACCTGAGGCTGCCTCCACCCGAAGGGTCGATGATGAAATCCACTGGCACCTGGAACCCACAACCTTCTGTGTCTAGAATGCATGAGAAAGGCAGACATGGAGAATGACTCTGACAGAACCTTGGGGAATGAATTAGAGAGGGCTCAGCGAGGGCATTCCTAATATCCACATAATCCTCGTTGGTTGGGGCAAGGTCTCTCCTAAGTGAGCCCAGTACAGTTTATCAACGATTAAAGCCTGAAATCCCCACTCATGTTTTTTCCCCATGAAGAGGGGGTTTCTTGAGCATCTTTGTCACATCTTTGAATATTCATCCACCCACCCCCATTTGCAATAATGACTTATTCTCATCTCTTTTCCTTTCTCCTCTCCCCCCTCATTAAAACATACATGGCTATTATATTCTGAGGGTAAAAATGTACAGTGCAGATCACTTTCAACTTTCACATTTATCTTCATGTGATAGTTCCCGTCTGGTTTAGAGGCACGGTTTCCCCCTTTGGCTATAATGAGGCTTGCGCTTTGCTGAGCCCCATCCTGATAACATTGTGGACTGCTAGACGATGAATGTTCATGTCTTTGTGGCCACCACCCTCGTGATATTAAATTTAGGGAGAGGATTTTCACCAGACATGGACATACATGTTTACGAGAGAACAATTGGAAACAGACCCGAACCTAACTGTGATCGATGCAACGCTAAACTCAAGCCTAGCTCATAGTGCTGGGCAATATCTAAATGGTAAGGATTTTCCTTTGAGTTAGTCCTTCTATCTTTGGCTTTAAATGACCTGGCTTTCATGGTAGAGTCCTCATAACTGAGAGCTCAAAACATGGAGAAACAACTTTTCAAATGGCTATTTATTCACTAATCATGGTTAGTACTCCGTAAAGAGAAAGAACTGCTATTTGGGGTGAATGGGACACTGATAATGGGTGATGGAGAGAGAAGGCAGAGCAGCTCAGTTCTTAATTTGTTTCTTTTCTTTGTCGAGAAGAATGAATTTCAGTTTAGAAAGTCAGTTGGTCAGTCAGTCAACAAACATTTATTAAGTGCCTCCTCTGTGCCAGGCATCTGTGTTCAGATCTAGGGATGCAAGGAATGGCAAAAATATGTACTGCCTTCAAGTAGCTTACTGTCTAATGGGAAAGAACATGGACATAATTAGTTACCTATAAGATATCTGTCTGTCTGTCTATCCATCCATCCATCTATCTATTTCTATTGCCAACTCATTCTCTCCATCTATCTAGATGAATCTATTTCTACCTCTGTCTATCCAGTAAGTTAGAGGTACTCTTAAAACGTTTATTGATTGATTGAAAGGGAAGGCACCAGAAACTGGGAGGAACCCGGAAAGAAAGGGTTCTTGAAGAATATTGGGTTTGAGTTAAAAGATTAGCTAAATATAACCAGTATGAGAAAGGAGGAGACAGTAAGGGGTTACCTGGTCCAAATGAACCCTATCTTTGGTTTAGAAAGAAATGGCCAATACATAGGCTGGGCCCCTACCAGTGATATTTGAAAGATCCTGGAAAATGAAAGTGGTACTGCAGGATTTGGGGAGGATGTTTCCTGCTTTCAAAAGCAAGAGAATTAAGAACATGGAACACAGGCTGTTGAGCTTGCTTGGGATTGCTGGCAGAATTCTCCAATGTGCTATTAAAGAGATGGTTTGTGAACCTCTAGAAAGAGAAGCAGTGGTCACAGAGTCACTGTGTCAATCAAGCAATAGGCAGGACTGGGAATAGGAAAAGCTTCTCATTTTATTCTACCATCTCTGTGATCAGCAGCATCAGTAATGGGGGTGGTGAAGGTGAGTAAAACAGTCTCTGAACCTGTGAGCTTTGGGTGCCCATGAGCAACATTTTAAAAACAGATGCTACCTAATAAATCATCATTTCACTTCTGGAAGATAGAAGAGGAAGGCAGTCTGTTTCAGGATAGAGAGAGTGGGATTTGGAGCCAAAGCACCCCGGTTTTGAATCCTGATTTTCCTACCATGTAACTGGATATTTCATCTCTTTGGGGCTCAGTTTCCTCATCTATAAAGTGAGAAAGTTGGGTTAGGTGAAATTGAAGGTCCCAGTTGACATTTTGATCCTAGAATCCTGGGTGACTGCCTGCCCTCCACAGATTAGGAGACATTCCAGCAAGGTATAGCCTGAAGAGGTAGGGAGGGGCCAAAGGGTCCAGGTCTTCAGTTTTAACCCACTTTGGCTAACTGGTTCCTACGTACCTGTTACCTGAGTATGTGCCCAACTGTTTCCACCAAATCTTCCTGGCCTTTTTCATCATGCCTTCTATTTTTATAATTTTATAAATTATTTTGCTTCTAAATATTTTCATCCTTATTTTTTATATTTTTATAATTCTAAGATGCAGAGTAACTTTTTATTGATTCTAAAACTAGGAAGTGGACTTGTGCTTGGGATGTTACTACTTCCTAGTCCCACTATCCTAGGGATTCCATTCAATAATTTCTCAGCTTTCTTGACCACTGTGGGGGTTGGGGGGGTGTGGCAAAGGAATCTCCTTGATCTTCTCCTGCTGAGCTCCTTCCATGTTCCAGTTCAGTTCAACTTTTTAAAAATAAAAAGCGTTGGTGTGTGTATGTGTGTGAGATCTGAAAGCACCATTCTGTGGAGGGAAACAGACATCCTGGCTGGGACACACTGAGATGCCTTCTGGGAGCAGCAGTTGTGGGCTGGAGGAGTAAGGTGAGGATGGAAATGAGGTGGGGGTAGCTTCTTATACTTACTAATATTTGCACTACAGAGTCCCAGAAGTCTTAGTGTAGATTTAAGCTCTTGAAGCTTAAAACAATTAGATTTATTTAAACTATCAAAGTTTAAAACTGCACTAGGACCTTCGGGACTAAGTGCCAAGCTCAGTAGCTTCTCTACAGCTGAAGCATTCACTAGGAGTGCTCTTGGTACCCTGAACATTTGAGTACCCTGGACAAAGCCACAGTTGCTTTAGACGAGTTATAGGTCTGAAATCTTGTACTTCTTTCACTTGTTCTTAACTCTACCTAGAGTCACATAGGACTTAAGTGTCTACTGATTGATTGATTGGTGTCAATAAATTTGATTACCATTAACATACCCAATACTCTTGCTTAGAACAGACACTAAATATCTTGATACTCAAATCTGTCATTTGAGAGATGAGCTACATAATCCAATTCAAATCAACTAGTTTAGTTCCATTCATTTCACCTTAATTATATAGGATAAGACTCCATTTAATGCAACAATAATAGTGATATTAACTTGTATTTCCATAACATTTTAAAGTTTGCAAATCACTTTACATATATTTTCTCATTTGATTCTCACAACAATCATGAGAAATAGGTACTATTATTATTAACACCTCCTTCTGTTTTACAGAAGAGGAAACTGAGGTAGAGAGTGATTTAGTGACCTGTCAAGGATCACATAGCTAATAAGTGTCTGAGGCTGGATTTGAACTCAAATCTTCTTGATTTCAATGTTCTATCCATGACTATGGCACTTGTTTACAATAACAGCCAATCTGATCTTCTCAACCACCCTTTGAGGTAGATAGATGTTACTATCTATAGATAGATAGTGGTATCTATAGATACATGATTATCCACATTTTACAAATGAGGGCTGAGAATCAAAGAAGTTTGCTAATTGCCCCAAAGTCATGTGGCCATTAAGTGTCTGAAGGAGGAGGCACACCTCTGTCTTCCTTGGTTCCATGCTCAGTTCTCTTTTTTTCCACCAGCTCAACTAAAACAGGACTCTACCTTTGTATGATCTTTCATACAAAGATCAACACTGCATTTTTTTTTAACGTTTGCAGGTGGTGCTATCAACAACCGTAAATGTGGACGGACATGTGCTGGCTGTTTCTGACAACATGTTTGTTCATAACAATTCTAAACATGGGCGGAGAGCAAGAAGGCTGGACCCGTCTGAAGGTAGGACCAGTTAGGTGGAAATTGGCTAGAAAAGTAAAATTTGCCTCCAGTTCCCTGGATCAAATTTCACAGCGGCTCCTTTGGAGGGTGGTGGGAATGCTGCACAAAGCTGTGTGTGGTTTTACAAACAAAGTTCATAATGCTGATTTTCTCCCACAGAACAGACACCATCACACACACACACACACACACACACACACACACACACCATCAAATGCTAAATCCTTCCATCCTATTTTTTCTTTCCTTTTTCCTTTTCTAGACTGGCTTTTCAGGCAAGTTAAGCGATGTGACATCTTAGTTAAACATTTCCATGCCAGGCATGTATGAAGAAATGTCAGTTGTTCCCTTAAACAAATTGTGGGCAAAACATAACAATATGCAGGATGAAATTGACACTAATTGATTTTTGTTTGCTTGGCCAAGGAGGAATCGTGGTTGGCTTGGGGTGATTTTCAGAGTGCATTAAGGCAATTAAAAATATCTGCAACTGCTAAGCTTCAAGTTGTCAAAAAAAAAAACCCCAGTGAAATACATTGATTAAGATAACCCACAAACTCCAATAAACCCCGGCTCACCTCTTCTTCCCACCTCCACCCCATTGACTCGTGTAAGAGGAGATGGATTTTGAGTGTTCAGGGAATGGCCAAGCTGGATTATTATTTCATTATGATACTTTTCTGCCCCCCACCCTTTTTAAAAAAAAATGTGTCCTCTATCAGCTTGAAGAAGAATTAATGAACTGGAAGAAAATGATTGAATCACTAAAGAATTTGGAGCACTGTTAATTCTCCCCCAGCGGTCTCTGAAAGGAGAGAAGAAAATCCCAGGATTCTGAGCTCGGAACCCATCCAGTATCCCCTGACTGATTGGATGTGATTGACTGGCTGCTCCA
Source organism: Bettongia penicillata ogilbyi (assembly GCA_023548195.1). Classification (NCBI taxonomy): domain Eukaryota; kingdom Metazoa; phylum Chordata; class Mammalia; order Diprotodontia; family Potoroidae; genus Bettongia; species Bettongia penicillata. Next base: position 2,180,268 of record JAJHZJ010000513.1, read on the forward strand.
AGTAGGGCCGTGTTTTTGGAGTCCTGCCAAAGTTCTCCTCCACCTTTGACCCTGTCAACGTTGGAAATGGAGTGATGAATTGACTTTAGTTATGGCCTGGAAACCATCTTGGGTTCCTGATGGGATGTAAAGTCCAGAGGCCTTGAACACGTGGAAGAGGATAAAAACACAATCCATCCCATAAAGTTAGGAAAATGATTAGAAATTGTCTCTTGATAGGGTCTGAAAAACAAATTTCCAGTCTTGCATAGAGTGCTTTTTGCCCCTTCCTCTCTAGAAGAGTAATCAGCCTTGTAAATCTTAACACGTCCCTCTGGTAGGCTGGGGTGCGGTTTTTGTGTTTATCTAACACTTTTTTCCAGTGTGATCAACTTATAAAAATACATTAACAACAGCAGCCGAGTTTTTAAGAAACTCTGGATAAAACTAGAATTCTAACATCTCGGAGCTTCAAGAGAACTTGGAGCTCATCTGGTCTGACCAGTTCATTTTACAGATGAGGAAGCTGAGGCCCAGAGAGGGGAAACATTTGTCTGAGATATAACCAGACAAGACTTGAATGAAGCCATTCTGAGTTTACATGAGGTGCCCTTTCCATTACATTGTCTATGTAGTCCAGTCCTACCTCAAACTAGAATCGCTTCTATCATTTAAACAACATGTGATAATTCAACCTCTGCCTACATACCTTGAAAAATAAGAGCTTACTACTTTGTAGGACAGGTCATTACCAGTTTTAATTGTCATTTGAATGTGAAATGAATGATTAAGACAAGCCCAATCATTAAGAAATTTTTTTTAAATCCATTTTTAAGAAATCATTCTAATAAAGAATAATTAAGAAATTATTCTTTATTAATCCCCAATCTTCTGGTCTACATTTTCAGTTCTGTCCCTGGGGCTAAGTGGGCCTGAGATCTTAGCATCCCAGAGCTGGAAGGCTCCTCAACTGGGCTCAGTCTAATTGTTCTTCCATAGGATAGCCATTCAAAACTACCCATCATGCTCTAGAGTCATGGCAGCATGCTCAGCCCTCTAATTTTGCAAGTCAACAAACACTATGCTAAACACTAGCATAAAGAGGCAAAAGATAGCCCTTGACTTCAAAAAGATCTAATGGAGGAGACAATTTATGAACTATGTACAAGCAAACTCTTTATAGGATCAATAGGAAATTATCAATAATGGGGAAGCACCAGAATGAACAAGATTGAAAAAGGCTCCTTATAGGAGGCGAGATTTTCTCTGGGACTTGAGTCAAGAAATTGAGGTGCAAAGAGGCTAGGGGACCTTGGATCAAAGATCCCCAGAGACCATCTAGCCCAATCTCCTCATTTTACCTATGAGGAAACTGAGGCCCTTAGAGGTAAAGTTACTTACCCAAGGTCACATAGATAGAAATAACAGAGTTAGGCTTCGAACTCAGATGCTCGGACTCCTCAAATAGTACCTTTCCCACTGTATAGCAATATTTCACATATTCCCCTTGAGCATTTTCTTTGCTTTGTAGAATATCCCCAGTTCCTTCAACCATCCCTCATATGCTATTGTTGATCCCTTTCCATTCTATTCCTGTCTTTCTCAGATCCCCAAATGAGCCCAATGGTCTGGATGGGGTCTGACCGAGGTGGAAGATGGTGGCTCTGACCTCCTTCACTTAATCTTTCCATGCAATGTAGTTAATTTCTTTTTTTTCAATTTATTATTTAATTTGTTTTTAGTTTTCAACATTCACTTCCAGAAGTTTTACATTTTCTTCCCCTCCTTCCCCAAGACTGCATGCAATCGGATATAGGCTCTACACATACATTCCTATTAAACACATTTTCACATTAGTTATGTGCATAGAAGAGTTATAATAAATCGGAGAAACTATGAGAAAGAAAACAAAACAAAACAAAAAAGAAAAGAAATAGTCTGCTTCCAACTGCATTCCAACTCCATAGTTCTTTCTCTGGATGTGGATAACATTTTTCATCATGAGTCTTTTGGAAATGTTTTAGGTCTTTGCATTACTAAGGAGGGTCTAGTCTTTTAAAATCAGTCCTTGCACATTGTGGCTGTTACTGTGTACAATGTTCTCCTGGTTGTGTTCACTTCACTCACCATGAGTTTTTATAAGTCTTTCCAGGTTTTTCTGAAATCTGTCTACTCATTATTTCTTATATCACAATAATATTTCATTACATTTATATATAGTGTGGTCAATTTCATCATAGATTCATAGACTTAGAGCTGAAACAGACTAGAGATCTATTAGCCCAACCCTTCCCACCTCCAGTTTACAGATGAATAAACTGAGGCCCTGAGACATTAAGTGATGTCCAGAATCTCAAAGGAAGTAAGTACAAGAACCTGGGTTTGAATCCAAGTCCACTTGTAATGATAACAGCAGTAATAATATCAATATTGCTAGTAGGTAACTTTTACATAGCTCTTTAGGGTTTTGAAAGCACTTTAAATATATCATCTTTTCCGAACCATACACCAAATCTGCAAGGAAGATGTTATTATCATTCCCCTTTTATACATGAGGAAACTGAGAAAATTGCCCAAGGTCACATGGCTAGGAAGTATCAACGGCAGGATTTGGGTCAGGAAATCCTGACTCCAACATTCTAATTAAACATTGCATGGCTTAGCCACTAAATCCATCAGTCTTTCCTTTGTGCCATATTGCCTTTTTATTAGATTATAACGACATGGGGCAAATGAGTAGCCAATTAGTGTGGGTAAGAAGGCATTGCTTGGAAATTCTTCAGCTCCAGACAACAAACACCATAAAGAATCCACTGTAGAGGTCTTGATTGGCAAATACAGAAAGAATGTATCTAATTTCTGATTCTGTCTCCATAGCTACACCCTGCATCAAAGCTATCAGTCCAAGTGAGGGTTGGACCACTGGCGGGGCCATGGTGATCATCATAGGGGACAATTTCTTTGATGGACTCCAAGTTGTATTTGGGACCATGCTTGTATGGAGTGAGGTAGGCAAAGTCAATCTTTTCATTCAGTCTTGATCAGTTCAAGAGCTTGGTCCTAATCATCCAGACTTTGCTGAGCATTTACTTCACCTAAGGCACCACACTGGGAAAAGGATTAATAGATGGATAAGAGATTAATAGATAATAGATTAATAATATTGTTGTGGTTGTGTTCGTCCTTTGTTGCCGAAGAAGATCATGCCATTAGAGAAATGGTGATGTGACTTGCACTTTGTTTTGAGTGAGGGAGAGCTTCTCCTCTACAAGGAGAAATAGAGGTATAATCCAGTAGTGAAAGAAGACAAACGAATACAAAAAGATTGAGGACACCACTGGGTTAGCTTCTTAAGTGCCAAATATGTGATAAAGATAGCAAGAAGCAAGCACTTAATGAGTCAAGAAGTACTGATTAAGCACCAACTCTTCCTGGAATCGTGCTAGGAGCTGGGGACCCAAAGGCATAATAAGTCATGAGATTCAGCGATCAAAATGACCTTAGAAATCATCTAGCACCCATTTTACAGAGCAGGAAACTGAGGCCTGGAAGAAACAGGGATTCAGTGGTTTGTCCAAGCTCATACAGGTGGTGAGTGCTCAAGAGAGGATCTGAACATGCCTATCACTTCATAGCTTGGTGCCATACTGCCATGTGTCACATGCACCCTATGACATTCCAGGGAAAGAAAAATGGCTGTAGCCTGGAATAGCTCGTAAAACCATCATCAGGGCTGGAAATGAACTGGGCAATGAGAGAAGGGGAGGATTGAGAAAAACAGAGAAGAAAGAAGCAGGCATTAAAGAAAGGGAGAATGAGGTGAGCTGAGGCATGAAGGTAAAAAGGTGCAGAATGTGTTTAGAAAACACTTAATAAAATTCAAAGAACGTTAACTAAGGTAGGGAGTCCAGGTCTATGCAGGCACTGACTGTACTTGTATTATAGCAGCTGAGGAAAAAAGTGAGCATAGGACTCTAGTGGACAGGAGCAATTGATCTTGTGGTGACCTTTCCCTTCCCTCCCCAGCCTGATCAGCTGAATTTGTTTTCCAAGCTGATTTTATTCATTCATTCAATTCAGTAAACATTTATTAAGTGCCTACTGTGTGTCAGGCACTATGCTAAACAGTGGCGATACAAATAGACAAAACCAAACCAAACCAAAAAAACCCCGAAAAAACAAAGACAAAACTCAGTCCTTACCCTCTGAAGACATTTTTCCTAAAGCCTGCCCAGGGACAATGTCTACTTTGTGTTCCAGGTGTTAAATGGCTAGTTACTATTCCCAAAACCTCATGGCTGGAGGAGAGGGAGGGTTAGTGTTGCATAGTGGTGGGAGACAACCCCTAGCTCTCTTTCTTTTCCCATTATTTTTTCTCCCTTGTTTCCTCTCCAGCTGATAACACCGCATGCCATCAGAGTCCAGACTCCCCCTCGGCACATCCCTGGAGTGGTGGAAGTCACATTATCATATAAGTCTAAACAGTTCTGCAAAGGGGCCCCAGGAAGATTCATTTACACAGGTAAGTACCCTTGCTTTTTTCCTAATGAGACCTTCTCTCTGCCCTATTGCATTTTCTAAGTCATCTGTAAAATGGGGATAATAGTACCTCTGAGGACCAAGTGAAAGCACATCTGTCAAGGGTTTTGAAAAGCATGAGGCACTGTGTAAATGTCAGCCCCTCGCCCTGCTGTGATGATTGTTAGATCTTTCTGTGATGATGCCAAATCTTGGCTCAGATGATAGATTTTCTTCCTTTTCTTCCAGCCTTGTGATTTCATTAATGGAGGGAACACCCAGGGAGGAAATCTACTCTCTTAATGTGGCTCAAACCCTTGCCTTCTTAGTTGACAGCAGCACCAAGGATGTAAGCAACTTTCCAAGGTGACACAATCAGAATGAGTCAGAAGCAAGACATAAGCCCAGATGTTTCTTAACTTGTCTATGACATGTTCCCCAAATGGTGACTCAGTTCCAGCTTGGGCCAGTTCACTTCAACAAATTTTTATCAAGCATCTGGCATGGTAGAAAGAGCCCGGACTCTGGAGTCAGGGGATCTGCTGTTCAAATCCAGCCATACAACCTGTGTGACCTTGGGCAAGGACCTTTGTTTCCTTGGGTCTCCTTTTCCTCATCTATAAAGTGAGGAACTTGGATGAGATGGTCTCTGAGGGCCATTTTGATTTTATATCTGTGATGATCCTATGATGTTAGGACCAACACCCTATACTAGGTGTTGGATGTAAAAACAGGCTTATTGTATGTGGTTTGGGAGAAATCACAACCTCTGGATTCTTTAAGTTTGTTCATCTGGGGTGCAGAGTCATGTAGGAAGACATTGAAGCTAGGCTGTGACACCAGCATAGAATTGAAGGGACCTTGGCCCAACCATCTCACCCAACACATTGGGTCATAAGAATCCTCATGTCCTCTCTGGAGGTCTTCAGACAGAGACTGGATGACTGTTTGTTGGGGATGTTGGATGTCATTCTTTGTCATGAGATTTTGGACTTATGGCTTCTGAAGTCCATTCCATGATTCTGTGAAATAAATCTGTTTTGAAGAGGATTCTTGTGAAGTATGGATTAGACTACCTAGTCTCTGAGGTCTCCTCCAACTTTGAGAATCTATGGTTCCATAAGCCAATGCCTTGGATGAGGGCTTAAAATGGGCTTGTCTTATACAGAATCCGACTCTGTAGGGGATAAAACCATTGTAAGTTTGGGGATGGATAAAATTATCAATCATTAACTCAAATATTTTTTGAGTACCTCAAACCCTTGAAATCGAAGAAGAGAGAAACAAAATGAACAAAGGTATTAATCACCCCCTGGGCCAGAATTTATTAATCACCTACTGTATGCCAGACACTGTGCTAAGCTCAAGGAATACAAAGACAAAAACAAGAGCCTGCTCTCATGGAGCTCACGTTCTCTTGAGGGAGGCAATGAGTATGTGTAGTGGTATGTACAAGATAATGGGGGAGCAGTAAGAAGGTCTCATCTGGAAGAAGGTGGTGCTTGAACTACAGCCTGAGGAAAGCTAAGGACTCTATGAGGCAGAGGTGAGAGGTTTGTATTCCGGTGTAGACAATTGCTAAAGCAAAAGCAAGGCCATGGGAAATGGACTTCTGTGAGTGGGAACAGTATAAAGGCCAAATGAACTGACCCACAGGGTTTATGACGATGAACATATGGTGTGTTAGGAGGTGGAGGGTTCACCCTTCCACTTGGAAATCTTCCTGAATAGATCAGATGAACATTTGTTGGGTCTACTGTATTTTGTGTATTGGTTGCACTAAATTGCCTCACTGCCAACTCTCAAATTCTGCAATTCTGTCAATAACATGTCATAAGGATGTTAGAAAGGATCAGTCATGTGTGTTCCAGTGAGAAAGCATAGTGGACATACAAAGTATGTGCAGGGAAGAAGGGTAATGGGGATTTTATTGGGTAGATATGTGGTACAGACCCAGATCATGGAGATCTAGTGTAGAGCTGGAAGAGACTTTAGAAACCATTTAGTTCAGTCCCCTCATTTTACAGATGTGGAAACTGATGGCCAGAGGAATTGATGGGATTTATGTATTCAACAATGGGGAGATTTGGTGACTTCTGGAACAGGAGAGTGCCATGAAAATTGTGTTTTCTGAGGTTGAGTCTTGGAGTGGTCCAGAGGCTATGTTGAAGGGGGAGGGTCATTGGAGGCAGGAAGATTAGGTGCAAAGCTACCCTTTGAAATGAAAGAAAAAGAAAAAAAAATGATAGATAAAAGGAAAGAATTTTACAAGTTGGGAAATGCACCAGGCTCATGATCCTTTTTTCAAAGATACTGTACATATCCTGAGGGCATTTATCTCTTCCTCCTTTCCAACTCACCAGCCTCCGGTGGTTATCTAGAGTAGGACTTCTTTGCCTTTTGCATTTGGGGCTCAATATCATTTTATAGATTTGTAAATGTAAATTGTACATGCTATTTTCTTCTAGTATAGAACAAAAGCTTCCAAAGGGCAGAATCTATGGATTTTTGTATTTATATCCTCCACAATGCCTGGTACAGAGTAGGTGCTTAATTAATGCTGGCTGGACTGAATTGAATTGCAAGAAAAGAATGCAGTCAGAATATAATAGAGAGAATATTAACTTGCATGGAATCAGGGGATATTGGCCATAATATGCATATCAAACTTCTTGAATTAGATTGAGTAGTTCTAGGTCTCCAGGCTCTGCCCCTAATTAGCTGTGTGATCATGGGTAAGTCTCTTTCCTTCCCTGGGACCAACTTCCTCATCTATTAAATGGCAGTGGTGGTTGGGGGTGGGGCTGGGAGGGGGGAAGGGAGATCTCAAAGGCCTCTTCCAGCTTTAAAAATTTTATGATTCCATGAAATAGACACAGACAGTCTAGGAAACCTTCCATCTGGCTTTAATATCTGACTCGACATTCTTGGCCATGACCTGGGTTTGAGTGGAGATGCAGGTCTAGCAAAAGGTCTGTGTAGCTATGGTCGTGTTACCGCTAATGTTTGGCTCCTCACGTTTTTAAGATGGAAAGAGGTGACAGAGATATTTAAGAGTGGTGATAAAATAACAAGACAGCTTTGTGGCTCATAAATGGGTCCTGAAGGGGCTTCCAAAAGAGAAGTTAGTGCCAGTGACGTTTTGAACATTGTCAGGCTAAGTAACAACAGTGACAAGAGTTCGTATTTATATGTTGTGTTAAGCTTTGCAGAGTTCTTTACTTATGTCAACTTATTTGATTCTTACTATAACCCTGAGAGGTAGGTGCTATTCTGATCCCTATTTTACAGATGGGGGAACTGAGGTACATGGACTGCAAACAACTTGCCCAGGGTCACAGAGCTTGTGAGTTTCTGAATAAGACTCAAATTCAGGTCCTCTTGGCTCCAAACACTCTATCCACTCTGTCCCCTCTGTGGTTATGTGTGTAGTCTCCCAGGGGAACTATTTTGAAAGAGATGAAACTGTTTTGGGTGAATAACTGGTAGTACATTCACTCATTCATTTGTTCATTCTTTTGTCCCTTCAATCAATGCCAAAACATCTTGATTCTGGTAGTAAAAGTGCTGGGATTGTAGTCAGGATGGCCCTGGTTTTCAGTCACGTTTCTGACTCATACTGACTGTGTGACCCTAGGAGGGTCATTTATACCTTCCATGAAGAATTCTAAGCTTCAGAATAGTTGGAAATTTGGTAGGAGGAATTCCCTATACCTCTCAAATCACAGGTCCAGTCCCTAATTTCATCCTTATTGTGTCCTGTACATTAAATAACATGATTTTCTCATGGATCCACAGTATGGTCGATTATCAGCTGCCCTCACTCTCCATATCTCCCCACTGCAGAGTTGGGGAGAGGGGTGAGACTCCCCAAGAATACATGAATGGATCACCACTAAGAGGTCAGATGGTACTAAGGGAGATTAATACAGGGTGGGAGTAATACATTAATTTCCCTTAGCCCGAACTCCCTCACTGACCCCTCCAGCAGGGTCCATTGATGTATTCTTAAGGGGTCTGTGCTTTTTCTCACTCCTTCCACCAACTCTGCACTGGGGAAATAATAACTCTCTAAGACTAGAAATGGAAGAGAAGGTACTGACCTGATATGATAGAGGGAATTTCCTCACTGGGACTTCCATGTACCAGTGAAATCCCAGGTTCAGTCCCCATTGCCAGGGGACAAAAAAACCAAACCTGGGTGCTCACTAGTTCTTGAGCCTGGCTGTTTTTACACTCCTTGTCTCCAACCCCCAGATCAGTTTTCTTTGATCCAGTACTGCCTTGGCTAATATCTGTGGAAGCCAATGTATTTGTGTTCTCTTTACTATCAACATTATTACTGCTACCATTCTACATCACTATGATAAAAACTATGGTGTGGCCATAGTACAATAGATTTTTAGCTGTATTCTCATCAATCCAAAACTCCTAGAAGACAGAATCATGGGATTTTAGAATTGGAAGCAACCTTGGTATCCATTGAACTTGGTCTTGAAAAAGGCAGTAATTTGTAGAAAGATGTTTCTGACTGGAAGTTCTTTTTCTGGCCCCAAACTCATTTAGTTTGGGATAGATTCAGTATGTGTGTTTATAGGGGATGGTAGTGGGGTAGTGGGGCAGGAAAGGAATGAAATAGTGAGAAGGAAGTCCAAACTCTCTCCCAGAGGCCACCATCAGCAAGCAAAATCCCAAACCCAAACCACCCAGGGAGGAGCATCAGGACAGCTCTGGAGCCCAGTAACACTAGCCAGAAACTTTCACTGTGAGGTTGCTGGATCAAATGTATCCCAGTTTAGTGGAGCTGGGAAACAGAAACCATCTGGGGATGGTTCCAAGCCTCATGGGAATTGAATTGGTGGTCTTGAGCCCCTTCCCACTGAGACACTTGACAAGGAGAACTAATTGATAACCCAGTAGGGAAGCTGAGCCCAATGACTTGACATGGAACAAGATGGAATGTCCCCTGGAAATGTCTGAAAAAGCCATCTCTTGGGTCAGACCTGAGCCCTGTCCCATGCTGGTCCGTCACTCCCTGTGGAGCCAGTGGACAAAGGGCTCTCCTCTTTCCAGTTAGATTGGCTTCCTGAGAGCAGAACTTCTGTAGAAAACTTCTGCTGCCCTAGGTCAGATTAGGGCCTCAAATATACCAAATCAGACAGTCCCACAGTAAAATGGGAAGAGTTGGGAGGGGACTGGGAATGACATGTGAGGAGCTGGGGGGTTCCAGGAGAAAGGATTTGGTATGGTGTAAAGAGAGAGCTGGGTTTGAATCCTGCCTCTGACACTGGGCTGCAACCGTGGGTGAGTCCCTTAGCCCCATGCCTCCTGATGTTCACCTGTGAAATGGAGGAGAATGCTACCTATGGCTGCTGAAAGCCATAGGACAAGCACAGGCTCTGATGGCTCTGTGGATCCAATGAGTGTTTATTGGTCAATCAACAAAAGCTTAGCATGTGTCAGGTAGTGTGCTGAGCACTGAGGATACAGAAAAAAGTCAAGAAGAAACGTTTGTTTTCAAGGAATTTCTAGAGGATCAGGATGGATATAGCATATACACAGAGAGGCCAATGCAAGAGAATTGAGTCAGGAGAGACTTGAGTAAGGGGCCTGTAGGAGTATTGCAAGGCTCACTTAATATGTACATAGTGTTTTCTAAACCTTAAGGTTTTGTATGGTATGAGCTGTTATTCCCAACGGAGGCACCAAATATGGCCATTTAAAGTGTTCAGATTCCTTATTTTATAAAGAACCTCACAAGTACCTAGTCATCGTCTTTTCAGGGATGGATTTTATGAGCTCTTGGTGTCCTCCAACTGAAGATCCCACCCCTCTCTCAATATCAGGGTCCCCTGTGAAAGAAAGACTTACAATGTCCAAACATGTATGGCCATAGGAGGGCAACCAAGATGGTGGGAAGACTGGAAGCTTCATGTAACAAACACAGGTGGGAATTGTAGAGACGGATGTTCCCTTGAGGCCAGGAAAAACTGCCTACCCATTAGAGCTGTCCAAAAGGGTTGACCTGCCTCCAGAGGTGGTCGATTCTCCCTCATTGGAGGGCTTGGAGCTAAGGCTTAATGAGCCCTTGCCAAAAGAAGGGGTTCAGCTATGGGTTGGATTAGATAGTCACTTAAGGACCTAATCCAGTGGAAAAAGTAGGGTTCTTCTGCATCCTTTAGCACCATGTATAACATAGCCAGCACTTAATAAATATTTGTTGACTGACAAATAAATGCTAGATTTGGAGTTGGAGGACTTGTGATCAAAACCTATCCTTTCTCTTTATTCAGTTTCTTACCAACTTAATGAGGGGGGTTGACCTAGATGACATTTCAGGTCCTTTCGCACTGCCCATCTATGATTCTATGATACTTTGGGGGGCCCTTATGGCTTCTGACGATCCTTACCCTGACTCCCATTCTCACAGACTAATCTCATGGACCCAGATCTTGGCTAATACGTTTCTAGTTGAATATTATTAACATAATCATTTAACCTTAAATAGCTTTTAGGAAGGAATGTTTACTAAGATGGTAGAGTAGAGCCAGGTAGTTCCCTCAAACATCCCATTGTATATCTGTGACACTCTCCCAGAAGTACATAGAAAGTCCATTGGTAAAGTGGGTCCAAGTTTAGAGGGCACATTCGACAAAGGAGTAACTTGCAGTTCCTAATCTCTGAAAGTCCTTTCCTCCCATTCATGGGGTGATCCAAAAGTTCCCCGTAAGTGGAGAGAATCCATGTGGGGTCTGTTCTTAGCTTATAACACAGTCATTGCCTGCTAGCTGGTCCAAGGATACTCACAGGATACTGATGAGAAAAAATAGTTAGTCTGAAACTTTCTGGACCCACAAAATATTTCTTTTGTGAGGAGGGAATGGAAGGGAGGGTACTTGGCCAAGGCCAAACTTGAGGCCTCCTTCTCCCCTTCCCCCAGGTGGTGTTCCTCCTTAGCTGTGTGCTGGAAAGCCACACTTGCTCCAGTTTCTGGAACTCTATCCCTTTCTCAACTTGTTTGAGAATTTATAGACGATCCCTGGGGTATGGCCAAGTTTCCTCCATCTATCCAAACAGATTCCAGTTCAAAAGGCCTTTTAGCACTTAGTCTAAGGTCTGTGAGTGATTAATTGATTAAGACGTGTTCCCACCAAGTTAAGGTATCAGGGCTAAAATGGGGCAGGGTGGTTTTGACCCCCTCCTTACACTATGGACCTCCCCACGTCTCAGTTTTCTCAGCTGTAAAATGAGGGTGTTGGATGCTAGATTGCCTTAAAGGTTTCTTCTGCCTCTAAACCTGTGAGCCTTAAAACTCTGAGGTTCTGTGCCTGTGATTCTGATGATTATTTAAGGCACTGGGGGTGATCCACCAACTACGTAAGTTCATTTAGAGCATAGGATTGTACAGTTAGAGTTAGAAGATACATTAAAGATCATTGAGGCCAAACTCATGTTATAGATTCAGACATGGAGACATGGAGAGGTCCATAGTACCCTAGGTTTAGATTTGGATGGAATCTTAGAGGTTGTCTAGCCCAGCCCCTTTATTTTACAGATGAGAAAACTGAGGCACAAAGAATTTTATAGGAGCATAAAATCATAGATTTAGAGCTTGAAGTTACATTAGAGGTCATTATATTCACCCCCCCCCCCACCCCACCCCATTTTACAGTGAACCCTGAGGCTCAGAAAATGGAAGGGCTCTGCCTAAGTTCACATAGTTAAGCAAATTAAAGAAAGAGATTCACACCCAGTTCCTCTGACTCAGAATCCAATTTTCGCTCCAGTGTGCTTGAAAAAAAGAAAAATAATCCTGACTTTAAGAGAGAGGAAGAAACCTGAAACCTTGATCTTTGGTATTAGGGCCCTGTGTGGAACTGTTGGAAGAACTACCTGATCAGATTTGGGGGTAGGGGGGAGGTAGCCTGGCATCTCAGAGGAGTCTTCATTCTTCAGAAGGAATCCTTTTGGAAAGAAATTTTGGAGAACTTAGTTGGGGAAGTTCAGCCCCCCGCTATGTGCCCCCAATGCTGACAGTTTCTGTGCTGCCATAATGAGCTCTTGCCATTAATTTTAGCCTCACCTGCTGTAATTAGCCAAACTGGAGTAATCAGCTCCCCGAGGTGGTTGGTGTTGCTGATGCCAAGGGCTTCAGGAGCAACACCCCACCTCTGAAAATGACATGTTTTCTTCCCACTCATGATATCATGGGATTGTTTTTTCTCACACCACTATTTGATAGGATGCCTCCAGCTATTGCTGCAGAAAGTGATTGTTTTTTTTATTATTTACCCCCTTACCCAGGTTTATGGATACTCAGGGCCATACCCCCACCAACTCAAAAAGTCTCCCCTATTTCTGTGAGCTGAGGAAAATAGAGATAGATTGTCACCTGGAGCAAGAGCCAGAGAAATATCCTTAGGATCATATGGAGCAAGTCTCAATTTGGATTTTATTGTTGAAGGGAAATTCCTGGTGATGAAGCTCTCTCCCCATTGTAGCTTGTACCTCAATTCCAATTTAACATGAAAGAATTGCCCAGAACATTGAGAGCTTAAATGACATGCCCAATCTCATAACTTGTCAGAGGCAAGATGTAGATCCTAGCTTTGAGGCTAGATTTCTATCCACTACCCAGTATCACCTATATTGACTCACAGGCTTATAGATACAATACTGGAAGGGATCCTAGTTTAAGCCACTCATGAGGGGACAATTGAGAGAAAATGGGGCCCAGAGATATGAATTGGCCTGCCTAAGGTCACACAAGTCATCAATGGCCAAGACCTTATCTTCCCCTTAGAATTAGAAGTGCAGAGAAAAGGTAATCTTAGCAGGGACACAGGGACAACAGAGCACAATTTAAAATATATCCTGTTTCAAGTGTTAACTTTGCCATTCCTATTCTACCTTGGCACCTCTTATCAACTCTCTTGGCAAGGGGCATCTGTATGAGTCAGTAAGTATTTATTAAGCACTTACTATGTGCTGAGCACTGTGATAGGTACTGGGGAGTCAAAGAAAGGCAATTGACATTCAACTTCTCCATAATACTTTGAAAAGTAATTTCTGTTATAAGTGGATATTGCCTTTGACTACTATTTCTTTCTTCTGGGCAAGGAGATCAAACATTTGCTGGCTGAAATGTTTTAGGGGGCTTCTTTTGACCTCTTTGATGTGATTTCTTTTATATTAGTTATAAATGGTGGCATTTGGTGTCAATGTCTTTCCTTTTTCTCTTTGTCATATTTCAGCATTGATAGCTTATTTGAGCAGGTTGGTTTGGAGCTGTAGCAACTCTTCATATTTATCTTCTCTTGTAATTTGATGTTGATTTGGTATTATGAAGATAATTTCCCCCATGCCTTCTTTCTCTTTTCTTTCCTAGTGTAGTCCTCTTCCCCTTCCTTTTTGTTTATCTTTTAAAATCATCAAAACAGAACAGAATCATTGCTAGGCCCTCTGTCCAGTTAGACTCCCACTAGGAGCTCTGATCATGATAGGGTTCTGAGGGGTCTTAGAAAGAGTTTATCCTTATTAATCCCCTATGCTTACTGGTCACATTTACCATTTTGTCTTTTAGTCCCTTTCTTTGCATTTCAAAGTTTCTATGCAGTTCTGGTCTTTTCATCAGAAATACTCGACAATACTCTTACTAAAAGGTTCATTTTCTATCCTTTTGTATTGTACTCAGTTTTGGTAGGTGTTTTATTCTTGATTATAAGCTTAGTGGCTGATAAAACTTGTGAGATCCTGACTAGATCCTCAGAACTTGAGTTCTTTCTGGTTATTTTCAGGTTTGTTTTTTTTTCAACCTGGAGGTACTGGATTTTGGTTGGAATATTCCTGAGTGTTTTCATTATGTGATTTTCAAAAAGTGACTGGTAGATTCTTTCTATTTCTACTTTGCACTTTGGTTCTAAGAGATCTAGGTAGTATTCTTTCATTATCTTTTGAAATGGGTCTAGAATCTTTTTTTTTTGGATGTTATGGCTTTCAGATAGTTTAGTAATTCTTAAATTATCTCTCTTAACTGATTTTCTAAGTCAATTGTCTTAAAAGGATATGATATGATATTTTATTTCATTTGTTTCAGTTTTTAAACTTTTAATATTTCACATCATATGATAGAATCATTGACTTCTACTTGGTTTATGCTAATTTTGAAGGAATTTATTGCTTGGGTAATGTTTTACTCCTCTTGCGCTAAGCTGTTAATTCCTTTTTCCATAGCCTTCATTTCTTTTCTAATTTTTCCTCTAGAGCCCTCATTTCATTTAGGAAAATATTTTAAAACTCTTGTTTCATTTCTTCCAGGGATTTTAGTCAAATTTGTGTCCAAGCTGTGCTTTTCTTTGAGGTTTTGCTTGTAGATATTTTGAAGTCATTCTCTTCTCTTAGGTTTGTGACTTGAGAGTCTCTGTTACTATAACAGCTTTTTGTGGTGGCATTCTTCCCCTCTCCCCTCATTCTTCAGTCTTCTTCTTGACTTTAGACCTTATGTTAGGGTTGGACTTTTCCCACTTCTGGAGGGATTAACTGGACTGGTGCTTCTGCTGCTTCGTTTGAATATTGAGTGTTGAATTATTCTAGAATTTCAGAGACAGTTCAAGTTTTGAGCTGTCCAAAAGTGAAATATTGACTGCCACAAGAGACTATGGATTCATTCTCACTGGACATCTTCAGGAAAAGGCTGGGGAACTACTTATGCCAGTCACCAAGAATATGGGAGAGGGAGAGATTGAAGAGATATCCTTGAAATTTTATGATTCTGTTATGATTCTACATCTATGAATCATGAAACAACCGTATCCAAAGAATCAAAATGGCAACTTACCCAGAGAGCAGTGAAGGGATATATGGTATGCTGAAGTAGACTCTAACGTATAGCCAATGATGACTTATACAGAAAAAGTGGTTTAATATCTAGGAAATGTGTGGCAGGGAAGTAGCATAGTAAGAATTTAGGATAACAGTTGGACAGATGTGACTGCATGGTTCCTACAAGATGTGAAAGGATATAGAGAAAGGCCACAAAAGATTGGTTGGACTTATGGGAGGGCATGGGCAAGTCTCACAGGATAAGATGGATACATGGGCTGTGGCCTGTACTCTTGCAAAGCGATGAGAATGCAATCTTTGAAATACTGAAATGAAAGCTTCTGTTGTGATCTAAAACAAAAATTGCTGTAGATTTTTAAAAACTTAATACATGAGCTGAATCTAAAATGTAAAGAGCTCATCCAACATCTATTACTGCCCTTCTCTCTTTCTCTTTAAAAAAAAACCCCTGCATTAAAAAAAAAAACTATTTAAGAAATGAATCTATTTCTTAGTTAAAAACACCCAAACCGAACATCAGAAGGCAGCCTAAGGACAATTGTTCCCTCCTCAAACTGGAAGCAGGTGGAAGCAACAGCCCTCTTGCTGTCCTGGGGTTTGCCAGTGGCCCCCCATGTGAAATTCACATGTATCATTTCAGTTGAGATGGCCCTACTGGCAGCCTCAGAACAGGGAAAGGAGTCAGGCTCTTCTACCAGAGTGGCAGGCAGCTTCTTAACAGCTCTGCACACTCAGCTCTAATATTCTAAATACACATTATGGGGAGCGGGAGGACACATGGAATAGCTCTGTGGTGGCATTTAGATTTACCCTTGAAATTTATCTTTAATTTTTACAGTTGTCTCCTTAACTGTGTATATTAAGGGCTTCTTCAAACACCCTGCCTTGCTACTGCGCTCTTTCCTGACCCCCAAGCGTAATTAAATATTAAATTAATATTTCATTTAAAATTAAATATCAAAGGCTTCCATCTAATCTTTCACTTGTGCTCTGCAGGTGCTTGACTCACATCCTCATTGCTCTGTCCACAAGATGGATACAACCTCTTAATAAAGTGCATAGATATAATCTCCTCAAGAGCATCAAAAAAACATTCTGTCATTAATACCCAATCGGATTAGGGTGAGAAGATGTATATCTTCGCAAAAATGGAAGATTTCAGATCTAAGGGCATCCTCTTCTGTTCCAAGAGAGGTTGCCCAATGTGATGGTCCACACAAGAAGCTAGTGGTCACCTCCCACTCTTGGTTATTATTTGTAAGGTTCTCAACATAACATAGAATTTGTCCCTCAATGGAATGGGAAAGGACAACAGTTCCTTTTCATTTTGTCTTTGTCCAAACAGGATCATAGGACTGTGGAAATTGAAAAAATTGAGGTTGTCTAAGCATACTCCCCCATTTTACAGGTGAGGCCCACACTATTTAAATGATTTACCGAAGGTCATATGCATGGAAAATAAGTGAAGGATCAAGATGTTTCATACGATAAAATCTATTAAGCACCCACTTTGTTTAGGGCATTGTGTTACAATCTGGAGGAGAAATACAGTCTAAGGAAGACACAATCCCTGACCCAATGGAGACCCAGTGGCCCAGAAGGCCAGTCATCTAGTCTTCTGCTATTATTCCCACACCATGATTATTTGATACATTGTATCTTCACTCCTTGATTATCTGATACATCGTATTCCCACACTGTGATTATCTGATACATTGTATCCCTACTACCTGATTATCGGATACATCGGTAAAAACAATGGATTTGGGGGTCTGAAGATCTGGGTTTAAAGATCTGGGTTTAAGTTCGCCTTCTGCATTTTTGATCAGCTAGATGACCTTAGGTGAGTCACTCATTTTCTCAGACTTGCGTTCTTCACCTATAAAATAAAGAGACCACACTTCTCTCCTCTGCCAAATGACCAAATAGATTTCTTTCTAAAACATTTTCAGGTTTCAGGATTTGTTTTAGAGAACAACTCCAAGATCTCTAAAGACCATTTCAGCTCTAAGTTAATGATGTGAAATTGGAAGGGAACTTAGAGAAGATCGAGTCTGAGCTCATTTATAAGTGCTCTGGAGAGAAGATGAATGACTTTCCCAAGGTCACACAGCTTAGTTGGGATTCAGCTTCCTATCTCTCTGTCAATAAACCCATTGTATTTCTATGGTACCCCACTTCCTTTCATGATGAAGACTGGCCAGTTGGCTGTATCTGTATCTATGTATCTATATCTCTATGTCTCTAGACTATCCTACTTCTCCCTCTTTCTCATCTCAAATCCCTTTAAAGCAAACTTAGTAATCCCTAAATTTATCATCACTAACCTCAATGGAACTGTAGTATTTTTGTCAAAGTGGGTTTTGTTCTCTTAGAGAGGCCTCATATTTTTCCCTCATCAAGCTCTTCAGGATAAAATTCTTGCCTCTGACCTCTCTGCTATAAGAAACATCAAGTCTCAGTATACACACACATACACATACATACACATATACATACATATGCACACAATATATGTACACACATACATATATATTCATGCATACACATACATATATGTATACATACATAAATACACATATCTCTCTATCTACCTATACAAATAAAAAATTATAGATACATGTCATTGAGGAAAGAGCCCTGGATTTGATGTTGGGGAATCTTGGTCCAGACCCCAGTTCTGCCACTTCCTAATTGCATGACCTTGGGTCAAATACTTCATCTCTCTGGGCCTATTCCCTTTGCTATAGAATGAATGAATTGAACAAGATGGTCACTGAGGTTACCTCTAAAGCTACATTTTGGTGATTCTGGGATAAGATGGGCTCTGAGGTCCCTTCTAGGTCTAACTAAGATGTCATGATCTCTATGTTCCTTGCTTTTTCTAATTGCTGTTTTTCTGTGATTCTACATTCACTTCCCTGTTACCTGAAGCAGAGTACCCTATCAGGCTGGAGAGAGTAACTACTTATTAATTGATTCATAGGATCAAAAAGTATATTTAATGGGATGTTGTTGGAGGAGTTTGGGTCATAAAATGACATTCATCTTCCTGAGGTGAAAGGCCAAGAGTGGTCTAGTCCAATACCCTTATTTACAGATGATACAACTGAAGCTGGGACGGTAGACATAGTTCAATAAAAAAGCATTCTCTCAGACCCAGCACCTGGAAGTAGAGTCACCACAAAGCTCCTCCAAACATAATCATCTTCTACTTTTCTTTTAAACTTTTCATTTTTCAAAACACTCTCCTTACAATAATTTTGTGGAACAGATGCTCCAAGGATTTTTAACCCCATGTTACTCCAAGAACTGTATCACTTTCATATGGCTACATAGTGTTTGAAGTGGGATCCAAACCTAGTCCTCCTGATTCAAAGTCCATCACTATGGCAGAGGCTCTCATGGCCTCTCTTTGAGAAGCAATTGCCAAAAAACATTATACAATTTTTCCTTTTTTGAAAAAATTAATATTGGACATGGGCCAGCCCAGATTTTTTTTCACAAGCTATAGATGTGGTGGTTCCCATTAGATATTTTTAGTTAAAAATGTTGTGGTTAAAAACAAAACTGCCCAAATATAATTCTTA
This sequence comes from Bettongia penicillata ogilbyi, assembly GCA_023548195.1. Classification (NCBI taxonomy): domain Eukaryota; kingdom Metazoa; phylum Chordata; class Mammalia; order Diprotodontia; family Potoroidae; genus Bettongia; species Bettongia penicillata. The sequence continues at coordinate 2,199,197 of JAJHZJ010000513.1, forward strand.
CAGTTTCTATCTATTGGCCAGAGCCAAGGTATGTAAGTAAGCTAATAATCAGACCCACAATCTGAAGATGAAATGACATACGAGATCCTGGGCCTCAGGAGAATTATTATGACATCTCAAGGTATTGATGAAAGTTTTTCAAAGCTGATCCAAATGGGATTTAGATTCTGTGGCAGTTGAAATGTGTATTATTAAACTCCTTAAGTAAACCCGAATGGCTCCCAGTGGAGGATTAAGACATTCTATGTATAGCAAAGACGAAATTCTCAGGTCGGGGTTTGCTCGATTGAATTCCCTTCTGATTAGCTTCTGTAATATTTAACTTCATGCCATGCCATAATTATTTAATAAAAAAGTAAATATAAAATATATTTCAGTGGGGAGATGACCTTTTACCTTAATGCTATGTTACTAAAGAAAGACATAGATAAATACAGCCTATAGTTTGGGGCGTGATTCAAATTCACTTTGGGTTTTTGCGATGCAATCTTTCTCTTCTGGTGCCCATCAGACATGATGCTGGAATGACTTCCCATGAGCAGCACTTACCAAGAAGCAATAGGTAGGAGAGGATGCAGATTGGTGTTGATTGTGGCAGGCAATGATACAGTTGAACTTCAGTGCCTGAAGGTTTCCTTATACTTCTCTTGGGTACTCTCTTACCAAAATGGAGCACAATACAAGACTTAAAAGATGGTGTTGGACATACCAAGTGGTGGAAATGAACACTGAACATATGTCTCTAGGCTATTAAGACAAATGGTTCTTTAGGCTGATTTTTCCCTGAACCAATGAATTCAGTGGGAAAAAAATCAGTCAGAAAAACCACAAAATGTGAAAGCTAAAAGGGACCTTAAAAATAATTGAGTCCAGCTCTCTAATTTTTCTGAAGAGTAAAATCAGTCTCAGAAAGGTTAAATGAACTCCCCAAGATTATACAATGCATAATCCCTGCCCTCAAAAAGTTTACAATCTAATCTAATCCCATCCACTGACGTGAGATTGTATAGGTATAGACAGCATAAATGGATCAGAGCTTCTTAGGCTCCTGTCTACACTTCTGTGAGATACTTTCTTAACCTGAATTTGGTCTAAAGAGGGGTGATAACTCTGTGCCCCTGAAGTTGCTACCCTAAATGGTAACATTTAATAAGCCGATGTGGTAGAATGGGTTTAGAATCAGAGGACATGAGTTTGAATCTCAGACCTGTTATGGTTTCTGTGCTCTTGGACAAATCGATTTCCCTCTCCATGCCTCAGTTTCCTTCTCTAGAAAGTGGGGATTGGCATAGATGATCTCCAAGGCCTGTGCAACCCTAAGTTCCATGATTATGACTTTGATTTCATGAATTTCTAAAGTACATGCCTTGCAGTACTCTCCATAGTGGGTATATATATAGCTTGTTCCCTGGTTAATAAATAGGGATACACTATCAGTCCAACCCAACTCAGCTTGGTGCAAATGACTAACGTTCCTGGGCCTCAGTTCTCTAATTTCTGAGATGACATATGCAGACCTGATGGCTTCTGGGAGGTCCCTATCATCACTAGATTAGGCTAATATTAGATCACACTTGAGGTGTGATACATGAGGATGATTTTCTCTGGACCATTCACTGTTAGGAAACAGTGCACCTCCCCTCTTTCCATGTCATCAACTAGGACAAAGCCTTGATGTCTTACAGATCCCTATTCTGATTTTGAGTGTTGTACAGATGAGTAAATGGAGACAATAAGGGACTATTGACATTGTACATTGCCAGACAGGGAGGATTTGGGAATGCCGGCATCCAAGTTTCCATTCTGTACTCTATCTATAACTTATAGACATTTAACTTTGGGGACCACATTAAGACTCAGTATCTTCACCTTCAAAATGAGAAAAAATGACAGAAAACTTCCATACCTTGTAGGATCATTCTGAGATTCTGGTGAAAGCCAATACAAAGTTTTGAAGTGGGTGAGGCTGCCCCAAATAAAAGATGGTTGTAAGAAGGAGGAGGCTCAGATAGATGTGGCCTTTTAATGTACTATTGAGAAAGACTCCTAAAAGTAGCAGGTAAGCTTGTGGAGGGAACAATTAAAGCAAGAGGCCAAACCATGGCTGCTGAGAGAGTTTATGAGAGCTGGTTAAATGGGAAAAGGGGTAAGGAAGAACAATGATGCAGGATCTTAAGCATAGAGATTCCTTGGGTTTATCTATGAATGCATGAGAGCTTTCTCATTTACCCTAAAATGTGAATGTTTCTCCCCACCCCCACCGCAGACATAATTTTGTATTCATTTTGTCAACATTTTGCCTATATTTCTGTACATGGTGCTTGCCTCAATCCTGCCTCCCAATGGAGTATAAGCTCTCTGAGGTCACGGACTATTATTTGTGTGGCACACTTTGTATGCCTAGTGCCTAGTACAATACATGAAATAACAGATGTCTTAAGGAAATGCTAGTTTCACTGAATTTACAAGAACCAGGAAAGACACCGTCTGGGTGGAAAAGAGCATATCAAAAAAAAAGAGTAGGGAGATAAACAAGAGGGAGAAAAAATAAAAGCTTATTGTGTTTATAAGAAACTGAGATATGATGATGATGATGATGTTGATGAGAGGGTTGTACTAGATGCCCCACAAGGTCTTTTTCCAACTTGAAATATATATTCAAATAAGTAAATATTAAAATTAAACTGCTTTGAGCATCAAATGAGGCATAAGAGTAATAAAAATTTTTATGTGAGTGAAAATTATTATATTTTTATTCTTTAATCTATTCATAATTTTATGGGTTCAATTAAATTTTGTTCAAAAAGATTTTATGATGTGCCTACTACTTTTCAGGAACTATGTTTGGTGCTTGAGATACAAAGCCTCCTTTCTACTGGGTGGAGTAGGGATTCATTATAGATGCAGGAAAGAAAATAAAAAATATACACAAAGTAATTTAGGGGTAAGAGGAGGAACACTAGCAACTGGGATGGGATGAAGAACATCACACTGGAGGTGGCATTTGAGCTGGTGTCAGTCAACTAGCATCTATTAAGCCCATACTATGTGTCAGGCACTGTGCTATGTGCTAGAAATACAAATAAAGGCAAAAAGGAGTTCTGTACTGCCTATATTCTATATTCCAAGAGCCTATATTCTAAGTGGGGAGACAATATGCAAAACTTGGTGCATACAAGGCATACACAGAGAACAGGACAGCCTTCCCAACCTATCCAGGCTTTCTTGTCTTATGTAATTCTTATCTACTTTCCTTAAGTATCTGTAACTATATTAAGGCCCTTCCCTAGTTCTTTCAATATTGAATCTTTCAGAATTTCCAGTGCAGCCCTGGGGCTGTTCAGTAGTTATCTCCATCTCTCAAAAAGGGGGTTGAGTAACCTCCCTTTTGGGGCGATGTGTATCTTTGATGCCATCTTGTCTGTCACATCTCCTCTCATGGTGCAAATCACAGTTGGCCACCAGCTGTAACTCATATCTACACCCCCCCCCCCCACAACTTCAGCTGACTCTTCTTTCCATTTTGTTATCATTAAATGTTTCCTCCTTTTCTTAGTAGTCCGAGATAACTTGGCCAAGCAATAAAATCACCAACTATGCTTCCACTGTTGGAGGCATTAGTGTTATTCCGCTAATACCAGTAACTGTGACAGCCCTTTAAAAATACATATTTAAGAAGGTTTGGTTAATAACCAGGACATGTACTCAGGAGTTGGGACTTTTCTTTTTCAGCATTAAATGAACCTACCATAGACTATGGCTTCCAGAGATTACAGAAAGTCATCCCGAGGCATCCTGGAGATCCAGAAAGACTAGCTAAGGTAAATCACTCTAGAGACTGATGTGTTAAAAATAATTTTATGGCATTTTAGGAAAATGAGATGCATATGAAAACAAACTCCTTCTATACTAAATAGGCTTTGAAGCTTGGCTACAGAGATTCTCTTGGGTTTTCTTAGGGATATAGGTGTTGAATCTGCACAAAATGTTCCACTGATAAAGCTTAATTTTAAAATATACTTCTGGGATGTGCTAAACACACACACACACAGCACAAAAACCCCAACACTTTAAAATACAGAGTTTCAAATCAGATCAATTAGATTAATCTTTGTAAAAGACAATTCACTTTATCAAAGTGAATTCTTTGAAATCCAATGGTCCCGTAGCATATTAACATATTCTATTTATGCAACAGTTTCAGGAAAGCATGTTGTATTTAGAATCAGATGACTCTCACCAGCATGACTTTGGACAAGATACTTTACCCCTCTGGCTCTGTTTCCTCATTTGTTAAATGATGGGATTGGACTTAGTGACTTCTAACATCTCTTCCAGTTTTCAACAAATGATGCTAAGACCTTCAGAAATTGAGTGGACAGGGGAGGATGAGTTAAAGAGCCATGTCCTTGCTGGACTTCTGTTCCCTCATCTGTACAATAAAAGGGTTAGACTGGATGACCTGTAAGGTCCCCTCCTATCATCATGACTTCCTAGGAATAATCAACCAGCAATACTTAAGATCATAGATCTAGAGTAGAAAGGTTCTTTAGAGGTCATCTAGGTCAATTTCCTTATTTTATATTGAAGAAAACTAGAGGAAAAATGATCTAAGGTCATAGTGGCAGAAAGTGATAGAGTCAGATTTCAAACTTAAATCATATGCTTCCAGGGTCAGCATCATTTCCACTTCCTCCTACATACGTAAGTACAAGTTTCCTTTATTTAATGTTGTTTACTGCTTTTTGTGAAAACATAATTTTAGGTGAAGCAACATTGTGTGGGTCTTAGTGGTTTCAACAGAACACAATGCTGTGGGCAATGGTAAAGGTAATACTTAGGCTTATCACCACTGCATCTCAAGAGTTAGCTCAGGTTATCACCTGCCATCCTATTTGTCTTGGGCAATTGTTCAAATGATGCTATAACTGTGTAATTTGGTTATGATATGTTAATGACATCGTGAAATAACATTCATTGGGTAAAATGGTGTGAAGGTATTTTTTTTATAACACAGGGCAGGGCATCCCTTTGGTAAGTCTGCCTATGAAAAATGACTTGATAAGGGCCTAACTTGTCATTTCAGCTTTGATTTGTATAAAAAGTTGATCACATTTATTACATCTCATTAAATTGCTGAGAGGTATTTCATTTTCCCCCTGAATTGGAACTTTAAACATTCTGATATCAAATTGTGAAGTTCTTATTTCTCTGTATCATGAGAAAAATTAGAAACTCATAATTGCCTCTCTAATGCACCTTTATTTTCCTCTTGGAAAAATCCCAGTTTTACAAATAAATGATTTCTACAAAATAGGTTAATAGTGATTTAAAAAGCTGTAAGAAAAACAGGAGGTGGCAAAGACAAAATGAGAGGAAAGGGATAACTGATTGCGTGTTCTCCCTCTCTGTAAGAAACAAGAGAGAGTGTTATTGAGAGAATTCATCTTTATTAGAATCAAATTTCACAGAAGGCAATGCCAGAGCCATTTCAGAACTCTGGATAGCTCCTGGACAAGAGGATGGAGCTCTGGCCAATCAATCACTTAAAAACACTGTATTGGTCCGACAGTCTGATTTATGTCCAGGATGGTTTCAGATATATTTTTTCCCCTTTGGTAAAACCTGCCTGGCCACACACATCTTTCCTGAAGCCTTCCCATATCATAAATGATTTTGTGTTTGGGGAACCCAACACACTTTGGAGGGGAATACATTATACTTTAGCATTCCTCAAGATCTGTTATTCAATAGTCTGATCGCTTTCAGCATGGATGTAGCTCCAATCTCTCTATTCCTTGGTATTTAGCATTTCATGCTTTGTTATCACCATAAAAGTTTATCTGGTAGCTAACTTTCTGTTGATTAATTCAATTTCAATTAAAAATGCTGGATTCACTATCAGGGGCCTGGGTTCCAATCCCAGCTCTGACACTTAGTATATCTGTGTGACTTTGAGCAAGTCACTTAATTTCTCTGGACCTTAGTTTCCCCATCCCTAAAATGAGAGAGTTGGACCAGATGGTGTCTAAGTTTTCTTCTAGATCTAGAGCTATGAGTATACAATCTGCATTCATTTCAGTTTGAAAAACTTTTTGCAAGGCACTGTGCTAGATACTCAGAATACAAAGAAAAAACTGAAACTGTATTCATTTCCCCATATTACTTTCCATCAGAGAGCTACAACATGTACCCAGGTAAATATTCAAGTAATTAAACTCAAGTCAATTTGATGAGGGATCATGCACTAACAATGATGGAAGAAGAATCATAAAAGATATTTTAGAAGATGGCACCTAGCTGAGTTTTGAAGAAAACTAGTGATTCCAAATAGGCAGAGGTGAGGAGGAAGTAAAATTCAGACATGTGAGTAGGGGTAAAAGTCCTGCAAAGACACCAACATGGGAATGATGTGTCAGATTCAAAGAATAGTTAATATGCTAATTTAGCCAGATCATCTAATGTTTGAGGGAGATTACCATAAAATAAGTCTGGAAAGATATGTAGGAGCCAGAGAACAGGGGCCCTAAGTACTAAGCTGAAGATGGAAAAAAATTTCTAGAAGCAAAAGGGAGCTTCAGAATGTTTTTGAGCTTCTTTATACTTAGTTGAGTCAAATACTTGCTACATGACAGTCACTGTGCTAAGTACTGGAGATACAAAGAAGGGCAAAAACAGTCCCTGCTTTCAAGTAGTTCCCATTTTAATGGGGGAGACATCAAATAAAAAGTTGGGTGCATGCAAATTATTTATGGCATAGATGGAAGGTAATCTCAGAGGGGAAGGCACTGGCAGCTGGGGGTTGGGGACAAATAGACCTCTTACCGAAGATGGGGTCTTAGGTGTGTCTGGAAGAAAGCAACATACTTAGCATCAAGGTTAACAGTTTTAGCTGTCTCCAGTACTTGATGACTCTGTCACATTTAAGGCTATGGAAAGGGCTACCCTATCTGTCTATCTGTGCTCATGGGTTTCACCATTTGGTTACTGTGCCCATCTCTCCCCAGGAAATGCTATTGAAAAGAGCAGCTGATTTAGTGGAAGCCCTTTATGGAACACCGCACAATAACCAGGTTAGATGTCAAACCTTTGCCCAATGGGCTACACTTCCCTATTGACTACTGTTTGATTCTGACTTTTCCTGGAAAGAATACTAACCTCATGGCCTTTTTTTGTAGGACATCATTCTGAAACGAGCTGCTGACATTGCTGAGGCCCTCTACAGTGTCCCAAGGAATCCCAGCCAGATCCCAGCTCTGTCTAGCTCTCCAGCTCACAGTGGAATGATGGGTATCAACTCCTATGGCAGCCAGCTAGGTGTCAGCATCTCAGAGTCCACACAGGGAAATAACCAAGGTAATAACTTCTCTGGAGTTGAAGGTTGGCTACTATGAAGGCATCAGGATGAGAATCCTGCCTAGGTCAAAGGAATCACAACCATGTAATTGAGAGGGATGCCCCTTTCTGAGGAAAACGATAAATTCACATACTTAATTATACCCCTGCCAAGTGAAATCCATGGAGTAAATATATTTTAAAATAAAAATTTCAATAAGGCAGGTTAAGAAGGAGGATGAGAAATAACCATGATTGGAAATAAAATATTTAAACTGTATAGATGATCAGTTTTGGAAGGCCTACACACAGAACCAGAAACAGAGTTGTGTGATGAAGAGAGCACTGGACTTGGTGTTAGAAAGACATAGAATCCAAGCCTACCTCTGACTAAGAAGTGTGACCCCTAGACAACTCTAAACTGCTATGTACTTCAGGTAACCCCATAAGACTTATGTACTAAATCACAGACAGTATTAATGTATGTGATCACACAGAGCATACAAACAGATGAGAAATTCTGAGCTGATTTGTAAATGAAAATGTAAAACAAATAGAGTTTCTTATTGCTGGTATACCTTATCATTATTTGACCAGGCTGAGTTTAATAATTATTTTCATTAACCACCAAAAAATAGATGTTTAAAAATACCTTTGCCCCTTCATTCTTCTACCAGTTTTCTTCGTTGTCCTAGAAATCAAAAGACTCAATAAAAGGCAAGTTAATCTTCCTCTGAATTGATTATTTTAACCCAGTAGGTGAGTGCTTCTCAATCCGTTCCATTCCATAAATTGAATCAGTTTTAAGCATCTGCAATGTGCTAGGCACTATGCTAAGTACTATCAAAACAAAAAAAGGAAAGAGCCCCCACTTTCTTGTAGCTTACAGTGTCTCAGAGGAGACAACATGTGCACATGTAAGATTATATGTGTAGCATGCCTTTCAGGGCTATTTCTCCAACTTCCACTCACATTGGTAGGCAAGGCCATGAAATACCTCTAGTACTGTCTCACATAACCTGTTCCTACTGCCCTAAATGTGGTTTGTTTCCTGTTCATTATTGGCTAACCAGACTTAATTGACTTTTAGGCTTTTACATACTTTTATATACTTTTTTAAATACTTTAAATACTTTTAGTATTTATGGATGAGATATTGTAATAGCCATTGATATGAAGCATACCTCCAAATGTCTTGGATGCACTCTGCCACAAGTACATACCAGACCAGGAGAAATCTTAGTTAGTATGTGTGACAGGGCAAATCAAAGTTCTTAATCACTAGAAGTCCTTTTTTTCCTTGGTGGAATACTCATGACATTCCCTTTCAATGTAGCTGTTTTCTAGGCTCTAAGGGACAATGCCTTTGTCAACCCTGGAGCTGCCATCTTTGATGTGTTTTAGTTCCCAATGTAGAAAGTATGGCCAGTCACTTATGTTCTGGGGATACTGTTAGTAATGTCAACGGTAAAACAAAATCTCCTGACAATTCAAAGTTCACACTGTTGTCCTCTATGCATTGGGAGACAGGGAGAAGAGGAGGGAGAATTCAATCCTTACTACCCCCAGGTTAATTATCAGTAACTAGACTGAATTGTTATTAGGATCTCTTGGAAGTTTTGATTCCAAGCTGGGCTGTTATAATATACGCAGACCCCAAAATGCGTCTGATTCATTCTTCCAATCCCTATACATTTCCTGTGTTATCTGATTTTATCTACTGATCAAAATATTTCTCTACTTCCAAACTGAATAAAGACTTAGTACACCTAATTTATGCTTTTGATTGATTGATTCCATGGAGATGTCTAGTAGGCCTTTATAATTGCAATGATTGGGGTGGGGTAGAAGATACCCCTGTACACGTACAAAATCATCTCAAAGTAATTTGACTAGCAGCTGGAAGTCAGAATGGGGATTCAATCCAACAAAAATTGATTAAACTTGAATTGTGTGTTAAGTGCTGTGATACATACTGAAAACATGAAGAAAAATATAGTACCTGTCCTCAGAGAACTTATATTCTAATGGAAGACATAATATGTTCATAGATAAGTAAAAACAAAGTATATACAAAGTAATTTCAAGACAGAGAGGACTAACAGTGGTTGGAGGAGACTTGGGTAGGAGAGGCACATGAACTGTATTCTGAAAGCAGATGGGCATTGTGGGAGGGATCCCATGAATTAGTCAGTTCCTATAGTAAAAGTGAGGGTTAAGGCTTCCAGTTGGAATTCTTTTCCTTTTCCTTTGGGAATATTAAGATGGATGAGCTAGAACAGTGGTTTCTCATCTTTGTTAAGTATGAGAATCCCTTTTTAAGAATAAAAACTTCTCAGACTTTAAGTAATGACAGTTGTTTAGTATTTGCAATTTTAGTATCTCTTGATGCAGATAAAACGTCAATCGATCAGTCAGCAGACATTTATTCAACACCTGCTAAGTTCCAGATAATGTGCTAAACATTAGATTATATAAAACACAAAGATATAGTCTCTACCCTCAAGTAACTTAGATCTTAATGGGGAGACCCCATGCACTTACATAGGGATTTACAAGCTCCAGCCTACAACCTTAGATGGAAGGGCTCTAGCAGCTTGAGGGAACCATGTCTTTGAATTCAGTGCCACTTGTAAGTGAATTTTCAGTTTTGTGAACTTAATAGCATCCACATGTATTTCAACAGTCAAAAGTAAGTGTGTGAGATGTATTATCTCCTCTGTCCGTAGATGGTATGTTTGCTTATTTATCACACTGAGTCTTTTAGGATCCTCTTGTGATAACCCTGCAAGCTGGAGCTGGCAACTCACTAAACTCACTAGACTGGAAATTGAATTCTCTGAAAATAGTATCGATTTATTTTTGACCAGGACATGTTTCATCCCTTGTGTGACTTCAGAGACAGTGGGTGTTTAAAGTGCCAGAAAGAGCCTATGATTGGTGAATTTGACAGGGCTGATGGTGGCGGTATGTGCAGGGGGGACAAGAAGATTCTATTTTCCTCTGTATCCATCCTTACCCCCAACCAATGCCTGAAATTCCACCATTGTAGCCCAATTTCATTGCTCAAGGTTTCATTCCCTGTTCAAGAATCCCTGGAAGGTCAAATACTTTAAAATTCTCTTAGACATTAGCATCTTAGAACAAAGGGAGAATCTAATAATCTGAGTGGAGTAGGGGAACAGTAACAGGGTTCTGGGCTTAGCTGGGATCTCCTGAGTTCAAATCTTATATCAGATGCCAGTTAGTTGTGGGCCTTTGGGAAGTCACTTAACGCCTGTAGCTCAGTTTCCTCATGTGCAAACTGGTTGGGATTGAAAGTCTCCTTCAGTTCTAACCATGCTCCTAGGCTAGCGGGGGAAGGGCCCTGATGCCAGATGACTGTGTCTGAGCAGTGGTGTCCCAGCTGGACTCTGGGGAGGCTGCTATGGTATTACTGTGTGGCCTGCTGTTTTACTCACTCATCTCCCTCACCTGCCCAGGTTACATCCGGAACACAAGCAGCATCTCTCCTCGTGGCTACTCCTCTAGTTCCACCCCACAGCAGTCTAACTACAGCACATCCAGCAACAGCATGAATGGATATAGCAACGTGCCCATGGCCAACCTGGGCGTACCAGGCTCCCCAGGCTTCCTGAATGGCTCCCCCACAGGATCCCCTTATGGAAGTAAGTGCTTTCTCTCCTGTTCTTTGGATGTGGGGCTCTTCCCTTTTGACTTTCATATCCCCAGGGTCCATTTTGTAGCACCTGGCACATAGTAGGCACTTATTAAATGCAAACCACTACCACAGCTAAAGTGCTTTAAAAAGACAGGGAAGGAAAAAGGGAGGGAGGAAGAAATAAAGAGCCTTTATTAAACACTTAATATGCACTTGGTACAGTATCAGGCCCTATGAGTAAAAACAGATAAAGTGAGTGAGCCCCTACCCTCCAGGAGATTACAGTCTGATAGGAAGAGGCCATACATGTCAAGGAGTGGTGACAAGAGAGGGCCATTTTGGACTGAAAGTCACAGGGAGGATGAGTGGAGTCATGGGGAGACTGTTCATTGACTGCCCCTTTCAAGAAGTGACTGTTGACTTTATTTCTATGTCCAGAGGAAGAGATGAGAAGAGAGAAAAGGGGAGAGGTACCTGCATGACAAGGCAGATGGCAAGGTGCCCTGAATGGACAGCTAGACTTGATGGGAAGGTTAAGAGTGAGGCTCTGTCCCCTCATTTCTCCTAAAGAGGTTTTCTTTATAAAAGAGACCAAGGTCCCAGATCTGGACAGTGCCAGCCACAGCAGAGTTGGGAAAGTCAGGCATTGTTATCCCCATCTCTATTTCCACCTCTTTGACACCGTTGATTTCTTCTTTACAATGTCTCTCCAATACACCCCCTTCTCTGACCCTGCCCCAGAATGGTGCCCTCATCACCTCCCACCTGGAGTACCGCAAAAGCCTGCTTGTGGGTCATTCTGCCTCATGTGTCTCCCCTACACCATCTCATATTCCACCATCAAAATACAGATCTGACCACGTCACCCCCATACTCAATAAAACCCAGTAGTTCCTTGTGACCTATAAAACTAAATCTTGTTCAAAGTTCTTTATGACCTCACCCTCCACCCCAATCTTTCCAGTTTTCTTATCCCTTAAACCTTCCTTCACCCAATACTCTGATCCAGTGACACTACTCTCTCCACTGTTCCTCCAAGAAGACACTCCATCTCCCAAAGCCAAGCATTTCTTCTGGCCCGTCCCCCATGTTTGGAATACTCTCCTTCCTCATCTCTGCCTTCTGGCTTCCCTGGCTTCCTTCAAGCCTCAACTAAAATCATTTCTTCTACAGGAACCTTTCTCAAACCGTCTTCTTTGTTTGCTTCTTGTCTCCCTCGTCAGGTTGAAAGCTCCTTGAGAGCAGGGACTGTCTTTTGCCTTTCTTTGTATTAATAGGCGCTTAATAAATGCTTCTTGACTGACTGGCTGACACCACTGAGGCTGGCAACTCCATTACCATTGCCAGGTCCTTTCTGGATGAGCACTTTTAATTTACATCTACTACAAAGGATGGCCAATCAGGATGCATGAAGTTACCTGGGCAGGGTAGTCATCTCACACCAAACCCTGAGGCTGCAAATGGGATTGCCTCAAAGGGTTCTGGTGACAAAATAATTCTCACCTTTGGCAAGAGAGTCAAGGGAACAGTGCCTGCTGGACTGGATCAAAAGAATCCCCTGGGAGAAAAATGCTTTTCTGTCCATATATTAGTTATCATCCTGAAGGTAACTGTTTGATTCTGTGCTATTTTCTGAGGTGCTTCTCACTGCCAGGAATGGAAGGAGGAGATATGAAAGCTTTTTCACTTTTCTTTTGCTTGGATCCCACCACATCTTCAATGGACTGGTGATCTCACTAATGGGAATGTTCTCTCCAGCAATGCAGATTGTAATCCCTGGCCTCTCTGATTCTTACCTGTGTTCTTCCTTAAATTCAACACAGGAGACCAGTAATGATACCTTTCAGTAACTCTCACCTCTTTTTGCTTCAGACATCCTCATCACCCCTGCCAGTAAAGCCCACCTAAGCCTCCACTGAAACTGAGCAACAGATCTAAGGTCTGGGAGTTTGGAGGAGGCAGAGGCTGCGTGGAGCCACTCTGTCTTGTTGCTTTCAGGATACTTCCCTTCACTTGGTATCTTGCTCTTGGTGGTCCTGTATTCTCAAAGAGAACCAATGCTTTGGGATGTTACAAACCATTTCTGGGAGGCCAAGAGGTTGAGAATATGTCTGTCTCAGCTTTAGCCCCAGCAAAGGGGAAATGTGATCCCAGGAAATACATCAAACCATTGAAATTCTCTATTGCGACAAAGTGAGGTGATGACATTAAATATAAAAAAGGTATTTGGCACTTATCTATCTGTCTCTCTATCTTCCTGCATATCTATCTGTAACTATCTTTCTGTATGTCTTTCTGTCTATACCTGTGTCTGTCTATCTATCTATCTATCTATCTATCTATCTATCTATCTATCTATCTATCTATCTATCTGTCTGTCTGTCTGTCTGTCTGTCTGTCTGTCTGTCTATCTATCTGTCTGTCTACCCTATCTATCCATCTATCTGTCTGTCTCTCTCTTTGTCTATATCTGTATCTATCTGTCTATCTGTCTTTCTATCTGTCTAGTCTCTATGTATCTATGTATTTATCTATCTATCTATCTATCTATCTAGTTGGTCTGTCTATCTATATGTATGTATATATTTGTGTGTGTATTATATATCTCTATCTGAACACATAGACTTTTTAGACCTTAGAGGTCATTCAGTCCAAACTTTATCTGAAGCATGACTCTAGTCTACAACTTCCCTGACAAAGGGCCATCCAGCCTCCACTTGAATACCTACAGTGATGGGGATCTTATTACATGGTCAGTGTTTAAGTACTCCCTGCCCCAAGAAACAGGTCATTTTCCTCTTGGGCATCTCTCATTCTCAGGATCATAGGATTCAGGATTGGTTGGGGACCTTAGAGAGCTCTCTAACTTGTTCAAAGTCCATTGTCACAGCGAGCCAAAAATCTGTTTCCTTATAACTTCCCCTCACTGTTTGGGGTTCCTCCTTCTGGTGCCAAGTAGACTGAGTCTGATCTATGCATATGACAACTCTCCGGGATTTGATCACCAAGGTTATTATCTGTCCCTTGCCTCTTGTTGGTCGCTCTCGAGGCTAAGCACCTCTTGCCTCTTCAATGTTAGGATCTGGAGTCCCTTCTCTTAGTTCCCCATCAGCACAGTTCTGGTTTGTTGATGTCTCTTCTAAAATTTGGGAAGTCACATGACACTAAAGGTCTAGCTAGGGTGATAATGGGAAAGGAACTTCTCTGTTCTAGACACTGATAATATAATCTAAGGGGAGTGGCTGTCATCCTATTCTGTTACCTTGGACTGTTTCCTCTTGTTTGGTCCTCTCTGACTGTTTTCTTGCAAAGATACTGGAATAGTTTGCCATTTCCTTCTCCAAATCATTTTAAAGAGGAGAAAACTGAGGCAAACTGGAGACCTGCCCTGGATCACACAGCTAGTAAGTGTCTGAGACCGGATTTAAACTCAAGCTCCCACTGATTCCAGTGCCTTCACTCTCTCCCATTTAGCCACATCTCTCAAGCATTCATGTACCCCAACTTTCTCCCCTTGGTTTCTTAAGGTGCCTTACCTTTCATGTATTGCTATTTGTTGAAGCATTTTCACATACATGGTTAAATCTGCATCCTTTTTCACATCCCCTCTTCACCTGAGTGCCTGTATTCTACCTTATGAAAGGTCTTAGATTACCTGGGGGGACATCAGAACTGTCTTCAAGGATTTGAAGGTGATCATGGGGAGAAGGGATGGAAGAGGAGGGGAAGGAATCAGTAGTACTGAGTTGGCTTGACATTGGGGAAGACTTTCTAATCAAGTAGAAATATCCTGGTGTAGAAGGAGGGGACTGCCTCTGACCCAGTGGGTTTTCCCTCTTTGTAGAAGTTTGAAGGGAGGGGCTGGAGAACCAATGATCAGACATATTGTAATGGGTATTCTTTTGGAGGTATGAGTTGGACTAGGTAGCTGCTAAGATCTCTTCCAAGGGGCAGTAAGGTGGTTTAATGAATTGAGTACTGGGCCTGGAGTCAGGAAGACCTGAGTTCCAATCCAGCTTTAAACACTCACTAGCTGTGTGTCTCTCTGGGCAAGACACTTAACCTCTGACTTGCCTCAGTTTCCTCATCTGTAAAACGGGGAAAATAACATTGCTAACCTCCCAGGGTTGTTGTAAGGATCAATTGAAATGTTATAGAAATGTTAGCTATTTCAGTGCTCCTTGGTCCATTACGTTGCCTGTCCAAATCCAGACAGGACACAGTTTCTTAGGGCTTAGGGGAGAGGAAAGCTCCACAGAGTCTGAGAAGCCCCTGGATCCAGGGCTGAAAAGCCTAGTGCTGTGGACATTCTTGGTTTTTTCCTAACAGCCTTGTGTGGCTGGGCCACGCCATCATGTAATTACTTGTCCAAACTGATTAGGGACAAAATCAAATTGAACCCCACAGTCATGTTTGACTTTCCCAACTGCCAAAGCAGGGCATCAGAAACCTTCGTCTTTATTGTTCTTACACACACAGTACTCCAGCCCCCCAAAAGTGGCCAAACAGATGTTTTTCCCATTTCATGTCCGGGCTTCCCTTTCTAGCTGGAGCTGTGAGTGCCAAATTTCAGCTCAGAGCACGTTTTTTATGGCTGAGTTATAAACCCCTGACAATAGGGGGTTATAATGAAAGGCTGACAGACCCCTGTGCGCCAGCAAATGGGACGGCTGAGTGCAAAAGGCGGATATTTGCCCAGCGAGGTCCAGCTGGGGTGGTGGGAGTCATCCTGGGGACAAGAAGTGGTTTTCCCCTCACTCCTCATTTCCCTGTTAGTTTCAGGCCCTGAAATACATTTCTTGACTTTGACTCCCATACAAGGGAAGATAGATAGATGTCCAACAACATCCTCAGTGGGGAGATTGGTCGGTCAACTGCAAAAAAGAAACACCCCTTCCCCTCCAACTCCAGTCCAAGACACAATCCAGCACGTAAGCCTGCCCTGCCTGGGGGGCTATTTCCCCTGAAGCGGTGAGAGCCACCAAGGCAGCCTGAAGTCAGAGCCAAGATCACCCCAAATAGCATTGAGACTGTTAGAAGATACTGCTTATCATTGGCCTCATCCCATAATATCCTGTGGCATGGAGCAGAAAGTGGAATAAAGAGGGGGGAAAGGGAGAGAAACATGAAGCATTTCTACTCCATCAAGGCTATTTGACTCCACAACAAAGGGCATTTACCCGAAGCACTGATTCCCCCACATATTTGTTGTAGGTGATCTCTATAACAGGCAAACAGCCCCACCCTCCCCTTTCACCACCTAGAGCTTTGTGGGTAATGATGCGAAATAAGTTATCATGGGCTCCCATTTGTTTGTTGAAGCAGTCTTTTTTCCTCAAGCTGACCATAAGGGCATGTATTTACTCTACTTTAGAATCTTGACATCCTCAGTCATGGAGCATTAGAGCTGGAAAGAATCTTAGGACTTAATAAGGGTAATCCTAATAACTGTTGCCGTTCAGTCATTTTGCAGTCATGTCTGATTCTTCATAACCCGCTTGGGCTCTTCTTGGCAAAGATATTGGAGTGGTTCACCATTTCCTTCTCCAACTCATTTTACAGAAGAGGAAACTGAGGCAAATGGGGTTTAAATGACTTGCCCAGGGTCACACAGCTAGTAAGTGTCTGAGGTTGGATTTGAACTCGTTTTCCTGATACCTGATCCAGTTGTTTATCCAATGTACCATTTTCTGGCATCATCTTGAACTATTAGAAGTGAGGTTCTTCTCCGAGATTATCCCACAGACTACTGAATGAACAAATTTGGACCCAAAACTCAGGTCGTTTTGCTCAAATGGACTACTGGAAACAAAGGCATATAAAGTCAGAGAACTTAGAGCTTAAAGGAACTATAGAATATAGCTAACTTATTTTACAGATGAGGAAACTGAGGCCCAGAAAGGTAAAGGAATTTCCTCCCTTGATTTTAGTAGTAAATAGCAGAACTAAAGAATAGTAACTCATCTTTAATTTGTTGATGGGGAAAATGAGGCTAGAAGGAGGAAATCTGGTTGAAGCTATGAATACATTCTCCTCTATACATGGTGCCTTGGATCCTGGCATTATCGAAAAGGAAAACACAAGATTGGGGCATTACTTGAAGAATGTGTTTCACTGTCACAAAAGAGGAAAGGAAAAATGAATGCTTTCCAGAGAAGCTTGGTTTTCTTGGATCTTAACTGGGAAGTAAAAATGTCCTTCCTTTCTTCTCCAGACTCTACATTTGCTTCACTGCACATTCTATTTGGCCCTCCTAATTCTGTCCTCCAAGACTAAGCAGACTAGGACAGCAGTGCAAGTAGTAGATGACAGATCTCAGAAGTTCATCCCTTCTGAGACAAGGGCTACGTGTACCCAGATTCTTCAGATTGGTATCATATGGAATGGACTCAACGCCCTTCGCTATCTAGGTTGCCTGTCTTTAAATGCCCTCCAACTTATCAATGTCTTTGATTGGCAAAAAACTGACATATTCCAGATAAAGTCCGACTAAGACAAAGGACAGAGGGATGGTCACCTCTTTATTCTTAGAAGTCATATTTCTGTTTAGACAGCCCAAGACGTTACTAGCATTTCTGGGTTGCACATCATACTGCCAACTCATATTGAGCTTGTGGTCCACTGAAACCCTCAAATCTGTTTTTGACAAAATATACTCTAATTGTGCTTCTTTCATCCTGTACTTAACAAAAGATGTTTCCTTTCTTGGCAATGACACAACCTGACTTTTGACTATTTTGTTACTATTTTTTTTGTTGCTCATTTTTTATTACTGTTATGCAGTTTACTGGTGATTCCATCAAAAAGGGCAGCAGGTTCTATTGCTAGGTTTCAGGAACTGTCATAGGAGATGGCATCTTGGTATGTAATAAATGAAAGGCTAGCCTCAGAGTCAGGAAGACCTGGGGTCAAGACTTGCCTCTGAGATCCACAGGCTGTGTGACCCTGATCAAGTCATTTAGCCCTCAGTGACTCTCAGACAATTAGTGGTGGCTGAGGACTCAGGCATTGACCTGCCATGGGGGAGGGAGTCTGATGAGAAAAAGCAAACACACAAAGAGGGAAGTCGTCAAAGCCTTAGTACCCATCCACGAATGCCTTATGGGTAATAATGGTGATAATAATAACTGTTATTTCTATTGATTCTTAAAGTTTTCAAAGCACTTTATAGACATTCTCTCACCCCAGACCTGTGAATTGGGTGCTATAGGTCTTATCATGCCTATTTTTACAGGGTAGGAAACTGAGGCTCAGATGGGTTAAGTGAGTTGTAAATGTTTACAAGGCTAGTAAGTATTAGAGGTGAGATCTGAACCCAGGACTTTCTGATTCCATATACAACGTTCTAGACATTACAAGATTCCACCTCAAACCTGGGTTGAAATTCCACCTCTGACTCTTAGCTGTCATCTACAAGTCACTTAACCCATCTGAACCTCAGTTTTCTCATCTGGAAAATGGGCATGATAAAACCTGTATTAGTTTCAGAACAGGATTGTTTAAATGAAGGAATACCTGTAAAAGGCTTTGCCCACTTTAAGGGACTATAGGAGACTGTTATTATTAAAGGAGAGTCTCTCAGGCCAAGGATGCATTGGACACATTTTAGGGTT
The DNA here is from genome assembly GCA_023548195.1 of Bettongia penicillata ogilbyi. Lineage (NCBI taxonomy): Eukaryota > Metazoa > Chordata > Mammalia > Diprotodontia > Potoroidae > Bettongia > Bettongia penicillata. Next base: position 2,217,806 of record JAJHZJ010000513.1, read on the forward strand.
GGAGCCAGGAGTATAGGTGTGCATGGAGAGTAGGTTGGGTGTGTGTTTCCTTCTGACCCAATGGAAATATTCCCCCAGGGAGAGCTGAACACATAGCCTATGCTCTAGGTAGACCTGTGGGACCAGAGGACAATGATGGGAACTGAGAATTTCCCCAACTTTGAGAAGAAGGAAAACATTTTCTGTCCTACGGGCAACTTGGTGGAGATCAAGTGGGTGTCTGGCCCCACTCTGGTGGCATCTCCTTCTAAATGAGGACCATGCTATTTCTTTTCTAGTAATGTCTTCAAGTCCTACAGTTGGCTCTTCCAGTACATCCTCCATTCTCCCGTTCTCATCTTCCGTCTTCCCAGCTGTCAAACAGAAGAGTGCCTTTGCTCCTGTCATTAGACCCCAAGGCTCCCCTTCTCCAGCCTGCTCTAGTGGAAATGGAAATGGATTCAGAGGTAAGAAAGATGGCACCTTGGGAGCTCCTGTTCATGGGCTCACTAAGCCACACTGAAAGTCTTCAGCATCACTTGGCTCTTTGGCATCCACTGACAAAGATACTTTTTGATTTTTCAATTAAGAAATACTTAGAGTTGATAAATTTTCATTAAGATGTGGAGTAGGAAACAGATAGGCACAGCAACATCCCAAGTCCAAGTCATTGTCTACTTTAATGCAATCCAACAAATATTTATTAAACACCAATGATAGGTAAGATATTGTGCTAAGCCCAAAGTGAAAAAATAAATAAATTTCCAGAAACTTACATTCAAAGGGAAAAAAGAATGAAACAAGGACACAGATAAGCATATACATGATAATTTGAGGAAGTGGGAACAAATCTTAATAACTGAAGGGGTTGAGAAAGGAAATTCTCTGCCTCTTCCCTTCTGCCTCTTGGTTTTCTAGGTTTTTGGGATTTACCTCCAACCCCACCCCCTCAGGTGGTCTTTCCTGGTAGGTCTGGCTGCCAACTCACAGGGAGGCCTGCTACCACAGGGTCTTAGATCTGCATTCATAAAAGGAAAGACAACTTTTGAGAGGTTAACAATCACTTTAATCAAGCATATAAATCATTCCTTTAAACAAGCACATATATCCTTCACCTACTTCAGGGGAGTCAACCACCTGAACTTCAAAGAAAATACAGAGAAATCAAAGATCAACAGACATGGCTTCCTCTGCCTGAATTCAACAGACAAGTCCAACTGTCTGACCATAGTTACCAGAGAGGAAAGCACCGACATCTGGGTTTTCAAAGCTGGGGGGCTCTTTAGCACCTTCCCAGAGTCATCCTCTAGCCAAGCAAACACTTCCAGTCAGTAAGTCCCGAAATACAACCTCATCCTTAGAGTATTTATACCTTTTTTAGAGCCAGAGAACATCCCAACCCTTGAGAACCAGTGCCTCATTAACAAAAGGTATGGGCCTTCCTACAAATCTTCCCTAATCAAACTCCCTTTAATGGGCAGATGCATTAATGGGTGGGGAAGATTTTTAATCACATTAACAATACAAATACATATATCATTTCTCATTAAAGAAACCCTTGTTTCTGTATTTTACTTCTAGTAAAAATTCTTGGTTGATAAAGACAAGATTCAATGGGAAGCATTTGATTATACCAAAATAAAAACAGCAAAAGATTCCATTTTGCTTGCTATCACACTACCCTTCTTGGGTTACCTTCTCTCTGCTCTCTCTCTTATTTTACTTACTTACTTGTACGTTGTCTCCTTGCATTCCTTGAGAACAAAAGCAGCTTTTGCCTTCTTAGTATCTGCAGAGCTTACCACACTGCCTAGTGCATAACAAGCCCTTTGTCAATGTTTATTGACTGGCTGACTGACTGTCTACCATAGGAGAAGGTATCTGAGCTAAGTTTTGGAAGTGGCTAGGAGGAACTGAAGATGGGTTGAGGTGCGAATACGCAAATGCTTTTGTAGACATCCTAGACAGAGCCACAAAGGAGGGAGCATCAACATTCAGGGAACAACAAATAGGTCCTTAGAGTGAGCAAAGGGAAATAGTTGGATAGGAAAAATGAGCTTGAGGCTGATTGTGAAACTCTTTAAATGTCAAATAGAGGATTCTCTATCCTATCCTCAAGGCAATAGTGAGCTCTTGACGTTTCTTGAGTAAATGAGTGACATGGTCAGACTTATTCCAAATATAGAATCCAGGAATTAATTTCTAGGCTCCCAGCACTGTGGTTTAGGCCCACAAGACCGTACAGTTTCTCCCTGAAGGATGCCCTGGGTCATCACATGGACTGGCATGTGTTACTACTTACACAGCTTGCTTGTCATCTGCAGTCCATATACATTCCAGGGGCATAGCTGGATGGGATCCATCAAGAATAACCAGCAGTTCCCAGAACCCTGACTTCCATGCTTACCAAATTGATATCAGGTGCCTGATCAGGGCCATGGGGAGGGAAGAAAAGTGTATGTCTTTGTCTGTGCTTTTTTTTTTTTAAGAAAAAGAATTAATATCACACGTCAAACTTATTTCGGAGCAGTGCAATGAAATGTAATGTGACATGACGTAACACAAATGTGATGAGTACACGAATATCTAATCATCTCATCATGGACGGGAGGCAGCTGATGGCAAGGGAGCAAATTAGAAACTGCTGAGCACTGCGGATCACTGACGGCCCCCATTATTTTTCGGCAGCTCTGCACATTCAGACATGAAAATATTCATGACAAGCAGTGATGGAGAGAACCCATAGGGTCAGAGGTTCGGTTAACCCCTCTCAGATCCTAGTCCCTGAGGCCTTCCGGGCTTAGTGGGGATTCCTGGACATGCAGCCCTATGTCCAGAACAGAGTTGATGTGTAGTCTTACTCTTCTAGTGGTCCCTGGAGAAGACTTCTAGGGCCATTTTTGTGAGTTGTGACTCAGGAAAGCTGTGAGGCACAAGGGAGAGTTGGTAGTCATCGTGACCCAGGGTTGTGGGATTTAGAATGAGAAGGAAACATAGACATCCCACAGTCAAACCTGACAAAAATCACCAAATTTCAGAAATGGAAAGGATCTTAGTGACCAACCTACTAATAGCGTTGGAAGAACTTTGGTGAAGGAAAGAAGGAAGGGAACAAGCCCTTATTAAGCACCAATTATCTGCCAAACACTGTATGAAGTGATTTATAAATATTATCTTGTTTAGTTATATCCTTAGAGATGCTAATCTTCCAGAGATCTGAGAGTCCAGCCCCTTATTTTCATAGATGAGCAAACAGACCCAAGGTGGGGGGGGGGTAAATTTCTCTGCCGAATTGATGCAGGGATTAGTATTCTTTCTGTCTTCAGACGACAGAAATGGGATCGCTGAATGAAAGTTGAAAAGAAGCAAATTTAGACTATTTTAAGAAGAGCCATCCCAAAGTGGGATGAGGCTGACCTGAGAGCCAACAGTTTGTAAATGGATGCAAACCTTGGTCCTCTGACTCCAAATACAATGTCTTTCCACTCTAGCTAGGAAAGAATTCTAACTACTCCACAAGTGGGCAGCTAACCTCTTTTGAAAGAAGTTGGAGGGGAACCTATCACTTTTTTGAGCCATCTCACTCAACTTTTTTGTTCTGCTGTACCTCAGGTTTGTGGAGGGCTCTGGTGACTAAGAATCACAGTCTCTAGAGCTGACTTGAGTCTTAGGGGTCATCATTCAGTGTTCCCATTTTACAGAAGTGGAAGTTGAGGCAGAGAGAAATTAAATGACCCACTCAAAGTCACACAGCTCTGTGGCAGAGTTGTGACTACTTTTTCTTCACGACTCAGAGTATTCTATTGCATCTCTGGCTGGAAAAGTCAGCACCAGAGCCAGAATTAAGAAGCCAGTCCACAGTGTTACTTAGGAACTCCAAGGATTTCATTTCTGCCCAGAGGATGTTGTCTAGGTTTATGTGTCACCCAGCACCAGGTTCTTTCATTGTGGATTTATCTCATGGCCAGTGGGGGAGAAACAACCGTGATTCCTTTCTGGACATTTCCCCTTTCTTTGACTACTCCTCTAGTTGGATTGTTTTGGATGGGAGCCCAGTTGCTAGGTTTCATTTTCACAAAACAGTTATTGTTAGGAAAATGCATAATGAAAAGCACAGATGGGAGGGACCAAGGGAGGTGTTTGGGAACAGGGAAAAAGGTGGGAGCTTTCTTTTATGCCTCTGGGGCAGAAAAAATAAGAACATAATGACCTTAGTGGCCATCTAACCTGACCCATACCCTTGAAAAGAAGCCCTGCCAAGTGTCCCCTCAGACTTTGATTTATGTCCTCCAGTGATAAGAGCTCCCAAGGCAGCCCCTTGCACTCAGTCCATACTGGGGTGGGAACCAGAAGACCTTGGTTCAAATTCTGAGTGTCACTTGTCACTTTTGTTTTTGCCTATGACTTCAGGCAAGTAACTCACCTAATTTTTCTACACCTCAGTGTCCTTTGCTTTATTGATGAGGGATCCAACTAAAAATGATGATTAAGGTCCATCTAAATCTCTGACTCACTGTAAATACTCTGGGGAAAGAGTGGAAGCAGATGGGAGGGTGGAGAGCATTAAGAGTAGATCAAAGGAGTTGATGAAGTAAAAAATACTCTAGGCAAAATGGACCCATCTCATAACAAAATGTGTGTTCTTGGCTTATTATTTGTTCTCGTTGGAGTACTGTATTCAGTTTGAGAAGGATATGGATAGATTGTCAGGAGGAAGGTAATGGGAATAGTGAAGGACCATCAACCCATTCCATTTGACACAGGGCTGAGGGACCAGGAATGTTTAGTCGAGAGAAAAGAAGCTTCCTGGAGATATGATAGCCCTATCTTCAAGTACTTAGAAGGCTGTTACACAGGACAGAAATCTCAGTTGTTCTTTTTGGCCTCAGAGGACAGAACTAGAAACAATGAGTGAAGGCTGAAAGAAGATTTAGGTTTGATATCAGCAAAGATTTTTTTTAACAAGTGCTACCCCAAAGTGTAACGAGGCTGCCTAGAGAGCAGTAGGCTCTCCCTCTGTGGAATTCTTCAACGAAAGCTGGATAACCACAGGCAGGGTATATTATAGAGAGAATTCCTAAGGTACAAGTTTTGAACTAGACGAGATGGCTGCTGGGTTCTCTTCCAACTCTCAACTCCTGTGATTTTTTTCAAGTTAGTTTTGGTGATTCAAAGCAAAAAGCTAAAAGTCTCTCTCTAGCCAAGCAAACCCACTAGGGCATCCAAGGCAGGGCTAGGAGAAAGGAAAGAAACATGAACCCTGCTCTTTTTTCTGGCGATGTGCGGCATCTTTTGTTACTTGACCCAATCTGACCTTTCAACAAGCTCTCGCGGCAGCCCCCAGAGACCATGAAGGAATGGGCTATGGAAGGGAAGGTGCTTCATGCTTTGAAAAGAAGCTAGAAATTCAAGGTGAAAATATCCACATGAGAAACTGACTGGCCAGAGTTCTAGTTCCAGGTAGCCAGTAGGTACTAAATACATTCCTGTTGGATTGGGCTGGCTTTATCTAGGAAATGCATTAGCCCATCTCAAGACAGCAGTAATCAAGCATTTCGGCGGATGATCACAGCTTGTCAGGGTAATATCCAATGCTATGTGTCTAATGCTGTTGCCAGTTTCCCTCAAGGAAAAAAGGAAAGGAAAAAAATTCTTGCACTCTGGGATAATCAGTCTGGGTTGCTATATAACTCCAAATCATCAGGGAGGGTCCGGAATTGAACCACCTTTATTGAAAAGTTACATCGATTCGCTATAAAGTAATACAGGCAAAAATAATTATGGTTTTGCTAGCTGTGTAAGACCTTAATCCAGATCTCACAAACATTCAATAAAGGCTGGAGAGAAGCAGAGAAATAGGCTACCAATGACTCTGCCCAAGAGGGTTAGCTGGCATTCAGAAAAGAAAAAAAAAAGGGGGGAGAAGGGAGGGTGAGAAAGAGAAAGAAAGGAAGGAAAGAAGGATTAAAGGAAGGAAGAAAAAATCAAAAAGATGGAAATAAAAAGAGAAAGGAAGAATAGCAAAGGAAGGAATGAGATGAAAGAAAAAGAAAAAAGAGGAAGGAAGAAAAGGAGGAAGGGCGGGTAAGAAAGAAAAGAAAGGAAGGAAAAGGAAGGATGGGAAAAGATCAATGAGAAAGGAAAGAAGGAAGGAAAAAGAGAAAAGAAAAAGAAACCTAGAATAAAGGAAGGAGAAATATAAATGAGAAAAAGAAAGAAAAGAAAGAAGGGAAAAGGAGAAAAATCAAAAGAAAGTAAGAATCTTAGGAGGAAAGCTATCAAATCATTTACCTTAAAGTCAAATAAAGAGTACTCCTTCTGCAAAATGTTTCTATTCCAAATAATAAGTTGCAATGCACTGAGATGTACTGAAGATATCCAGAAATCTTTTCAGATGTAGCGATAGACATGGCTTATTGTAAAGAAAAGGGGTTGTTACTTTCTAAGGATCCTAAAATTGTATTAATTTGCAGCTGATTAAGCAGGAATGGAGCAGGGTCTTTCCCCTGATGGTCTGTCTCTTGGGCCATGGCCAGCTACCTGGCTCCCAGTGCTGAGTAGGAGCCAGGAGGAAGAGCGCTCTATATCCTCCAATCCACTCTAGATCCATGTTCTCCAGCTCTCTCAGAATTCCTTTCACTACCAGATGAGAAGTTAACTGTCCAGTGCAACGGCACAGAGGGGGAGGGAGGAAAGATCCTAAATTAGGTACTAAATTAGAACCTCCATTCCAGTGGGTCAACACTCATTACTGAGCATCCCAGATTGGCAGCAAACTGTCAAAGGAGAATGTACTTGTTAAAAATAGCCAATCATATTTCTGCTAAAAATAAATGCGAGGGCCAGAAAGTTGGAGCTGGTTAAACAGGGAACTCAGAGCCTAAATGGACTCATACGCTTGAGCTTTACTACTCTCCCTTATGGTCTAGCAATAATGGAAGTGGATTTTCCTCATTCGTTCATTCAACAAATGTGTGCAGAGCATTGCTGTAGGAACTGGGAGAAGAAGCAGAGATCACCTTTGCTTTCATGGAGCTTTTCAACTCACAAATGTAGGGGGAGGTGGTGAGCTCTCTGTCACTGGAGGTCTTCAAGTAAAACATAGAAGACTATTGGGTATTTTTTCAAGGGATTCTTGGCTATATGCAGGTTGTGCGCAAAATCCTCTGAGGTCCTTTCTAGCTGACAATCGGCAAATAGAGAACTGCCCTGACAAGCTTGGTTTTGCATTCATTTCTTTTCTATGCATCTCGTGCAAAGATTCCAACCCTGCGTGGGAACTCCTGGTCTAAAAATTCCCTCCACCAATGCAGGTCAACAACTTGTCTGTTCTGTCAGTCTTGGAGAGCTGCTATACTGAGATGTGAACTGACTGACCCAGGGTAACACAGCTCATCCATGGCAGGGGCTGTATGTGAACTGCCATCTTCTGTACTCCTAGGTTCTTCTCTATCCACATGCCATGCTCCTTTTTGAGGAGTTAGGGTCCTTAAAAAGGTGGCCTACACCACCTAGCTCACTGGCAGAGCAATCCTTTGTAAATTGCCAAGCGTCCTAGAAATGTAAACTGAACCATGAGGCCCCAAGACAAAGAGAGGGTTGTGTAAATGGCCCAAAAAAGTGCTCTGGATCATGTGGTAGAGGCCCTAGGTTTAAATCTCACTTCTTACACTTGGCCTGTGACCTTGGGCAAGTCTCTTACCTTCTTTTTTCTCATCTCAACATGAGTTATTGTCACAATATCTAGCTTAATTTTTATGTCAGAAATGAGACAATTTATCATGTTAGTTAATATAGTCATTATAGTTTGAGAGGGTTATTATAGTTTTCTTTATGGTGAAATCTACATTTCCTGGTTTTGGGGTCTTATTTAAATTTTGATGGGTTGCCCTTTTTATACATCTGTTTTGTATATTTACAATATGTCTCTGTTAGACTGATAGTTGAATATACAGTTTTATATGTTTTCCCTTTAACTTTTGAGATTATTTTTTAGAATGCAGTTTTGAATATATCCATTTAGAATACACAACCAGTGGCTTATTTTTCATGCCTTATACTAAAATGTGTATTTTAAATCTTTTGGGGGCAGTCCAAAGGTATGTAGTGGGGGAAGGGGGTATTCCAAACAGAGGTCCTGCATCATCACCCTGTTCTCTGTGGACACAAAACAAACACCACCTGATCAATTTGAAAGACATGGACAAAGGAAAATGAAGGGCATGTGCTAAAATGTCCATTCCCCCTGAGGTCTCTTCCTACTCTAGATTTATGGTTGCCATGTGGACTGAAGTCACCCTTTCTTTGATGCACTATGGCTGACATCAATAAAATACTATGTCTCCTTTAAGGTGGTGGGGGTAGGGGCTCTCATTTTTTTCACTCTCAATGGTCACCCTGCAAAGCAATGTGGTTTGGACTCATGTCGTTGTCTGCTCTTTGCTTTCAGCCATGACCGGCCTTGTCGTTCCCCCAATGTAGAGAGAAGGAAGGGTTGCGTCTCAGAACACACAACTACTTCATCTGATGGACCACTAATATGGAAAGCACTAAGAGCTCTTTGGGGGGTGTCATGCCCTCCAAAGGAACACTCTGTATGGATTTGGATATGCAAGGAGCCTGCATCTTACCTGGTCTCATGTCTCTCCTGTAGCCAAGAGATCAGCTGCCTGAACTCCAACCCAACTCATGGACAAGGACAGATACCATCATTGGCATGCATGGTCAGTACTAAGGACAGAAATGTGGTTCTTTCTTTATGGACTTGATGAAAATCACCTTCCTATGTTTGTAAAATATTTAAGAAAAAATTGGCAAACAATTCAAGCTTGATATTTTGGATACTATTTGTTTTTCTTTGTAGGAAAAAAAAAAGTTGAAAGTTTCTATTTTCTATGAAGCCTTTCAGATACCAATTTAGTTTATGCAGAAAAAAAAATTTGAACAAAACAGGGTACCCGCATGGAAGACTTTCTTAAAACAAAACCTGAATCGAATGAAGATGATATGTTGTTGTATGTGTGTTTGCTTATAGTTTAATCTCTTTAAAAAACAAAAAACACAAAAAAAGGAAAAATTTTAAAATGTTTTGCAATTATTTAAATAAATAAATGTGTAACTTATTGTAAGTAGAAGTAGAAATTAAGACCTTTTTGGAAAGGAGGAGCATTTTCTCCTCCTCTTGTACAATGAAAATGATGCAAAACTGTAGTTCCAAGATAAAAAATAAGGTGTGTGATTGTTACCACTGCTATTTCCTGGATGCCCACTCCTGTCCTCTCCACATCCCCTCCCCCATTCCATCCTTGTATAGATCCATATGCAAGGACTGCAGTAGCCCACCTATGTTCTTTCAGAACCATACCAGGGTCAAAGAAAAGCCAAGCACAAATCCAGAAATACAGAAAAAGCAGCATGTCTGGTCCAGCCAAGTCTGCTTTCCAAAAAGCCTGTGTATGTGTCCCTTTGAGTCTTTGCTTGCTATCACAGTTTTCCTGGATAGCTGTTTTTGACATTTCATGCCAAAGGCCACGTAGGTTTCTCGCACTTTGTTCTGGTCTGAACCCCATTCAGTTTTTCAAGGGCAGGAACAGCAGAGGAAAGGGAATCTTCTTGCCTCTCTGAGAGATGATCCAAAACAGTTAAAGCATCTTTAGTGCAGGGCCATATCGGGGTCCAGTTTCTAGATCACCAGTAAGGGTACCCTCAATCCTCTTAGATATTGCCCTGGGGATCCTCCTATGTCTGCTTTGGTTGGCCATCAGAGCTCATTGGAAATTGACTCACCTACCTTTCAGGGTGAAAGGTGCCTGGGTGCCTCTCTCTCAGGAGTGCCATTCTTTTCCTTCTCATGCTTTCCCATTCAGAGGATCACAGAATCCAGAGCTAGAGGGGTCTTTGGAGCTCATGTAGTGCAACCCCTTCATTTTACAGAGCATGAAACTGAGGCAAAGAGGTTCACAAATTCCTAGATCTAGAGCTAGAAAAAGAAACTGAGGCATAGAGAAATTCACATATTCATAGATCTAAAGAAGAGACGGTATATTCTAACCTCTTCAAATTGTAGCTGAGGCACAGAGGGGGTTCATAGATCAAAAGATCTGTCATTTGACAAGCGTTTCTTAACCTTCTCCCATCTCTCAGGGGACTCAGGGACCTTCTTGTGTAATCCTATCATTTTTACACACTTTGTTTATAAACTGAGGCACAGGGAGGTTCATAGGTTTATAGAGTTAAAGCTGCAAAGCATCACAGAGGGTGTCTAGTTTAATCTTTTTATTTTACAGATAAGGAAACTGAGGCTCACAGTACTGATGAGACTTGCTTAGTGTCACCCAACGAATTGCTGACTTTCTGTAGAGCTTCAGGGCACTCTGTGTACCTTTCCTCATTTGAGTAAGCAGGGTCAGAATTCAAACACAGGACTATAGACTTCAAATCTGATGTTCTTTGGAACCCACCAGAGTTCAGAGGTTCTCCTCCCAATCCTGAACCACCCCTCCCCTTTCCCAGAAGAGAAGTGAGGGAACACTTAAAAACCCATACAGTGTTGGGGTTCAAAAGGATGAACATCGACCACTTCAAAGAATCATTGAGGAGTGCAGCTAAGCTGCTCAGCTATTTGTCCACTGTTCTCTTTGGATGACTGGCTTTCTTTGTAGGAGGGACCTGGCACTGTTGCTAGGAGGTCGAGTCTGAATGAAGCTGTACTCAAAAGCTGGCATCTCTTACCACCTACCTACCTGAGATGTCAGTCCATGTGGTGTTTCCTCCTCTGTGCTGCCCAGCTTCCTCATTCACTCCCTGGCACTACTAGAGCATGTTCTCAACTCATTTGGAGGATACTCAGCTGAGGTCTGGATGACATTAGTTACTTCCTGTCCCAATGGAGAAATACACTTAAATTGAGTGCATCTAGTCTGAATTAGAATAATTTTTTAAAAAATAAATCCTTATTCCTTTTCCAAGTCCACATTTTCATATCCACCCAATCCAATCCCATTTCACCCTTTCCCCTTAGCTCCATTCTGAAAATATCACCCCCCCCAACCCAAATGGGATTTTTATGCACCATGAAAATTCAAGGTTTTGGATAGTTGGCATGCCTGGAAGTGCTGTTGACACTAACACGCTTTGAAGAACCAAGTTGCAAAGAAACACACCCGAAAAAAGTCCCCTGATGCAAACCGTTTTAGAGAGGAGGAGGGATATCAACAGAGTTGTCCAAAAATGAAGCACGTCTGGACCTGGATTTGAGCCAATCTGACATAAGGAAAAAAAATTTAAGTAGCTTTGCTTTAGAATCTGTGAATTTCGCTCTTGCATGAAGATGAGTGCAGTGCTGTCTTCAAATGATCGTAGAACTTGGTGGTAGCTTTACACCAGGAAAAAAAAAAGAATGTGTGTAACGAAATACCCAGAAACCCTTGATCACTCATCTAGGACCTTGGCCGTAACAGGAATATTTAAATGTACAAATCAGTGTGTAAGGATTTTGTAGTGTAATAAACGAAAGCAACTCTCTCCTTTCTAGTCCTTGCTGTTAAATATCCCAACTTCCTTTGTGCCACTTGGAATACAAGTATTTCTATAGGAGAAGACAGATTTTATCATAGCTTTGTAAGAGGAACTGTGTGGGGTTGTGTTTTTTTTTTTATTAAAGGGACATTTTATTTCATTATTTATCTTGTTTCCATTATAGCATCTTAATTCTCCCTTATTTTCTTTGCACATTTCAATATGCATGGTTTCAAAACCGTCTTCCCGCTTCCCTTTTGTAAAGTCTCATCTCCCAAATTCTATCGTTGGTTGGGTTGTTTTGCTTTGTCAGTTATATACAGTATAAAGTTGCTATGCACAGAGCTTTTTGTAAAGATTGCTTTTTTTGATTTGTTTTTATTTTTTTTGTTTACTGTTTTTAATGGTCTTACTTATGGAAGAATATCTTGTTTGTAAAATGAATATGTCTACTTCAGTTTTAAACTTTAAATTATCCTAACAAAAAAAAAATAAAATTTTTGTACTGTACCAGGTGTTGGATCTTTGCTTGTTTTATAACAGAAGAGTTTCAACATCCAGCTTATTCCTTTTCACTTTTATAAAGTGTAATGGAAAGAAGAAAACTTAGGGCCTTTTGGGTGGGAGAGCAGACAAGAGGGACCATGGCCTAAAGCACTATGTGTAACAGGGTTTTACTGAGGACCCTTTAAGATGTGACTTGATAAATATACGTTTTTAGTGTCTGAAAATTATGAGCTTCAATATAATTCAGTCCAGTCCAGTCCAGCTCAACTCAATCCTACATAACCTGACCCATCCCAGCCCAATCCAATTCAGTTTAGTTCAGTACAATCCGATACAACCCCCTCCAAACTAACCTAACACAATCCAATCCCACTAAACAAGCATTAAACAGTTCTGCCGGACATTCTTATCTTATTATAGAGGCAACAGTGAGATTCAGGCCAACTAGGCTATGACTTAAGACCTGACATACAAGGGAGGACCATGAGAAGCAGTCTGAAATATGACTCTTTGTAAATGCACATATTTTCACATCAGAAAATTTGTCTCTATTCTGTGGAGAAAATGAATCAATCAACATTCAAGAAGCATTTATTAAATGCTTACCTTTTCCTCTCATCGAGTTCCCTATCCCCATACAGTCACAATTTCAGCAGGCACTTTGCTAAGCATTGGGTTGCAAAGAATGACCAAAATCTGTCCCTGACCTGTCCCTGAAAAGTATCTTTAAGGTGAAGGCACCACAGGTGGTGGGACCAGAAAAGGTCACCTCTTGACGGAAGCTTACCATTCCATAACAGAAATCAGAAAATATTATGTAGAAGATGTAAAGACAGATGAACAGTAAACCACTGGTGACCCACTTTTCAAACATGGCTGCATGTGTGCATATGGGTATAGGGGGATGTGTGTGTGCAGGCAAAGTTTTCTAACCTTGACTAAGATGCACAAATGCTTTATCCCTGACTAAACCACCAATGAACTATGTGACCTCAGGGAAATCACTTTACATCTCTGAGTACTCCTCAGTTTCCTCTGCTGTAACACGAGAGAAGTAGATCAAGTCAACTTTAAGGATCTGGCTAACTTGCACATTCTGAGATTGGTTATCTGAGGGTCACAATGGCCAGATTGAGTCTAATGGCTCAGGTTTTTCATTTCAGTCCCTGAATTTTGAAATTTGGAGGAATTCCTGAATAATAAGGGCAGAGCCTTAAGTGATATCCCTGGGACAGGGTGCTATAAGGCTTAAAGCCTGATCATAGGTCTTCATAATACAACACTGATCCCCTGGTCCCCACATGGCCCCCATCTCCATGTAAGGTGATCTGGGAATGTTCAAAAGTCTACTTACAATAAGATCATAGGGTATTTGAATGAACAAAAAATCATTTACTTAATATTTTCCATAGACTAGTTAGTTCATTAAGTGTTGGGGATACAAATATGAAAAGTGAGATAATCTCTGCCTTCAAAAAGCTTTCATTCTAATGAGGGAGACAAGAAGGATGTAAGTAAGTATATGCAGAATAAATATAAAGAGAATAGCAAAATAGCTTGAGAGAAATGGCACAAGCGGTTGGAGGCATCAGAAAGGCTTCATGTCAAAAGTGGGGAATCAGCAGCATCTTCAAAGAGAAAAGGATTCTCTGAGGCAGAGGCAAGGAGTGAGTGTATTCCAGGCACTTTGTGCAAAGGCAGGGAGATTTTGCTTACCTTTAAAAAGAAGGGAATGGCACCAGCTGCTCCCTATGATCTGTCATTTGCTTTCTAATCTAGGAGTTAGAAAATTGTAGGGGAAAGAGATTTATTTCATTCCACATGGTCCTAGCAGATAGACATTTCAGAAAAAGCGACTGGTTCCACACAACAGAAGGCTTTCTAATGGCTAGAACTCTTCAAATGAACACTTAGTAATGCCTGGCACAAAGGGGGCACTTAATAAATGTTTATTGATTGGTAATAAACTCCATTGTTGGAGGTCATCAGGTAGAGACTGGATCTTTCTTTGGCGGGGTGGGAGGGATAGGATGGGAGGGACAGGATGGGAGGACTTTCCTTAGTTCAATCCCCAACTTTGTTCTTTATTGTCTCAAAGGGCAAGTGACTTTCTCTGTGACTCAGTTTCCTCATTTGTAACATGAAACATTGGGACTATTTGATCTTTAAGGTCCTTTCCAATTTAAAATCAATGAGACTAACATTTCTGTTTAACTAGTTGAGAGAGTACTATAACACTTTTTAAATGTAGTATTACCACTATTAATTGTATTATACTATACCTCTCTGGATTGTTTTCCACATCTGTAAGATGACAGGTTTGAATCAGAGAGTGATAGCCCCTGAAGGTTGGCAAAGGCAAAAAATGAGTTATCTCATTTGGTCCTCATCATGCTCCTGTAAAGTGGATGCTGTCCCCATTTTACTGATAAGGAACCTGGATTTAAGAAGGTGAAGTGACTGACCCATGGTCACACAATTAGTGAGTATCTGAGGCAGAATTTGAATCTGGGCTGTCCTAATTCCAAGTCAAGGAATCTATCAACAATCTTTAAAGTTCCTTCCAGCTCCAAATCAATGATTACATGAGATAATGTATAGAAATCATTTTGCAAATCTTAAAGTGTTACATAAATAGCAATTAATTATTACTAGTAGTAGTAATATCCGGTGTGTAATCAACAGCAAAGTAAATGTATGTCAAGTGCCAAATAAGAGATATAGACAAATATTATTAGAATTCAGAAGAGAAAAAAATTACTTTGAACTAGAGTGGTCAGGGAAGGTTTCCTGAAACAAGTAAGACTCAATGGTCACTGACTTGGCCAGAGGACCTAGGTTCTGAATTTATAAGATTGCAAGGATGCCAGGGTCCACCACGAGACTTATCTATTGCTTATCCCTTGCTCTCCCCACATGATCCTTAGGACCCAATTTTTTTTCCCTTCATACAGTTGCTGGGTTGACTATTCCCCCTTACTCTGGTTCACCATCATCTCTTGTTTACAATTTGTTACAGCCTGCTAATGTCCACCATATGCCTCTCCATCACTCTGTGAGTCATCCTTAAGTTCAATTCTTCAGAGATTGGGTTGTTTCATGACCCACATCATCATTGGAAGAATACTAGTTTTCAGAAGAAGGGCCTTAGTTTCAGGGCATCATAGAATGACTGGAATTGTTGACTTGGGTTCATTGAGAGATCTTTGCAAGTTCCCCCAGGCAAGTCAGTCT
The DNA here is from genome assembly GCA_023548195.1 of Bettongia penicillata ogilbyi. Classification (NCBI taxonomy): domain Eukaryota; kingdom Metazoa; phylum Chordata; class Mammalia; order Diprotodontia; family Potoroidae; genus Bettongia; species Bettongia penicillata. Next base: position 2,233,043 of record JAJHZJ010000513.1, read on the forward strand.
ACTGTTCTCTTCTTGTCTGGCTCTGGACCCAGCTCTTTATCTGTTTAATCAAATGAGGTCACATGAAAGCATTTTGCAAAAATTAAAGTGATCTCTAAATCTTAGCTATTACTTTTACCATCATCATTATTTGTGGCATCTGTTGGTATGCCCCCTAAACTGACATGGCCACTCAGCTCAGACAAGTAGGTGAGAAGCAGTGTTTCAGTATGTATGTAAAACCATCACTTCTGCATTTTCCCAGATGGAAAACATTAATAATCAATCAAGGACATCAAATCAATCACAAACATCAAATATCAATCAATCTCCTTGGTGTCCAGAGTGATCTTTATATTGATGAGGCAGAGCTAATCTGTTGCATATTACAAGGTGTTTGGTCTGGTATAGAGAGAAGAGCTCTGGCTCAGAAACTTGGTTCAAATTTCTCCTCAAACACTTACTACCTGTGTGGTCCTGGGCAAGTCACCTTACCTCTCATTACCCCAGATAGACTCTGACTTTTAGAGCTGCAGAGAAGGTGCCACATTATACTGGCAGAGGAGCAGAGAATCCCCTTTACCAATGAAATCACAGGCCCAGTCCCTATCCCTAATGGAAAAATATTTTGGTCTTTATCAAATGAGATAAGGCACTTTGTAAACCTCAAAGTATTATAAAAATATTATCATATCCTCCTTTTGATAATAATAGCTACCACCTAGTATGTGGCAGACACCATGCACAACACTTTATAAATCTTATCTCATTTGATCATCACAAAAATTCTGCAAGGTAGGTGTTATTGTCCACATTTTACAGATGAGGAAACTGAGGCAGACAGAGGTTAAGTGACTTACCTACACAGAAGGTAAGTGTCTGAGGCTAGGTTTGAACTCAAGTGCTCCTGACTCCAAGATCAATTCTTTGTACCTATTGTACCACTTACCTGTTTCCTCTTCCTTCTCCATCTCTTCTCTCTTTTCTTTCATCTCCTCTTCTTTCTCCTGCTCTTCCTCCTTCTTGTTTTCCTCCTCTTCCTCCACCTTCGTTTCCTCCTATTATTATTGCAATTTGGGATCACCAATACAAGGATGGCTATGGTTCGTGTAGTCACACCACATATATGATCAAAGCCCACTGGTGACCCAATAGTCACTTGTGTGGGCTATAATGTGGCCCCCCAATACTGTGGCAGAGTTGGGAACTCAGCCCCAGGATTCTGCATCCAATACTCATTTCCTGGATACTCATAGTGTGCTATAAATGGAGCTGAACAGAGGAAGTACAGTCCTTGCCTTCTTACCACTGACAAGAGAAAAGAGTGGAGAGCATTCTCCCCACTAGGAGCTCCCATTAAAGGCTGATGTGTAATTTATCACAGACCAAAACATCTGGCATGACAGGTCCGTGACTTCTGTGGACAAAGCAGTCACTGTTTTCTTCAATTCCAGATTTTCCCACAAGTCTAAGACTTCTCAGGCATGAATAATCAGTATTAGAACAAGGGAGAAATCAAGGCCATTGGTCGACACAGACCTGCGTCCTTGGCAGTGCTAACATCTCCAGCAGAGCCCAAGCTCCATGGAGATTCACAGTGATGTATGACAGTAGATAGAGGACTGAGCATGGAGTCAGGATGGCCTGGATTAAAATTCTGGCTCTGACTATTACTAGCTGTATGACCAGAGGAAAGTCATCTACTTTGTCAGTCCCTCAGTTTTCCCTTCTGTAAAATTGGTCAGTAATACCTGTAATGTGTACCTTACAAGGTAGTTCCAAGGTCCAGAAAATGCTCGTTTTGTAGATGAGCAAACTGAGGCCAGGAGAGGAAAAGTAACTTGTCTAAGGTTGTTCAGCTAGTCAGCATTAGAGGTGGGATCTGAGCCCAGATTCTCTGACTCTAGAGTCAATGAAACTCTTGCTACAACACATTGCCTCCAGTTTTTCCATCACATCTCTCCTTCCCCTCATTTGTGAGAGATGTTGCCTACTTTGTCAGCAATCAATCCATGTTCTCTTCTTTCATGAGAAACTATGCCAGCTGCAAAGAAGTAGAAGGAGTCTGAGTGAGGGAGAAAGGGGTAGGAGCTCTCTGTCTCTGAGTATTCAAAGAGGGAACAGACTTGTGCAGAGCAAGGAGGAACAATAGGCAGAATTGCTAGCATCTAGATTATTCTTTCAGGTTTGCAAACTGCTGGATCTATGTTGTCTCAAGAAATGAAGCTGACGTCAATTCAATGAGTGGAAAATCTTCCCATGAAAACTATTAAAAAGTGAAATGGACTGCCTGAAGAAGTAGTGAGTTTCCTTTTGTTGGAGGTATTTAAGCAGATCCTAACAATTGGAGCTGTCCCTAAGTAGAATGACTGGACTCTGAGACCCTGGGCTCCCCCTCTTCAAAAGTCTTAGAGTAGAGGCTGGATACTCACATGTGTGTTATAATAAGGATTCCATTCAGTTGTGGGCTGGAGCAAATGGTGACTGGGCTCCCTTTCGACTGGGAAATTCTATAATTCTGAGGAAGTCATAACCTCTGTGAGGCTCATACAACTTCCTAAGACATTTCTATCAAGTTCGAGGCTGTTATAATGTGCATTGGTCACTCCCATACTAGTATTATCCCCATCGTTGACACTGGGGTGCATTACTAGCTCTTGAGGCTGATATGGAACCTTAAGGATGACCAAGTTCTTTAGACTCATTATTCTCTTTGATTCTCACAATAGGTCTTTGAGGGGGATGCCATATCTATTCTTATGCCCACTTGTACATGAGAAAAGCAAAGGTCAGAGAGATCAAGTGGTAGCCCATGGCCATACAGCTAGTAAGTATATGAAGCAGAATTCAATTCAGTCCTCTCATAACTCCAAATCATTCATCCCTTTAATCAGTCAATCAGTAAACACTTGTTAAGCTCTTACTGTATGCCAGGGTACTATGTGAGGCACTAGGTATAGAAAGAAAGGAAGGAAGGAAGGGAGGGAGGGAAGAGAGGAAGAAAAAAGACAGGGAGGAAGGGAGGAAGAGAGAGAGGGAAGAAGCAAGGAGACACTATGTCCCTACTCTGTGCTAAGCATTATGCCAAGCACTTTATACAGCTTGTCTTACTTGATTCTCACAACACTCCTGGGAGGTGGGTGGCATCATTATCCCCATTTTACAGCTGAGAAACCTGAGTTAGATATTTGCTGAGGGAAGGGCAAAAACATGCTCCCTGTACTCAAGCATCTTCCCTTCTAGAGGAGGAGGTAAAATGAAAATAACCAGACACATGGAAGTATCTACAGAATAAATGAAAATGCAGCAGTCTTTCTATATCCCAAACTATGAGGGGGTGATCATGGCTGATCTTCCTGTTATTGATCATTGTCTTTCTTGAATTTTCACATCTTATTAACTTGTTTCTCATCACTGGAAGATTGGCCACCATGGATAGAGAACTGAAAGAGGCCCCATAGGTCAGTGAGTGCAATCTCCTCATTTTACAGATGAAGAAACTGAGGCCAAGGCCAGCTAGGTGGTGAAGTGGATAGAGAACTGCCCCCGGAGTCAGAAGATCTGAATTCAAATTTGGGCTCAGATATCACTAGCTGTGTTACTCTGGGAAAGTCACTTCACCCTGTTTGCCTGTTTCCTCATCTGTAAAATGAGCTGGCGAAGGAAATGGCAAATCACTCCAATATCTTTCCCAGGAAAACCCCAAATGAGGTCATGAAGAGTTGGACACAACTGAAAAAAAAACCAACCTCATTAAAAAAAAAATGAAAACAAAAACTGAGACCAAAATGGTGAAGGAACTTGCCCAAGGTCAAACAAGTAATTGGTGAGAATACAATTCAAACTTGGATCCTGTGATTCAAGTTCAGTATACTTTCCATTATACAATAATGCCAGTGAGCCTCATTGATACGAATCACTGTTCCTTCCAGTGGCTCATATTGTAACCCATCTGCATTCACCTTATCATCATCATGGCTCTTGTCCACACCTTCTCAAATTTATCATGAAGTCTACTCAACATGCCAGAGTCCATCCTCTGTCTTTTTATCTCCTATAGGTAACACTACAACACCCAAATTATCCATTGCTGATCTCTCACTCTTACCAAATAACCAATCCTACTCCTTTTCATTTATTTCCTAGATAATATCTTTTACTCAGAGACATATTTTAGAGTGGAGAGAGTGTTGGACTTAGTCAGAAGACGTGAACTCAAATTCTCCTTCAGAGGGAATTAAGGAGGTTGGGCTGAATGGTCTCTAAGGGTCCCTTTCAGCTCCCAAACTATGATCCTATGAGAACTATGCTACAATCTACTCTACAATTCTCCACTGCCCACAGTGGGCCATCCATAGTATTGATCCTTTGGAGATACTATTGTCCCAAGCTGTTGAGTACGATACTATAGGAATGTTTGGTAAAATAAATATTAAACACAGTTCACTGTCACAGGTCTTAGTAACTGGATGTAGAAATCACAGATATATGAAGCAATAGCAGCCTGGTTCTTATAGGAGACATGTAGGTTTGGGCCTTAAAGGGAGGTTGCTTGGCAGCTCGGTAGGCATATTGGAGACATGACGGATGGCCTGAAATCCTCGGAGAAAGCAAAATTATTTGGCTTCTCACCTTGACATTCATCAGAGTGTCAGAGGAGAAGGAGACTGGCAAAGGTGGCAGCTGGAGATGATAGAGAGGGAGCAAAAATGAGCAGCAGAGCCTTGGGCTAAGTGCTCTGAGCTCCCAGCATCATGTCTCACTCTTACCGATTTGGAGAAGGAGTTTCGACTGAGAAGGAAAATAGGAAGAGGAGGTTAGAATGAAAATGACTTTGATCTCCCTCATTGGGGGCTAGTTTCCTCAAAGCCAAGGACTTTAACTATAACAAATGCACCAAACGAAGAACAAAACCTGAAATACAGAAAATCAATTTTGTTTGTTTTTGCATTTTCCTGTATCAGTGGGAGAGGATGACAAATGAAGCAGACTCACCGGTCCTTCTCCCTATTGATGACCCAAGAGTCCAACTATAGGTCCCATCTCTATAAGTTCCAAAGAGCTAGATTACTTAAATTATTGTATTACATATGTAGGGGCCAGGCATTATTCAGAGAGACTTCAATGGCCTCCCAAGACATTGATCATCCAAGTTTACTTAGGAATGCATTGCATCCCATCCAGCAGTCCACCACAGCCAGGTGACCATCCACTATTCCCATGGGCTGCTTCTCCCTACTCAAATAGCACCTCTGCATTGAACCACCAGAAAAAGTCCTCCCATCCCAGGGGGAATTAATTCCTTCCACGATGGAATTCTCACCCTAGAGCTTAGTGAACTCGCAATATCTAGTTGATTCCATGCCTCACATCCCATCCAACTGTCTACTCCTACCATTTGTCATATTCTCAGGGGCCTTGGATTCTTCATCATTAACTGCAATGCTCCACTCCCTTTGCTTGATACTCGGTGATCAAATCAACATTACTGTACTGTCATTGGTCTACGAAAGTCATATCAATTGACATGGTTTATGCCTTATGGATCAACTTCCCATGAGGGAATCAGAGGTAGCATTCCTTTTGTGTTTTCACCTATTAGAATGAAAACAAGGCAAGGATTATCTCTCTTTTATCTTTGATACAAAGTAAGTGCTTAATAAATGATTTTTTCATTCATTCACTCATTCCTTCATTCACAAGGCACTCTGAAGCTTTGCAAATGGGCTAAGAAACAGAGCATTAGTTAGGGAGACTTGTTAACAAACTCAGGAAATCCAAGTTTGGTCTGGACTGGGTCTCTGGGTCAGTGGTTCTGGTTGAGGAAGTTGGGGACTCTGGGTGGCTCAGAGAGACACTCCCAAGGGGTCAGTGGCTTATTCTCTCATACCATGAATGTTTATAATATTAAGAAGCACATTCTTTAGTGCCTTCCATGAGTGAATAATTTATTCATGTGTCAAAAAAGTCTGGCATCATATCATGGGCACTTCATCTCAAACAACAGCCTTGTCCTCATTTCTCAAGGGGTAGTATGGATTTGTTTGTTTGTCTGTTTAAAGCAACAACACCAGGGATCTGTGAGTGTCATGGTTTGTAGGGGCTTTGTTCCCACCAAGAAGGCTCATAGAAATATCGATTCTGAGCTATAAAAAACCTTAGAGACTGGCTGTCCCAATTCCCTCATTTCACAGATGTGTTAGAACAGAAAATGTCAGAGCTGGGAGGGACCTTACAGCAGAGAATGTCAAAGTCAGGAGGGACCTCAGGAGACAGAATATCAGAGCTGGGAGACATCTTAGAATAGGACTTGGAGGTCATCTAGACCAATATCCTTATTTTACAGATGAGGAAACTGAGGATCAGAGAGGATTATAGGAACATAAATTTAGAGTTTGATTGGGCTGAAAGATCATAGATTTTAGAGATGAAAAAGACCTTAGAGGTTATCAAGTGCAGGTCTGGCCAACCTAACCCTTATACTCACCAATTCCAGAGGGATTTTGTTGAATCCTGTCTCTGGGTTCTTAGGCAAATCATCTGGCCCCCTTGGGTCTCAGCTTCTTTATCTGTAAAATGGGGGAATTGACTAAATGGCCTGGAGTTACTTCTGGGTCTAGATCTCTGATGCTTCATCTCCTGTGCTCAGCTTGCCTCAGCAGCATCTTGAGGATTCAGATGCCTCAAATTCCAAGGGAGAGAAATGGAGAATTTTTTGAGAGATGCTTTGAGTTCCTGGTGTGCATGCGTGCATATGTGCGTGTGTGTATGTGTGCGTGTGTCTGTGTGCGCGTGCTCATGCTCATGCTGCACCATGTCTCATGCAGTTGAGAGCTCAGGGGTCAGCGGCAGCAGCCCCCAGGGTACCCCACTCGAGGTGTTGTTGATGTACAGTGTGTGATTGCTGTGTGCAGTCGGGTTGACCTAAATCAACCGTCTCTGAGGACCAAAGGCTCTGACTCCTGGACAGGCTGCTATTAACATTCCAGGGGTGGCGGCTGCTTGCAACAGCTGCATGTAGTTTGAGAGAAACGATTACTCCCCATTTCAGTGTTCGGCTTCAAGGGAGCAGACTGAGGTCACCACCTCATGAGGACCATACAGCTGAATGGTCCTGAGGGCTTGTGCTGGCAATACCTAGGCTTTGTTGACTTACTCCATTTATTCATTCACTCATTCAATCATTCATTCACACTCTTTTGCTCAACTGTTCCCTGCCTCCTTCATCCCTCCTACCCTCAATTTCTCATTCATTCATTCATTCACTCTTTCATTCATCTGCTCTTTCCCTTATCCTTCATTCACTCTTTTGATCAACTGCTCCCTATCCTCCTTTTCAACCTCCCTCCCTCATTTCTTCACTCTTCCATTCAACTGCTTCCTCCCTTCTTACCCCTTCACTCCTTCATTCATTTACTCCATTCATTCAACAGGCATTTATTAAATGTCTACAGTATCCAGTACCTCAAGGAGAGGGCACCCATCACCTTTTGAGGCAGCAGTCCATAGCACTTTTGGACCGCTCAAGTTTTTAGGAAGGCTTAGGAAACTACCTAAGACCATTGGTTGCAGAGAAGGTCCTTACCTGCATTGGTAGAGGGAGCGTTCTCACTTGAGAGTTTCTTGTACTCTCTGTCCCTTATGTAATCTTATTATGTTTATCTCTTGTTTTCCCTAAAAGAATGTAAGATCCTTGAGGGCAGGGGCTCTTCTGGTTTTTATATCCCCAGCACATAGTAGGTACATAAGAATGACTTGTTGGGATTTTGATTCTATATTCAATGCTCTTTGATCAAACCGTGTTGCTTCTGTCAGGAGTTCTGGAGGACAGGACATATGAGTTGGGACTTAAAGGAGGAAAAACAAGATGGCAACACCCAGTGGAGCCCTCCAGTGACTGCTTCTCGGGATCCTGAGAAGGGGATAGAGTAGGAAGCAATGACAGCCCCTTTAGACAATCGAGATCCCTTTAGGTGAAACAAATAGAAGACTCATTTTAGCTGAAGAGTGACCTAGGAGACGGAAGTTAGATGTATGCTCATTGAGAACAGGTGGCTCCAAGTCTCCTTACTCAAGAAGGTTCCCCAGGGTCCTGATGGCATACCAACCTTAGCTTATGATGAGAAGGACCTTCTTTTTAGAACATGGGAGCTGTCAGTTTCTTAGAAACCATCCACTCCAATCACTTCATTTGACAGATGAGGAAAGTGAAACCTAAAAAGTGGAAGGGACTTATCCAAGGTCACAAAACCAATCAGTGCAATGACTGGAACTAGAATCCAAAATTTTGGACTTCTGCTGTAAACCAGAGCTTTTCCCAACACATCCAGCTACCTGATGGTCTGGTTTTTGGCAGCTTCAATTATCCATAGGCCAGGCAAAGTGTCATTTAGCTTATTGTCCTTAATTATTGAGAAGACAACAGGATTCTCTTAAAAAAATTTTCCCCTGACTTTATGACCAGTGTGTGAACTAGAAATATTCAGAGATAAATTTTTATGTTTCTAAAAATTTTGTCATCATAGGTTTATAAAACTTTATAAAACTGTAAACTTACGAAACAACCCTGACTTCCTTCTCCTAGAATGATACTTAACCTGTTGCTCTCACCCTGGGGTTCTTCTGTTTCATCTGCTGTAAGTCCTCAGTCTCCCTTTCTCTCTTCCTACAGTCAATAGTGCCCTTCCACCTCTCAATCACTTTGAGTCTCCTCATTGTTTTTCCTACCTCCAGTCTCTCCAGCCTCCTTCACAAAGCTGCCAAATGGATGTACTTAAAGTCTAGGCCTGATTACATTTCCTCCAAGCTCAAGAAGGTTTGATGGTTTCCCTTTCCTCTAAAACCAAGTGCAAATGCCTTTGGAAGTCATTGAAAGCCTTTCCAACCTGCCTTCAGTCCACCTTTCCACATTACTCACCCTTCACCTTCCCTATGTTCCAGCCAAATGGGTTCAGTTGCTATTCTGTAACATTCTGTCTCCCATCTCCATATCTTTGCATATGCTGTATCCCCTGCCTGAACTCTGCTCCCTCACCCTGACTCAATGTAGAAAAATTACATATTTTATTCATTTGCAATGTGCTTTGGAGCAGAGCCCTCTCTCCCTGAGTATTCTTCTACATTCAACTTTAGGGCCCTGCTAAATATGATTATGAAGAACTAAAAAGAGATTGGAGATATTTAGGTAGTACCGTGAGTGTCAGGCCAGGAGTCAGTAAGATCTGAGTTCAAATCCAGACTCAGATACTGACTTGGCAAGTTGCTTAACACCTATTTCCCTCAATTTCTTCATCTGTAAAATGCAGATTATGATGGCACTTACCTGCCAGGGTTGTTGTGAGGTTTAAATGAAATAGTATGTGTAAAGCACTTAGCACAGTATCTGGCATATAGTAGGCACTGGTGGTAACTTAATATAATTTAATATATATTATATGTAATATAATATTATATATAACATAATTTAATATTACTACTGTTATTCTAAGATCAGGAGGATAGCAGCTAGGTGGTAGCATAGTGCACATAGTGCTGGGTGTGATGTTAGGAAAACTTCTCTCACTGAGTTCAAATCTGGCCTCAGATAGTTACTAATTGTGTGACCCTGAGCAAGTCACTACACCCTGTTTGCCTTAGTTTCCTCATCTGTAAAATGAACTGGAGAACAAAATGGCAAGCTGCTCCAGTATCTTTGCCAAGAAAACCCCAAATAGGGTCACAGAGAGTCAGACAAGACTGAAAATGACTGAACAAAAGATTGGGAGACAAGGATGCCCATTATAACCAATATTATTCAATGTTCTACTAGAAATGATGCTTTAGCAATAAGAGAAGACAAAGAAATTGAAGGAATTAACACAGGTAATGAGAAAACAAAAGTATCACTCTTTGCAGATGATGAGAATCTTAGAAAATCAACTAAGAAACTACTCAAATAATTAACAACTTTATCAAAGTTGCAGGATAGAAAATAAACCCACATAAATAATCAGCATATCTATATATTACCAATAAAGCCCAGCAGCAAGAGATAGAGAAATTTCACTTAAAATAATTATAAACAATATAAAATATTTGTGAGTTCATCTGCCAAGACAAATCCAGGAACTATATGAACACAATTACAAAACACATTTCACATAAATAAAATCATATGTAAACAATTGGAAAAATATCATTTGCTCATGAGTAGGCTGAGTTAATAGAATAAAAATGACAACTCTACCTAAATTAATTACATATTCAGTGCCATACCAATCAACCTGCCAAAAATATTTTATAGAGCTAGAAAAAATAATAACAAAAATTCATCTGGAAGGACAAAGACCCAAGAATATCAAGGGGATTAATGAAAAAAATGCAAAAGAAGGTGACCTAGCCATATGAGATTTCAAATTATATTATAAAGTGGCAATCATCAAAACTGTTTGGTACTGGCTAAGAAACAGAGTGGTGGATCAGTGGAATAGGTTAGGTACATAAGATACAGTTGTAAATGACTATTGTAATCTATTGTTTGATAAATCCAAAGACTCCAACTTCTAGCATAAGAACTCATTATATGGCAAAAACTGCTGGGAAAACTGGAAAATAGTATGGTAGAAAGTAGGCATAGACCAACATGTCACACTGTATACCAAGATAAGATCAAAAAGGGTACATGATTTAGACATAAATGGTGATACCATAAGTAAATTAGGAGAGCAAGGAATAATTTACTTGTGAGATCTATGGAAAAGGGAAGAATTTTTGACCAAACAAGAGACAGAGAACATTATGAAATTCAAAGAGGATAATTTAAATTAAAAAGTTTCTTCACAAGCAAAACCAATGTATCCAAGATTAGAAGGAAAGCAGAAAGCTGTGAAGCAATTTTTACAGCCAGTGTTTCTAATAAAGTCTTCATTTCTCAAATACATAGAGAATCGAGTCAAATTTATAAGAATACAAGTCATTTCTCACTTGGTAAATGGTCAAAGGTCAGTTTTCAGATGAAAAAAGTAAAGCTATCTATAGCCATTTGGAAAAATGCTCTAAATCATTATTGATTAGACAAACTCAAATTAAAACAACTCTGAGGTACCACCTCAACCTATCAGATTGGCTAATGCATATGAAGACAGAACTTTCTGACTGGAGCTATGGTGAGATGCTTCCCTAAAGGATCACAAAATCATAGATTTGGAGCTGGGAGGGACCTCAGAGGTAACTGAGTATAACCTCTCCACATTTACAGATAAAGAAACCTAGGCCCAATTAAGTGAATTATTCAACATTACACATTCAATCCATCAATCAATAGACAAGCCCTTATTAACTGCCTATTATATTCCAGGCACTGAGGTTACAAAAAAGACAGAAAAGGAAACCATCTTTGGTTTCAAGAAGCTTACATTCAGACAAGCAAGATGATTTCAGAAAAACCTGCAAAGACTTACATGAACCGATGCAAAGTGAAGTGAGCAGAACCAGGAAAACATTGTAAAACAGTAACAGCAATGTTGTATGATGAAGAATTGTGAATGACTTATTCTCAGCAACATAATGATCCAAGATCCAATGATTCAAAACAATCTCAAAGGACTCATGATGAAAGATGCTATCCACCTCCAGTAAAACAATTGATATTGTCTGAATACAAACAAAAACTTACTATTTTAACCTTTCCTTTCTTCCTCCCCCTCTCCGTTCTTCCCTCCCTTATTTAATTCCTTCCCTCCTTCCTTCCTTCTTTCTTTCTTCAAATATTTTTGTACAAAATGACTAATGTGAAAATGTTTTGCATGTATAACCTATGTTGGATTGCTTATTATCTCAGGGAAAGGGGAGGGGAGAGAGGAAGTACGGGATAGAATTTGAAATTAAAAACTTTAAAAACATTAAAAATTGTTTTAACATAATTTGTGAAGAAAATAAAATATTATTGAAATAATGATAAAAAGAAGCTTATATTCAATGAGGGGGCAACACATATTCAACTAGGTCAAGTTACTTAATTATATAAACAATCACTACAAATTAAATGCAGACTGGTAAGTACTAAGTAATTTGGGATAGAAAGCGTTAATAGTTGGAGCTATAAAGAAAAGTTTCCTGGAGAAGGGAGTACCTGGGCTACATCTCTATGGGAATGCAAGCAAGAATTTGTGAAGGACTGGATTTGAATCCAGGTTCCTGGTCTCCTGAGCCAGATCATATTCCAGTGTATCCAGTTGTCTGCCCCACTATTAGAGGGAAGAGGCAAAGTCTTTCCCAATGAAATTCTCTTTCTGGGATATTTGGAATGCGATTATGTCCCAATGCAGGACCAAGGACAGGGAGATAGATGTAATGACCTTTACCTTCTAACCCAATAACTCACTGGAACAAGTATCAGAGATTAATCCCAGTCATGGCTCTCCAGTCTGAAAAGGCTCATCCCTCTTTGGCATGCCTTCATAGCACCCAGAAGAACCCAGAGGGATGTATGAGTTGCAAAAAAATGAAAGGCCCAGAGGAGATCTTTTTCAATATCATGTTAGGCTTTGTGGGAGAGATGCTGGAAGGCCTGTAATAGAAGTTTCCCCAGCCCATCACACCACCTCCAGGCCTCCCAAGCCGTGGTCCTATTACCTTTTCAAAGATGGACCTGAAGTAATTGATGTGCCTGACTTACTCCAGGGACCCAAGGAGACCCCCACCCCCAACAAATTCCATCCATTCCTATCAGGCAAAGGCCTGGACAAACAGCGGCCGCTTCCTCTGAGCTCATTTCCAGCATTAAGGTTTGCTGGAACCTGAATCCAGCCCTAATAACCATCAAAACAGTAGCCACTCTTTCAGCCCCTTGCGAGGGGCAGCCAGGGAATTGAAAGACGAGTTAAATATTTCCATCGCTGACAACACACAGCTGTCGAGGTGGAAAGATCCAAGGCTCTAATCAGCCCAGGTTAGATAAGTAGCAGCGTCTCATTATCTCTGCTTGGGGGACAGGAGCCAGCCGGCAGCTGGTGGCTGTACCGGGGGTGCAGACAGAGCAGCCGAGGGGAAGCTGACATCCCTGTAAACATCAGCCCAGATGAGGGGAAGTGGGTAACCCAACACTGCACCCCCTCAGAAGAGGAAGGGAGGAGCAGAAAACCCCAGGACATTCCCCACTCTACACACAGACACACACACACATGATTGAGACACTTAAACAACCTTATCAATTTTCCAATAAAGAAAATGGTTCTGTGACAATAACAGCATTGCCCCTCCTGTATGGTCTGGCTTCCCTTTCTCTAAGGGGCTTCAAACCCATCAGTGTCCTGGATGTGAGCTAATTAACAACAGCTAGCTCTTGAAGAGGAGGGGTATACCTTTGTGTCCACATTAAAGATAGTCAAACATTACCTAGACAAAGCACAAGCTCTGAATTACTCAGAGGGAGACTCCCAACAGGGCACTGTCCTATCCCAGGAATGCTGGAGAGGCAGTATGGCATAGTAGATAGGACATGGGACTTGGAGTCAGGAGTCGTGGCTTCCAGTCCTATCTTAGATTGTATGATCCTTACTGCATCACTTAACTTGGATCCCTAGCAGTAAGTACAGTGCCTAGCACATAGTAAACACTTCATCAATGCTAATTGGATATTGAACTTCTCTGTGCCTCAGTTTCCTGATTTCAAAAATGAAGGAGGAGGGTTGATGGCTACTAAAGTCTTTTGCATTCATGATAAAGCTGGAAAGCTATATCCCTGGCATACGAGTCCATATCGTTACCCATGCTAACTGACACTGTGAAACAAATCTTCATGGGGGAATATTTTGGTATCAATAATATATACATTTATAAAAAGTCATACTGAAATGCATGTTGTGCTATGGATGACTTTCTATCTTGTGTATGACACTAGGCCCAGCTCTGCTCTTCTGATCTCTATCTATTATGAGAGGGAGGTTTTCTTTAGTGCTTTGCTTTCATATTTCAGTTCCTCAGTCATTCCATTTTCCATGCCTCCCATGACTGATCCAGACATCTCCCCCAGACTTCTCAGCAGGTTAATCCACTCAGTTTTGTCATTGATCTCTGGGATGGATCTCTCCTCATTAGGTAAGTGGAAACTCAGTGATTTTGACACACAGAATTATTAAACTGCCTACCAACCTGAAGGTCTACAGAGTCCTTGTGCTGACCTCATTGCTGTATGCCTGTGAAACATGGACAGTATACTAGCACCATGCCAGGAAACTGAATTATTTTCATTTGCATTCTCTTAGATTCTGAAGATCACCTGCCAAGATAATGTATGAGCCACTGAGGTCCTTTTCTGAGCTAAACTGCCAAGTATTCAAACCCTACTACAGAGAGCATGGCTCTGATGGGTTGACCATGTTGTTTGACTCCAAATGTACATTTGCCTAAAAGACTATTTTATAAAGGACTTAATGCCAGAAGAAGTAATACAAGGATGCTCTTAAGGTTTCTTTGAAGAACTTTGGGATTGATAGGGAGATGTTATACATGACCAGCATGACAAATCCACATCAGAGAAGGCGCTGTGCTCTATGAGCAAAGCAGAATTGCAGTAGTTCAAAAGAAATGTGAGATGAGAAAATCTAGAGCCATCTCCATTCCAAATGTTCATATAGACTGTTTGTGCCTGACCTGTGGTAGAACCTTCAAAGCTTATATTGGTCTGATCAGCCTCAGTTCGACACTCTGTGTTCTCATCAAGAATAAAGGACAACTGAAAGGCATAACTGTTGCCTGCCCTGTGACTTCACTGATTGTTCCTGTGACACCCCAAATGAAAATCTCCCTATCCTGCTTGTCATCACCCCATGGATTGTCTTACCCATTAAGGACATTTCCTCTACTGTTGGACTTGTCTCTCTAGTAACAAGTTCAGTATCTGGAACATAGTAATTTCTTAGATTGTTTTCATTCCATTCCATACCATACCATGCCATGCCATGCCACACCACACCACACCACACCACACCACACCATACCATACCATACCATACCATACCATACCATACCATACCATACCATACCATACCATACCATACCATACCACACCATACCAAACCATATCATTCCATTCCATTCATTCATACACTGGAATATAACATCCTCCTGTATCCTCCTGAAGAGCAGAATTGATTTAGTTTTTTCTATGTATTCATAGCATCTAACAAAAAGTCTAGCGCACAGTAGGTACTTAATAAATATTTGTCAAGTTGAATCACACAACTCTCTTCATGTGCCAAGGACACCCAGTAACAGTTGGTAGCACCAGGATTTAACCTCAGGTGATTTACTACTCTATCCAGCGCCCTCCAGAGATCACACTCCGTTCTCTCCTTATGTGAATCCTGTAGACCTCTGGCTTCACAGAAGTTCTACCAGGGATTGGCAGTATCCCAGGCCCTCTAATCTCCCATCTGGTCTCAGTCAAAACCAGGAGGTGCGTGGGGAGGCAGAGGTTCTCAGATACTCCCAAGCCTCACACAATCCTCAGGCTCTTCCCTACACAAGAGATTTGAATCTCTGTGATCCAAGTGAGACCCTTGCTTCTCAAATCTAAGACTACAGGCTGAATCTTCTAGAAGGAACTTTCTAGCCCTTATTTCTGCTCTGCCTAAGACCAGAAAGATCTCCAAAGTCACTTTGGTTTTTAGAGGATAAACCCCGAAGAAGGAAAACACACACGGACACATCAAAAATACTAACAGAGAATTAGCGGGATGAGGATGTTAATGATTCTGTCTCTTATTTTTTAAACCCCTTTCCCAGTCAGGTAAAGATTTGTTGAGTTTTTTTTCCTTCTAAAATAACTCATACTTTGGGTTTGAGAAAAAGGAACAGTTTAAGAGGAGTAGAGGGAGACAAGAAGGGATTGTTTTGTCCTGTCCTCTTTTTTTCTTTGCTTTTAAGATTAATCTTGCCATAATCCTTGGTGTTATTACTTAGAGTGTTAGAGAAACTCCAGAAGGGAGGTGAGATAGGAGAGACAAGCCCCCCTCCCCCCACTATAGAAGCTGAGCCAAAAGGGGAAGTATGCTTTAGACTTGAAATCGCAGACTTGGACTAGGGAACTTGAAAGGGTCTGAGAGATAAACCTATCTAATTCCTTCCCATTACCCATTCATTAATTTACTCCTTCAGCAAAAACTTATTAAGCACATCCAAAAATAGCTGACAGTTCTGTAACAATTTGATATTCCCTTTGCATACATCATCTAAATTGAGCCTAGCCACAACCCCGATTTTACAGATGCGACATAAGACTCACTGAAGTAAAGTGACTTGTAGAGTATGAAAGGGGAGATCCAAACCCAGACCTTTTTTATGGACATTCCACGTTGCTTTCTAGATATGCTTTGTATATATTCTGTGTAAAGCATTGTGATAAGTGCTGGCAGTAATGCAAAGATAAGTCTAGCATCTGCTCTTGCCCTAGCCTCTCTCTCCAACTTAAACTCACAGAGGAGAGATGAATTCTGTCAGTTCAAGGTTTTCTGTAGGTTTATACTCCTAAAACTATAGTTCATGAGCCCCTGTCAGTGCACTTATCTTTAATAATCAGCTAGAAGGCAGAATTAGTTAAAAGTAAAGGTATTTACCAGGAAGGCATTGTAAGAACAATAGTAACAAAACATTCCCCCAACAAGATTATGGCATATTCCTTTACACACATCAGTGGGAAATGTAGGTACCCATATAGAGTGCACTAGTAGAGAGGTGTACACATGGGGAATATATGTCCAACCAATTCTTCCTCCCCCCCAAACCAATGCAACTGTAAGGACCCAGTATCTTTTCTCTTCTTAGGCTATCCTTGTGTTGACTGCTAAAATTTTTGGACTTCCCATCTGTGAGATCCAGTGTCTCATGCTGGTAAAGTAGTTTTGCTGTAAGACACAATCAACAATGGAAAGGGGAAGAGAGAAAAATCTCTTCCTTCTTAAGAAATGAGAAACAATTTTCTTCTAGAGCAGAATTCTGCCATTTCTGACTCTCTTTTCAAGAGTGAGAGAACCCACTGCTTAGAGTAGTCTCCTGCCTCTGCTCACTCTTTAGATCTGGGGTTCCCAACTTTTTTCAGTCCCTGTACCCTCTGACTTTGAGAAAATCTCTCATAACCCTATTCAATGTTAAAAAAATAAATTCTATGGTTTACCATGCATGTACTCAAAGAAAGAGATTAATTCCAATAGAATAGCATGCTTGTTATCTGCTATATTCTGTATTTCCTTGACAAATTTCTCATATTCTGTAGCAAAATGTGATTGGGGACCCTACCCTAGAGAGTGTCGTGTTAGTTTTGAAGACGACGGGGGACATAGCTGATTCTTTAGCTTAGGAGTTGGTTGGTAAACTATAACCTGAGGGTTGAATCCTGCCGCTGGCCTATGAGCTGTGTGAAATTTTTTAAAACATTAAACCTATATTTAAAAAAGTTAAAACCACTTTTAGCTCACTGGTCATACAAAAAAAGTGGTGGGCCAGATTTGTCCCTTGGGACCTAGTTTGCCAAGCCTTAATTTATATATTAAAACTTTGATCCTAATAGATCTTATCTTAAATATAATTCAAGGGATTGGTTTTTCTTTGGTAGTGCTATGACATTTAGGTAAAACCATTGCCATAACTAGGGTACAACAATGGGGGTACTTTTTCAGGGTGCAAAACATTTAGAAGGTACTGACCACGTTTACTGTACTTCAGTGCTGTAGAAAAACACCTGAGCCTCATACTTAGTGAGAATAGTTATACTTAGATTCTACCTGATGACATACTTTCCTCTTCCCAGTCTGCCTTAATGCTGAAGATATCTTGATTCCCTGTTGAACATTGTTCCTCCTATCTCAGATTCTAGATAGTTTAGTAGATATGTGACCCTAGATATATCAGCCAGTCTCTTCAAGCATCAGTTTTCCTCATGTGTAAAATGGGAATAATAATAGGACCAAACTTATAGAATTTTTTTGTGAGGATCAAATCTGATCTTCTGCCTTTAGAGCCAGTACTTTTCTATTCTGATACAGATACAGATATGGGTATAGATATAGATGTGGATATGGACATAGATGTGGATAGAGATAGATATACAGGTGCATATAAGGATATATATTATAAAATACATGTCATATATAAGTATATGTATATATGGAGGGAGGGAGACAGATGAGGAGAGATACACAGAGAGAAAGAGACAGACAGTCGGAGAGACAGAGACAGAGAGAAAGAGACAGAGAGAGACAGTCAGTCAGAGACAGAGGCAGAAATGCAACTCTGGGGTCTATGCAGAATAATTTTAAGAGCTGAATTTGCAACATGATTTTAACCAGTTAGGGGGCACTGGTTGATGGCTGGTGAAAGAAATACCATGGGAATTATGGAAGACAATAACCATTGTATGGAGACACTGTGGTTCAGTAGACTGAATGATGACTCTAGTGTCTGAGAATCTAGGTTCAAATCCTACTAATACTTATTAGCTTTGGGACCTTTGATAAGCCTCTTCATTTTCCTGGGCCTCAGTGTCCCCATCTGTAAAATGAAGGGTGGCACTTGATGTTTATAATAGACAAAGTAGGGAATATATGTCATAGCTGGAGATAAACCTTAGACTTCAGGAGAAGGGACATCAGAGAAAAATCCTAGCATGGTTAAAATCAACCAACCAATGAACAAGGATTTAATAAACACTTACCATGTAACTGATACTACGTCTGTGGAAGCTAAGTGACTTGTGCAAAGTCACACAGATAGTGAGCACTGAAGGCAGGGTTTGAACCTGCGTCCTCTGATTTTGGAGTCAGGGTTAATGCATAGATAAATGACTGTGACATATATACAAAATCCAAATGATTTTGAAAGCTAGAGAGAATAAGTCCAAGGATCAGGAAAGGAGTCCTATAGGATATGGCAGCTGAGATACCTTTCAACATAATCGTTTGATTTAACAAATCTTTATTAAGTAACTCATGAAAGTGCCTGCCCCCTAGGGCCTTCTATTCTACTAGGAGAAAACCAAAATGTACCCAGATAAGTAGATGCAAAATATAGACTAAATAATACAATGAAACTTCATGAGGGAGAGAGGTGTTGCTTGTCCTTTGTTTATGAAGATGACCAATGGCATCCCAAGGATCATGGCTTGTGCATTCATTGGATTTAAATAAGGCGGAGCTACACAAGGCCATCAGCCTCACTCTCCCAGATTCATTGAAGTCCAGTGCTAAGACAAAAATCAAGATGACTGATGATGGCCTTGGTGTCTTTGATGTTTGACCAAGCTCTGCTTCAGTCATCTTCATGGCCATTGGAATGAATTGTTCTCATCTGCCCATTCTGCCTGGGGAAGCTTTCACATGCTCAGGGTAGACATCTTCCTAATCACTGATGCGTTTGAGGTCTGTCAGTTACTCTCAGTCTGGTTTAGCCTATCTGCCATGATGGTTTCCCAAGGGTGTGGCTGCTGCACATGCTATGACTTTTTGGAAAAACAGATGAAAGTTGGGTGCTGGTGGACACCAAAAGTAGATGAGCAGCAGACTATGGGAAATAGCCCCTGAGTTGTGACTGAAGGAAGCTGAGGATTCTAAGTTAGAGGTAAGGAGAGGGTACATGCAGGCATGTGGGATGGCCCATGAAAAAGCCCTGGGAGACTACTGTTTCTGGCAGGTCCTATTGAAGTGGGAATACTCTAGACTTGGAAGGTCCAGACACCGACTACGTGTACTACCCCAACATTCACCCTTTGCCTGCAGATGTCTAATGAAGGGAGCCAGTGACCACCTGAAGCGGGGCATCCATATTTTCTTCAATAGCTCTGCTGGGTGGGAAGTTTCTTCTGGCATCAAGTCTCCATTGGCTTCCTAGTAACTTTCATCTATCACTCTAAGTATGTCCTCTGAGTCCAAATGTAACAAGTCCAATCTATGTCTATAACACAGACTTTTAAATACCTTAATGCAAGTATTTAAGTCTCTTTTGAGTCTTTGAGACTCCTTTGAGTATTCTCTTCTCCAGGCTAAATGCACTCTATGCCAATCCTGAGATGGCATCATGTGAGTTCCTCTGCCACCCTGGTTGCATTCCTCTGGCTATTATCTAGCTTATCAATAACCTCCCTATCATGTGGAGAAGGAACAAAGTGCTCCAAGTGTTGTTTGCCCAGGGCACTAGACAGATGAGCCCGCATTTCTTATTCCAGAAAACCAAGTCACTCTTAGTGCCACTCAAAGACATGGTCATCTTTTTGACTGGCATATCATACTGGTAACTCATATTATATATCCAGCCCAGTATCACGTCCAGATCTTTCTCAGGCAAATGACTGTCTGAACTTGTGTCCCCCTTCTTGTGTTTGTAAAGCTGAATTTTTGAACCCAAGTAGAAAACTTTACATCGGTCACTTACATTTTACCTTATTATGAGTCAGTCCTAGTCTGTCAAGATCCTTTTGGATTCTGATTTGGTGGAGCCTAGCATTGTATTACTTTCAGATTTTATGAACAAGTCATCTATCCTTTTCTCAGAGTTATTGTTAAGAAAATTAAACAGTTCAGCACCAACCTTGAGCACTCCCACCGTAGACTTGCTGCCATGCTCATATCAGACCATTCATGATTATTTTGTGTCAGGTCATTCAAAGTAGTTCTGAATTATGCTACCATCTAGCCTACATCTCTCTTCCTCATCTACAAGAATATCATGAGATGTAAAAGTCTAGATAAACTAAAGCTATAGCAATCTCCTAATCTATGAGTGGTAGAGAATTCCGAGCTCATATTGGCTTGATCAGCCACCAATGGACACACTGCAACTTCACGCTAGCACAGTGATATCATTTAGAGTCTTCTTTGAGAACAAAGGACAACTACAGACCAATCCACCAATCTATGAGTTTACTATATCTGTCCAAAAAGAAAGTAAGGTTATTCTGACATGATCTTTTCTCAGTGAAAGTGAGATATATTAATTAGCTTTTTGTGAGTCCCACTTCCTTCTCTAAATGCTCACTCTCTCTCTAATATGTTTTATCTAGAATTTAGCCAGAAATTGAAGTCAAGTTTTCTGGACTACAGACTTAAGGTTCCATTCTCTTCCCTAACTTGAAACTCCAGACATTTGTCTTTCTCTGGTCCTGTGGACCTTCCAGTTCCCCAAAATATTTCAGATATAGCAGGTAATTCACCTTTCTGATTTCAGTTGAACAATCCATAGGGATAAGGACTAGAAATTGAATGTCATTGGTACAGAGAACTCTCAGACAAGGAAATTCCCTCAACAAACCAGGTCACCAGATCACTATCTTCTCTCCAGTTTAGACTTAGTGTCTGAAAGTTGCCCGGAGGACTGAGAGGCTTAGTTGGTTTGTCCAAATGATAAAGTTAGCCTGTGTCAGAGGCATGATTTGAATGCAAGCCTTTCTGGTTCTGAGGCCAGCTGTCTATCTATTTTGTAACACTGCCTCTTAACTAATTCCTGTGCTTATAGTTAAATCAGGCATACCAAGGGAGAGAAATTCAGACAAATTCTCACTAAGCCCTAATTGAAATTTCTCCTGCCCTACTCTACACTATCCAGATATTGCTTGCCTAACAAAAATATTTCCCCAAAGCAATAAAGGACAGACATTTTAAACTAGTAGTAGTGATAATGTAGAGGGTTGGTTTTCACCAAATCAGCATGGCAAATGCCTGTGGTGCCAGGTTGTTATTTCAGATGCTCAGATAGCTGCTTCTCTCTCTATATCCTTCACTCATGTTAGTAAAATGCCAACTTTTCTATGGGACCAAGAATAAGAAAATTTTTCTCTGTTCTTCAGTTCCCTCATCTTAAAATGGGATAGCAACAACAACTACTTCCCAGGGTTGCTTTGAGACTCCAGTGAGATGATGCATGTAAAGTATTTGCAGACTTTAAAACCAGGAAGCTGCTATTATCATGACAAGGCTATAAATTGGACCTCTGATGTCACTGATTAAAGGGAATTCTTAAAGAAGAGAAATCTCTCTACCAGGGCAAGTTAGCACATTCTCTAGAGCAGTGACAGGCTAAATGATCTTCTGAGGGTCACACAACCACCGCCACTACAACCACCCCACCATCACCACCACCACTACCATCACCACAGCCACCATTCTGCCATCGTTACCCCTGCTACTCCCACCATCCCCATCCCCATCTCCATCACCATCAGCACCACTACAACCACCATCTCCATCACCACCACTACTACGACCCTACCATCACCACCACCACCATCACCAGCAACATCACTATCCTTATCCTTATTCTCATTATCCCTTATATTTCTATAATGCTTTACAGCTCATAAGCTGCTTTCTAGGTAATATTCTCACTTGAATTCAATTCAACTAACACTGAATGAGTGCCTACTGTATTCAGGGCAAGTCCTCCATTTCCAAGTCCAGGACTGTTTCAATTCTGCCACATCCAATAAATAAAAGCAGTTGACATTTATATAATACTTAAGATTTATAAACTGCATTTTACATGAATTATTTGAACATCTAAACAACCCTGTCAGGTGTATATACTAAAGCAGGCATTTTAACCACATTTTGCATTTGATAAAACACCTGAAAAGTTACAGGACTTTGCCCTTCATCATTTTTCTTTTAAGTCCTGAAGGCAGGTTTTGAACTCAGGTCCTCCCAACGCTCATCATGATGCCTTTAGGTATATTATAATGAGAAAATAACTGTAGTACAGCCTTCCCACTTTACAAATGAGGATGAGGGCTGAACAGAGGAAGGGACTGGATGATTAACATTCTGCTCGATGAAAGGCTTTCAGAGAACCAGTTGCCAGCCAGGTCTCCAGCTCAGGGCCCTTCCAAGGTCATAATATGCTTCAGAATCTGAGTCCTCGCCTCCTTCTCCCTACTACCCCCAACCCTAAACACTAGGAATGTGATTGAAACCCAGCAGCAGGGTACCTGGGACATGCAACTGCTACAGTCATTTCTTTGTCTTTAAAATGCCATATAATTGCTAATGTAATTAGCGATGTATACAGAGGGGGCCTGTGCAATCACGGGGCCTAAGATCAAGTAATTAATGTTCTGTCAACAGAACAGCAACTGTTTCATTAACAACTGCTTGGATCTGGAAAGGAGCATTGTCACATGCAGACAGAGCAACTTCAACAGTATCAACTCAACTGATTTTCTTTTAAAAAATCATTAAAAATCAATCCACCCAAAGCAAAAACAATGCAACCAACCTTCAGACCCTCACTTTCCAGGTCAAAGGAAAAATAATTAACCAAAAAACCAGGGAGGGAGGAAGGGAGAAGGAGGGAAGGAGGCAAGGAAGGAAGGAAAGAAGGAAGGAAGGAAGGAAGAAAGGAAGGAAGGAAGGAAGGAAGGAAGGAAGGAAGGAAGGAAGGAAGGAAGGAAGGAAAGAAGGAAGGAAGAAAGGAAGAGGGAGGTGTGGGAGGGAGGAGGGAGGGAAGAGAGTCATGAAAGGAGGAAGGAAGAAAGAGAGAGGAAGGCAGGAAGATAGGCAGGAGAGAGGGAGGGAGAAAAGGAGGGAGAGAATGAGGAAAGGAAGGGATGAGGGTGGCAGAAAGGAAAGGAAAGGAGGCAGAAAGGAAGGGTGGCAAGCAGGGAGCAAGGAAAGGACACCTAGACTAGGGAGATTACACAATGGAACATTAATCTGAAGTCAGAGTCCCAGTTGTTCCACTAACTGGGTAGATGTGACCAACTTACTTAACTATTCTCAGCCTCAGTTTCATTTGGAAAATTAGAACAGTCAATAAGCAATTATTAAGTACCTACTGTGTGTCAGGCACTGTGCTAAGCCCTGGGGATACAAAAAGAGGCAAAAGAAAGTTCCTGCCCTCAATGAACTTACATGGAGGAGAGAACTTGCAAATAAATGTATGCAAAGCAATCTATATGCAGGTTAAATAGAAAACCATTAAAAGAGAGAAGGCACAAGAATTAAGAGGGAAGACTTCCTGTAGACGGTGGGATTTTAATTGGCATTTAAAGCCAGGGAGTTTTGTAGCTGGAGTGAGGAGGGAGAGCATTCCAGGCATGGGGAACAGCTCAGAGAAAATATATGGAAGAGTGATGGAGTGGGTCTTGTTCATGGAAGAGTCGTAAGGATTTAGAGCCTGAGGGAATCCCTTAAATCTAGTCTAGTCTGGCTCTTTCATCTTACAAATGAGGAAACTGAGACCCCAAAGGCCTCTGTGTCATACAGGGAGGAAATAGCAGAAGCAGGTTTTGAAACAAGGTCCTCCGAGTCCTATGTCAGTCTTCCTTCCTATCCCATGCTGTCCAGCTTGAATGGGTGCTGAAGCAAAGATTATTTGTCATCTTTAAAGAGTTAGACAGAATGTAAGCCAATCTGAGGTCAGGAAGACTACTCATATTTTCTGTCAAAGGAAGTAAGCTCCAGTACAGCCTAGGGAGAGAGCCAGAGCTTGAGTTTTTGTTTTGTCAATTTATTTTAGTTCAATATTTAAAATCATTGATGGCTTTCTTTTCAAAATCATATTCTCCTCTCTTTCCCCATTTTTGTACTCATCTCCCCCATCCCTAGCCTAAGCAAAATCAATTGACCCTATAGCCATGTTTGGTCTGCCAGCCTAGGCAACATTCTGCCTACAAGATCTCCCACTTCTTCAAGGGGAGGAATGACTTTCACTTCCTCATCCTTTTTCCAGTACCAAGACTGATCATTTTAAGTCCATAGTGTTTGGCTTCATTTTGTTGTTTTTTTCTGTTTTCATTATTGTAATCACTGCATGCATTATTTTCCAGGTTCTGTTTGCTTTGTCCCATGTGTTAGACTCCACAAGGATGGATTTTAACCTTCAGCATGGCCAGGATAAGTCACCTTATCTTTGGCTTTCTTCTCTCTACAAAGGGGAGTGACACTTGTACTCTGATAGCATCTCTAGAATGTGAAAGGATTCCATTCCTTTGAGGGTTTTGTTGCTCTATCACCCACCATAGAGTTGTCATAGAAACTGAAAGCAAGTTACAAATGTCTAAAAATATCCTGAAAGGTTCTGTCTCATGTTGAGGTCAATTAGTAACTGCCCTACTGTTTGGGGAAACTGACGTAAGAGACAGATTGGGGACATCCCCTATTTATATTCATTTATATTCTGATTGCTTGGAAAAGGAAAGAGGGGGACAGCAGGAGGAGAAAGTAGGAAGATCCTTGGTCTGGAAAGCAAAGAGGTTTTGGTTCTAGTTCTGACCTTGTCCCTAGTCAGACCTTTGGTAAGTCACCTGGCCTCCATGGGCTTCAGTTTTCCCCAATAGGAAGATGAGGATGGATACAAGATTCCTCTTAATTCTGGATTTGGTGTTCACAAGATCACAGGTCTAAAACCAGAGGGACCTTAAAAATCATCCAGGCTGATCCCCTCCTTTTGTATATGAAGGAACAGAGGCCCAAAGAGGTGACTCACTTTGACCAAGGTCACATAGATAGAAACAGTAGAGCTGGAATTTCAACCCAAGTCCTCTGACTCTGAAGTCAGTCTGCTTTCCACTGTATCATGCCACCTATTGGCTGCTGTATGAATGAATGAATGAATGAATGAATGAATGAATGAATGAATGAATGAGCTTACTATGTGCCAGGCACTGTGATAAATATTGGGAGAACAAATACAAAAACTAGGGCAGTGCCTGTCCTTAAAGAACTTATTTTTTTACTTTATTATTTAATTTATTTATTTTCAGTTTTCAACATTCACTTCCATAAGTTTTAAATTTTCTCCTCCTTCCTTCCCCCACCTCTCCAAGATAGAATATGATCTTACATGGGCCCTACACATACATTCCTATTGAACACATTTTCACATTAGTCATGTTGCACAGAAGAATTATAACAAATGAGAGAAACATTGAGAAAAAACAAAACATACCAAAAGAGAAAAAAGTCTACTTCAGCTGCAATCCAACTCCAGAGTTCTTTCTCTGGATGTGGATGGCATTTTTCATCATGAATCCTTTGGAAAAGTTTTATGTTCTTGCATTGCTGGGAAGGGCTAAGTCTATCAGAAATAGTCCTCACACACAATGGCTGTTGCTGTACACAATATTCTCCTGGTTCTGCTCACTTCACTCAGCATCAGTTCATATAAATCTTTACAAGTTTTTCTGAAGTCCATCTACTCATCATTTCTTATAGCACAATTGTATTCCATTATATTCATATACCACAACTTATTCATCCATTCCCCAATTGATAGGCATCAATTTCCAATTCTTGGCCACCACATAAAAAAGAGCTACTATAAATACTTTTGTACATGTGGGTCCTTTACCCATTTTTATGATCTCTTTGGGATAAAGCCCTAGAAGGGAGATTGCTGGGTCAAAGAGTATACACATTTTTATAGCATAGTTCCAAATTGCTCTCCAGAATGGTTGGATCAGCTCACAGCTCCACTAACAATGAATTAGAGTTCCAATTTTCCAACATCTCCAACATCTGTCACTTTCCTGTTTTGTTATGTTAGCCAATCTGATAGATGTGATGTGGTACCTCAGATTTGTTTTGATTTGCATCTTTCTAATCAATAGTGATTTAGAGCACTTTTTCAAATGACTGTAGATAGCTTTAATTTATGCCTTTGAAAACTACCTGTTCATATCCTTTGACTATTTATCATTTGGATAATGACCTGTATTCTCGTAAATTTTGACTCAGTACTCTATATATTTCAGAAATGAGGCCTTTATCAGAGACACTAGTCGTAAAAATTCTTTCCCGGTTTTCTACTTCTCTCCTAATCTTGGTTGCATTGGCTTTATTTGTGCATAAAAACTTTTCAATTTAATGTATAAAAATTATCCATTTTGCATTTCATAATGTTCTCTATCTTGTTAAGAATTTAGATTTTTGTACAACAATACAAGTCATTCCCCAATTGATAAATGGTCAAAGGATATGAATAGGCAATTTTCAGAGGAAGAAATCAAAGATATCTATAATACATGAAAAAATGCTCTAAATCACTTTTAATTAGAGAGATGCAAATCAAAACAACTCTGAGGTACCACATCACACCGATTAGATTAGCAAACATGACAGAACAGGAAAATGATAAATATTGGTGAGGATGTGGGAAAGTTGGAACACTAATTCATTGTTGGTGGAGCTGTGAGTTCATCCAACCATTCTGGAGAGTGGTTTGGAACTATGCCCAAAGGGCTACAAAAATGTGCATTCCCTTTGACCCAGCAATATCACTTCTAGTACTGTATCCCCAAGAGATCATAAAAATGGGAAAGGGTCCCATGTGTACAAAAATATTTTAGCAGCACTCTTTGTAGTTGCCAAAAACTGAAAATCAAAGGGATGCCCATCAATTGGGGAATGGCTGAATAAGTTGTGGTATATGAATGTAATGGAATACTATTGCAGCATAAGAAATGAGGAACAAGAAGACTTCAGAGAGGCCTGGAAGGACTTATATGATCTGATTCTGAGTGAAAGGAGCAGAACCAGGAGAACTTTGTGTCCAGAAATGACCACAGTGTGCGAGAGTTTTTTCTGGCAGACTTGGAACTTCGTAATAACGCAAGAACTTAAAAAAAATAATTCCCAATGGTTTTCTAAGGCAAAATACCCTCCACACTCAGAGAAAGAACTATAGAATTCATTTGCAGAATGTAGCAGATCATGTTTGTATATGTGTGTGTATGTGTATTATGTTTTTATTTGTTATAGGATTTCTTCCATTTATTTTACTACATCTAAATAGCATGATTATAGTGAAAACATTTTCAGTAGGAAAGTATATGTAGATCCTATATAGAATTGTATGGCATCTTGAGGAGGGAGTGGGGTGGTGGGGTAAAAATCTAAGCTTTTTGGTAGTGATTGTAGAACATTAAAAAAAATAAATTTAAAAAAATTTAAAAAAAGAATTTAGATTTTTTAAGAGGAGGAGACTCTATAGCAAACTGGCAAAAGGTGAAATATTGTTCACTGGTGTCCCAGGAATGGCAAGTTTATCCACGGGATAGTTAATTACCATGCCCTGTCTAGAAGCAATGCTACTTTAATTATCATACCCCATCAGAATATGGGGATGATGAGGGCAGTGAAATTTCTACCTCTACCTCTCTGGGGTTCCTTCATGACACAGATAAGATCTCACCTTCCACAAGAGGCCTTTCCCCATCTCCCCCATCTAGTGGTGCCTTCACCTCCAAGATTACCTTCCAACCACTCTGGATATGGCCTGTACCTACTGTGTTATTTACATGGTGTCTTCTCCACTAGAATGGAAGTTTTCTGAGGCCAGGTGCTATTATTTCCCCTTTTCTTTGTACCCAATGCTTGCACATTGATTTACTGAGTCTTCTTGACAATTTGCTGGATTTTGCTTGTTTTAATTTGCATTTCTCTTACTGATTTGGGGTAATCTTTTATATAGTTGCTAATGGCTGGCATTTCCTCTTTTGAGAACTATTTATTCACATTTTTTTCAACTTCATCATTCTAAGGATGGATGGGCACAGAACAGAAGGCACTAGCCTGAGTTTCCACAGAGAAGCTTGGACGTAATGAGGGTCTGAAGCCAAGTATTCTAACTACAAATCAAAGGCCCTCTTTTTACTGGGTCCTGGCACCTATATTTGTCACTCTATCTCCTGGTGCACCTTAATGCTTCATGGACATGTGGTATCGTTGGCACTGACAACTGAGGCAATCCTACTAGAGGCCCCCAAATTTCCAGGCCAGTGCTTTTCTGCTGATATCACACTGCTTCCCTTTGCCCCCCCAAACATCTCACTTATTGTTCTTTGTGTGTGGGGGGGAACTATTCTGTGAAAATACATTCTTGGTAAATAAAAAAGCATAACCATGTGGGCTCCTTGGTACCCTTAACCAACAGTTCCAAATTCCATTGTATGTGTGTCTCATGACTGTTAGCCTACTCCCAAAGGAAAAAAAAAAGGATGTACATACCCCTGATACCCCCTCCCCCCCAACTTTCAACCTCTTGCTCTGGGAACAGCAATCAAGTCAATTCCAGTATTCCTGGAAAGGAGGTGTTCCTAGCTCATGGTCCATTGCAAGCATTGAGGAGGCCTCAATTACAGAGTTTCAGACAAAGCAAATCTTTGGATCCAAATGCTCATGTGCACACCTCCATCTCAGGGTCTAGTGGAGCATGTCTGAGTATAAGGAAAGAACCCTGATTTTGAAAGTGGAGAACCTTGGCTCAGCATGCCCTTTGATGAGGAAGAGGATGGAAATGATGACATTGATGGTCTATATTATGTTTTTAGGTTTACAAAGTACTTTGCATACAGTCTCTCATTTGAGCCTAATGACATCCCTGTGAGAGGCACATAGAATGACAGAAATTGGCAGCTGGAAGGGACCTGAGGTACCATCTTGTCTAAACCATTTGTTTCAGTCATGTCCTGCACTTCATGACCCCATTTGGGGTTTTCTTGGCAAAGGCCAAGTCTGGAGTCTTTGCCATTTCCTTCTCTAGCTCATTTTACAGATGAGGAAATTAAGGCAAATAGAGTTCAGTGATTTGCTTAGGGTCATATAACTATTAAGTGTCTGAGGTTAGATTCGAACTCAGATCTTCCTGACTTTAGGCACTGGCCACCTAGCTGCCTTAGTCCCAGCACTTCTTAAACTATAGGTCACAACTGAAGGGGTCGTGAGTAGAAAAAGTTTAAGAAGACCTGGCCTAAACCATATAAGGGGGAAAAAGTCTTTGGTATAACATTCCCAGTTCTGCCCATTCTATAGATGAGAAAACTGACAATGAGTTTAAATGACTTTCCTAGGATCTGAAGCAGCACTTAAAACCAACTCTTCCTTACTTCAAGGGCAGCTCTGTCAGCTATGCCACTGCCTCGGTGACCCTGGCCAGGACCAAGTTCAGATTCTGCTTCTCACATTTACTGTCTGAGTGACCAAGGCAGGTCACAGGCACTGAGTTATTTCTTTACATATGAGGGTAGTGCAACCTTAGGTGTCCTAGGAAAAAAAAAACTCTCCAGCATCATCCCCAAGGGGGTTGTGAAGAAATAACACCTGTAGGAAGAGGTGTCCCAGTGATGAACTGCTGGGTAGGATTGCTTTGTGTAGGTGCTAGAGGAGGTGGAAGCCCTAGGATGCGATTTGTCACAAAGAGGAAGGATGTCCCTGAATCATTGTGCCCTGGGATAGAGCCCCCTTGGCCTGGTGCTAGCTATACTGCTTATATTCTCTACCTCCCAGGCTTGTTGGCAGGAAAATGTTTCCTCGGCCATAAATGACTCTATAACTGCGAGCTCTTGTTATTATTATCAACAGGGTAATGGGGATGTCATGAGGATAAAATATTTTGTGGATGAATGGCTTTGGAGGGCCTCAAGTCATAGAAAATGCAGGGTAAATTTATTGTTGGTGCTTAAGACTTGAGAGCAAGAGCTCATTTTCAGGCTCACTGAAATAATGGCAAGAAAAAGACAGAAATGAAGACTTTTTCAAGCTGGAGGGAGGCATAGTCCAATTCTCTTGATTTTAGAGGTGAGGCAGCCCGGAGAGGTTGAGACTTTCCCCAAATCATACATCGAGCATGGACCAGGTCCCCAGACTGTCCACACAACTGCAGCTGCATTATTTGGGTGCTGGGATTGTTCAAGCTCTCAGCGTGAGAAAGGAGAGTGACATCTTCTAGAGACAGTCATTCCACTCCCTATCCCATCCCCTCATCTTCTAGCTGTGGGAACAGGCTCAGGAGAGAAGCTTTTCTGTTCATGGCTAGCCTCTCCAAGTTCATTCCGTAGGGGCAACTATGCAGTTTTCGTTTTTAATAATCTCCAATTTTTGCAGCCAGACACTCCGCCTCCCCCCATTCTCTCTCCAGGTTTCTGTCTCTGTTACTCTTTTGCTTTTTTTATCTGTGTCTCTTGAGGTAGCTAGGTGGCACGGTGGATAGAGCACCAGACCTGGAGTCAGACTCATCTTCCTGAGTTCAAATCTGACCTCAGACGCTTATTAGCTGTGTGATTAAGCAAGCCACTTAGCTCTGTTTGCCTCAGTTTTTTCCTCTGCAAAATGAGCTGGAGAAGGAAATGCAAACCACTCCAGTATCTCTGCCAAGAAAACCCCACATGGAGTCACAGAGTGAAGTGGCTGAACAAGAATATGTTTCTCTGACTCTCTCTCTCTCTCTCTCTCTCTCTCTCTCTCTCTCTCTCTCTCTCTCTCTCTCTCTCTCTCTCTCCCTCTCTCTCTCCCCTCTCCCAGTCTCTGTCTCTCCCACTCTCTCTCTCACCCAGACCCACACACATGCATGCATGCACACATCCATTGTGCCATCTTGTATATATTTGTCCCTAGCAGGGACCATATGTGTTGAACTACCTTCAACGTAAGGTTACTCCAAAGTTGCTCTCTAAATCCCTGAACAAAATCTGAGCTGGGAGAGGTCATTTACCCAAATGACAGATGAAGCAACTGAGGTCTAAAGGAAGGATGTGGTTGGCAAGTTTGTGGCAGAGCCTGGTCTATAAAGCCCATGTCTTCTACTTTCTCTAGTATGACACTGTTGTCTGCATTGGCCACAACTGGCCTGACTCCACTGCTCATTTGATCCAATCATTCTTCTTCATCCTTCGCTGAGTCACTGCCCTGGGTAACTGACTAGCCGTCAAAAGGGTTTCCTTAGATATAGATCTGACCCGTCACTCCTTTCCTCCATAAACTTCAGTGGCTCTCCACTGTCTAGAGCAGAGGTGTCAAATATAGACTACAAGAGCATATGGCCCACCAGGGCCCCTGAAAATACATTAAAATGTAAGTAGTTTACATTTTATTGGAAATGGAAATATTCTACAAAATTTAAAAAAAAATGTAGATAATGTTACATTTAAAAATTCAGTCAATATGCAGCCTGTGGGCATTCTTGCATATGGTTTAGTGGTCTCTGTTTTGATCTGAGTTTAACATCACTGCTCTAGGCAACAAAGAACATGATTTTCTGAGAAAGTTTCTGCCTGCATTAGTGGATGGAGTTTCCTCATCCAGAAGATCCCTATGCCAATAAAACTACAGGTCCAGACCCTACTCCTCTGTGCTTACATATCTATATCTATATATACGTGTGTGTGTCTTTGTGTGTATGTCTCTGTGTGTATGTATATATATATATGTGCGTATGTATGTGTATATTTGTATGTGTATTATGTATATGTATATATGTATGTGCATATGAAATGTTATATTTAGTGTGTGTGTATATATATACATATATATATATATAATGTGTATATACACATATACACACATGCCCCCCTCCAACAGAATATAAATTCCTTGAAATTAAGAGTTGTTTCATTAAAAAAGTGCACTTCCAAAACTTAGCACAATGCCAGGTACCATGTTAATCAAGCTTAATAAATGCTTGATTGATTTAAAGACAGATTACTTTAACTCCCTGGTCCTCAGTTTCCTTAAATATAAGCTGAACCATCTTCTTGATGACCCCAGGGGCCCCTCCCTGCTCTAAATCACTGTTACCATGAACCTGAAGGAGGTTTGGCTCTAAAGTCTTCCAGCAGTGGACCGTCCCTTTGGCCAAGCTCCCCGCAGAGCCCAGGTCCACAGTCATAGCTAGAGACTAGGCTGAATCAACTTATAATGACACAGAACCCAGCAGAGGACGTGGATGACTGTATAATTAGTTACTTTCCTTCCCATATGGAGCAGCTCAGCTCCTGTGCCTCAGTGGGGAATTCCTCGTCTGTTGCTAGGGTCCCCTTCTGGGATTACATCTTAAGAGGTGTGCGGGAGGAGGAGTCCACCACAGTGACAAATGAATCAGAGCAAGAAGGAGGAGAGCCAGGAGGGAGGATGTGGGCAAGCAAGGAGCAGCGGTAGCCTAGCTCGTGCTCATCCCTCCCTGACCTGGAGTGGGCCCAGTGGGAGCTGACTGCCCTCCCAGCCAGGACTTACTGCCTAGTCATAAATCTTGGCTGCTGCTTTGAGAAAAGAGAGAGAGATGCGGGGAGGGGGGTGCTGGGGAGAGACAGAGATGTCTGGTAAATGCTGAAGGGTCAGCAAAGACTCTTTAACTCAGGTTTCATAACTCGAGAAATATTTTATCACCCTTGTGAGTCAAACCTCTGAAAATCAATAAGGCTTGAGAGTTGCCTATATTGATCTGAAAGCCCAGGCTGTATTGAAATATTCATGGAGGGCTGGCTGTGCGCCGGGAGGATGATGGGGGGGGGGAAGTGAGGGGCAGGAAAGGAGGGGGTGGTAAGCTAGCTGGAAGGAAGGCTGAGGAGTAGATAGATTCCTTAAGTAAAAGCCATGCACGTTTCCATGAAAAATAGATTAATTCTATTAGTCGGCCTAAAATCTCCCACTTAAAAGGGAATGAGCTTGTTTGTCAGACAAACAGGCCACTGGCAAAGCCGGTGCAAACATTTATTTATTGGTATTTAATAGCTAGAGAGCCAGGGAGACTTGATAAAATTAGCAGCAGAGGCCTCCTGGGGCTCAGAGGGGCTGCTTTGTTTGGAAAGCCAATTTGGACAGGGCCCCTTTGATCTTCACTTTCCCGTTTGAGCAGGCCTCTTAGTCCCACTCATTTCACTGGAGGATTGGGATTCCAGTTTCTCCACCAATCTCCAAAGCAGTGCATTAGAAGCGAATTGTCTGCCTGTAGTCTTGGAGTCTCAATACCCTTGATACTAATTTCGTGTGATGCATTTCACCAGATGTGTCTACCTGCGTGCGCGAGGATGCCCAAGAGACCACTGAGTCTTGCTTGGGAGTACTCAACTTGGATTTCTTCTCCCCCACCCCTTGAGAAGGGATTGGATGAAAGGCTTCCATAATTTAAAATCTGCATAGAGATGTGACATATGTTACAAATATTTGAGAAAAACCATTCAAGGAATCGCACAACAACAACATATGGGGAAACAGCTCCAAATAACAAGCCATGGTTAAAAATAATTTGTTACCTGTAGCTCCCCTCCTTCCCTACTGATGGGTGACTAACTGGGAGGAGAGGAGTTGAAAGCCATCTCTCAAAAAAAGAGCCCCAAATGCAATAATCCGATATTCTATGGTACCCACATTTGGAAATCTGACATCTTGGACCGATCTGGAACCCAGTGAAATTGACATAGACTGCTAGAGCAAGAAACGACCCTAGAACATAGAATGTTGAGCTTAGAACATAAGATGTTGAGCTTAGAATATAGAAAGTCAGAGTGAGAGCGAATCGTAAGGATCCTCTAGCTTAACCCTTTCGTATTGCAGGTGAGAAAATCAAAGCTGGCAGAAAGTTGACTTTCTTAAAGCAGCCTGCGCAACAAAGGGAGTCAGGATTTGAACCCATGTGCCCCACTCCAAATGGCCAACTCTCTTCTATCTAGCTAGCTAGATAGGGGAGAAGAGGATGGAGGCAGTATGGTCCAGGAGCCAGAGGTTTCGTTTGGTATTAGGGGACCTGGCTTGAATCCTGCTGAATTCCACCGCTTTCTCCCTGGGTAGCCTTGGTCAAATCCAGCCCCTCACTGCACTCCAACCCTTCTCTGGAACTTAATTTCTTCTCTGATAAAACAAAGAAGTTAGACTGGATGGTCTGAAAAATCTTTTCTAACTCTAAATCTAGGAATCCTTTATTCCCACCATTACTCAGTCAGTCAACAAGAATTTACTAAGTAGCTGTTATGTGCCTAGCACTGTGCCACTCGCAGGGTTAAGCTCTGACCCACTGAAGGTCTCTTCAAATATCCTCTGAGATAGCAATACCATTTTTTCTTTGAAGATATTTTCACTTTCTTTTACTGATGTCTTTTGTTTTCACATAATTTTCATGTGTGAATATAGTCTTTCTTCCTCCCTCACCTAGAAAATCATAATAAAAATGTAAAAGAATGTAGAAATAAGGGAAGCAGCTGAGGACTGTAGAAGAGGTGCCTTTCGTCACACTCTGCTTGGCAAATCATTGAACAGCCCCCTAGCCTCAGTTTTCTCATCTGTAAAAAGGAGAATTGGAACTAGATGGCCTCCTCTGGCTCCAAATCTATCATCTTAAGGACCTGCAAACATCGAATGAATACGTCATGTATTCCCACATGGGATAATGGTGGACAGTCAGTCAACTACCATTTAATAAGCACCTACTATGTGCTAGGTGCCATGTTAAGCACCAGGGATGCAAAGAAAGGAAAGAAAAAAACATCAGTCCCTGTCCTCAAGGAGCTCAGTCTAATGAAGGGAACGGAATCTGAACAGACCTGTATAAACAAGGCAGATGATGTTTCATATATATATAAACATTTATTTATTTCACATATATTTATATATTCATATATTATATTCATTATATATTCTATATATATGAATATGCACACATACATGACATGCATGATTATAAATATACATATAAGTGAAACTGGAGGCAATGGCAGAGGGAAGGTGCTGAGATTAAGGGGCCTAGGAAAGGTTTCATGCAGAAGATGGAACTGTAGCTGAGACTTGAGTTAGACCAGGGAAGTTGGAGGGGAAGAAGGGAGAGGCTTCTGGGGACAGTCAGTGAAAGCACTCAATTGGGGACACGTTGGGCTATGTTTAAGAAATAGCCAGGAGGCCAGTATAACACATCAAAGAGTGTGTGGGGGTGGGAGCTAAGGTATAAGAAGACTGGAAAGGTAGGAAGAGGCCAGGTTGGGAAGGGCTTTCAAAGACTAATAAAGGATTTTGTATTTTGATCCTGGAACCGCTGGAGTTTAATGAAGAAGATGGTAGTGTGTTCACATCTGTAATTTAGGAAGATTAACAGGACAGCTAAGGGGAGAATGATAAAGAGACTTGAGGCAGGTGGACCCCACCCCTCCTCCCAGCAGCTACAGCAACAGTCCGGGTGTGATGAGATGAAGACCACATCTGTATCATGGCAGTGTCAGGAACATTTGATAAGTGCCCATTATGCACAAGGGGGCAGCTAGGTGGCACAGCAGATGGAACACCAGGCCTGCAGTTACTAAGACCTGAGTTTGAATATGGCTCCAGACACTTAGTAGTTGTGTGATCCTAGGTAAGTCACTTCACCTTTGTCGGCCTTAGTTTTCTCATCTATAAAATGAGTTGGAAAACGAAATGGCAAACCATTCCTGCGTCTTGGCCAAGAAAACTTCAAACGAGGTCATGAAGGATCGGACACAACTGAACAAGAACAATGTTCCAGGTGCTGTGCTAAGGGGGATGTAGCTGGACAGAGTTAATTTTGTTTTATTGTCATGCTCCTTTCTATCCATAGTTAGCATCATCGTGTGGGCTGTATTTCTGGTTCTATTTCCTTCACTCCTGCATCAGTTCACGTGACTCTTCTAAGCTTCTCTGAATTCTTAGATGGCACAGTGGCTAGAGTTCAGCATGTAGATACAGAAAGGCCTGGGTTCAAACTCTATACCAGATACTCTATGAGCATAAGCAATTCTCATCCCCTCTGTCATCCTCATCTGTAAAATGGGGTAATAATAATACTTCACCAGGTTGTCAAGAGTACTAAATTTACATGTATATTTTATTTTATAATTTTTAATATTTAATTTTTTTAATGGCAAAAATTTTAAATTTATTGCTTTTATATTTAATTTAATAAATAGATTAATTTAATTTATTTAAAATTATAAAAAATTAAATATTTAATTTAATTAAAATCAAATTTAATTTAATCAATTACATTTAATTAAACTAATTAAATTTAATTAAATTAAATTTTAATTTAATTTAATTTAAAAAATATTTTGTTTTTATGATGTATATTATTTATATATACATGTGTACATATATAAATATATAATACAATAATATACATATCCATACAATACAGATATACATATACAATACACACATACATAGATAGATATGCGTATACATACATGTGTATATACATACCAACCTTACAGTGATGTAGAGGACCATGACATCAGGGAAATGATGACATGACTTGCAGTTGACTTCGACTTGAGTGAGGGAGGGCTGTGCAAGGTCACCAGCCTCACTTTCTCGTCCAGAGTCTTTTGGGTCCAGTGACCAGATGTTCATCAGGGTAACTGGAGATGACCCAGGATGCAATGGGAGACCCTGGCCTTTTTATATTAAAGCCTTTTGAGGTAGTCACTTAAAGTGAGGTAACCATTCAGTCAATAGTCCTCTTTAAGAGTGGGTCAAGAGATGGCTCCTGTAAGTAGAAAAAAGAAAAAAAATCAAGCTGGGAAGGAAGACCCTCAGGGTTGCTGTTTCAAAGACACTGACATTCACTTTAAGCCAGGAGGGCCCAAAATACAGCAATTAAGTGTAGCTTTGGCAGGGACCCATTGTGGTCAAATCTATGAGCTTCGGAGTGAACTGGGTTTAAGGTCTTGTGAAAGGAAGAAAGAAAGAAAAGAAAGAAGAGAGAGAGAGAGAGAGAGAGAGAGAGAGAGAGAGAGAGAGAGAGAGAGAGAGAAAGAGAAAGAGAAAGAAAGAAAGAAAGAAAGAAAGAAAGAAAGAAAGAAAGAAAGAAAGAAAGAAAGAAAGAAAGAAAGAAAGAAAGAAAGAAAGAAAGAAAGAAAGAAAAAGAAAGACAGAAAGGAGGGAAGGAGGGAGGGAGGAGGGAGGAAGGAAGGAAGAAACAAAGAAAGGAAAAAGGAAGGAAGGAAAAAATCTAGATAGCAAACCCCAAGTGAACTGGGAAGCTTCTGGCCATCAAAATGACCTTCCTTTGGAGAGGAGAGGGAGAGGGAGAGCTGGGTCCTCAAGACAATAGTCATTTCTTACAGGTCCATTAATGCTTCATCACATTCATGGACCACATTTCTTTAGCCATTTTAGCCATCTTTAACCATTTTTAACCATTGCTTGGGATCAATGAGATTCTGTTTGTTTCCAGATATTTCTGCCATAGAAAATGATACCATTAACCTTTTGATGCAGATGGGACTTCCTTTTCATTTTTGATTTCCTTGGAGGGCAGGAGTCTGGTTCAAAATGGATGGACATTTTAGGCCAGCAGCTTTCCCCACTTTATAGTCAAGGAAAAGAATGGAGAAGGTGAGTGACTAGTTCACGGTCACACAGTACCCAGAAACATGGAGCCATGGAACTTGGGGGAGAGCTGGCAATGGTAATAGTGAGGAATGGGGGCTGGGAGCCATCCAAGATGCTCAGGCATGCCTCTATTTTTGTGCATCTCCCAATGACTATGACCATCAATCATTTCTCCAACAACTTCATGCAGTATTTACGAAGGGCTTTATAATCCTCCCTCATTATTCCTCCTGAGGTAAATCAGAATTTTTATTATTATTTCCATTTAATAGATCAAGGAACAGCAGCACAGAGACCCTTTCCCAGGGTGTCACAGCAAGGGCTGGGATTAGTGCTAAGATCCCTAAATCCCTGGTCCATGGACCAGCCAATCAACCATTCTTCCCCCACCCCCATTCTGCAGGCCCTGCAGGGTTTTGTTACCTCTGCTATTTCCTGTCTTGTCAGGTAGCAACCACCAGGCCAGATCAAACCACACTGGGGTTTCAGTCAGCTGGTGGCCAAGCTTTTCAGCTTGGGGAAGACCAAAATACGTCTGTTGGTAACAGGAGGAAACCAATAGATAAGGGGGGATTAAAGATGAAAGGGAGGGGGTGATTGTTAGAGAAAACATCTGAAGATGACAGGAGTGGACAGGTCCAAAAGCACAAGTATAGGACTGGCCTGGGGAAGAAGACAGACTACATCATCATCAGATGCTAAGCTAAAGGATAATAGATTTGGGGATGACATAGAGAGGCTTGGGGCAGTGGGACTTGGGAGAAGAAGACACTTAAGATGAATGGTCTCCAGTTGCTTAGAAAAGCAGGAGACAAGGTTCTCTTCTGAGAGGGAGTGAGTAAAGGGTGGTGGAAAGAGAGAAGTGTCCCAAGGAAAGTGCAAATGTCTTGAGTTGATGGGATGAGAGAAAGAGAAGGAAGAAAGGAAGGAAGGAAGGAAGGAAGGAAGGAAGGAAGGAAGGAAGGAAGGAAGGAAGGAAGGAAGGAAGGAAGGAAGGAAGGAGGGAAGGAGGGAAGGAGGGAAGGAAGGAAGGAAGGAAGGAAGGAAGGAAGGAAGGAAGGAAGGAGGGAAGGAAGGAAAGAAGGAAGGAGGGAAGGAAGGAAGGAAGGAAGGAAGGAAGGAAGGAAGGAAGGAAGGAAGGAAGGAAGGAGGGAAGGAGGGAAGGAAGGAAGGAAGGAAGGAAGGAAGGAAGGAAGGAAGGAAAGGGAGAGGGAGGGAAAAAGAAAAGGAAGGAAGAAGTAAGGGAAAGATAAATGACAGATAGACATTGATAGACAGACAGATAGATAATATCCCAGGACTGTGCTAAACTCTGAGGTCAATATAAACTCTCTAATGACAAGAGCTGAAAGGTGAATGGGCCTGTCTCTAGATGCAAGGAATTGATCCCCATCCCATCCCACTCCCACCTCTCTCATTTTCTCTTTTTATGTGTTTGTGAAGTTGTCTTGTCCCCTTACTACCAGGCTATAAGCTCTCTGAGGGCAGGGGCGAGCCTTGTCCCCACCTTATACTGTGTTCAGGTTGCTGGGAGCAATTCATCAGCACTGTACATCAGTTTCATGATGGCTTGTTTGCCTGGGTTCTGTATAATGAACAATGCTCTCAAGCTTTCCCAATCACCATGGAGTGAAATAAGACTGTATGCTTGCTCCCATGTTTTTTAGTATGATGTTTCCAGTCAGGTTGTCAAAAGCCTCCTAGTATATAGTCGCTGAACGCTACTGATAAAGAAAGGAAAAGTGTCCCAGCTGGGTGATGGAGGAGGGCAGGGGAATGTCTATAATTCACTAGTCTCATTTTTCATGATCACCCTCACAAGTGATCTAGAAATTGCTAAAAAGCTAATAAATTAATACCTTAGCAAAGACATTTTCCCTCTCGAGGTCTCTGTTTCCTTATCTGTAAAATGAAGGAAGTGGATGATTTCTTAAGGTCCCTTCCAGTTCTGAACCTCTGCTCCTCTGATCATTTAAAAGGTGTAAGGACATTGGGACAATCTGTTTGGTGTTTCCAAACACAAATATGGGTTTCTGTTCTTGGCCTCTTTTTTTTTTTTTTAGAAGACAGGAAGTGCTCCATTAATATTTGATAAGTTGGAAGGGTACAGATAAAGCTCAGGAAAGAAGCCGCTAGGTCAGCCTGGAACACTAACAAAAAGTGTCAGCCACTAATCTGTCGACCATGGTACATTTGGGAGTGAATACTTGGTAGAAAATGCTTGAGCTTTTAAGCTCACTTTCCCCAGAAAACAAGGTGACTCAAGGGAGAGCATGTCCCAGGTACAGGGGTATAATGTTTGAATTTGTGTTATTGCTATAACTTCTCAGTGACTGTTCCTTTGCAAAATTTAATTGACGGTAATTGATTAATTGAGAGTTGATAATTACTGGTGATTGACATAGGGAAGAACACAACAGAATTATCAACTCAACCCCTCATGAATACCCCTAGAATCATAAGGGGAACATGCATCCTTTCTTGGGGACCCAACTCATCAGAGTTGGGAATAAGTATTCTCAGAGTTTATCTGGGTTACATATGCAAATAATTATCATCTTAGAATCTCTCATTTTCATCAAAGCTTAGTTCAAGCATAACCTTTCCAAATTCTCCAGCTTTCAACCTTTCCAAAAATATATTTTATTTGTAATTTGTAATTTATTTGTAAGTTGCAAGACTTAAATGGGACCCAGAAAAATCCTAGTAATCTGTTGGCTGCAGGGGTTGGTGGCGGGGAGGGCAGGTCATTCACCATCTACCACAGCAAAAGTTCGATAAAAGCTAGTCGGCAACACGCCTAGGGGCTCTTGGCTCTTGATGGTTGCCCCTGAGGAAGACCTCGTGACTCCTTCTGAAGTGCAAGGGTGTGTTTGGGGGGGAGGAGGGCTTTCCTAACCCCCCATAATTTTAAAGCCCTCCCTCTGTAGATTCTTCCAATTATCCTGTCAATAGCTTGTTTGTACATAGCTGTTTTCATGTTGTCTTTCCCTCTAAACTGGGAGCTCCTTGGGGGCAGGGAATATCTTTTATTTCTCTTTGTTGCCCTAGGGCTTAGAATTATGCCAAGAATGTATTAAGTGCTTAATAATAAATGCTTGTTGATTAGGTGATTGATAACTATGATATAAAAGAAATAGAAAATAATTGACAAGATAGAAATAATCATAGCTAGCAGTTGTATTGGGCTTTAAATGCTTTGCAAACATTATCTCACTTGATCCTAAACAGAGCAGCCCTGTTAGGTAGAGGTTCTTATCATCCCCATAAAGAGTTTGAGACATAGATTAAGT
Organism: Bettongia penicillata ogilbyi; assembly: GCA_023548195.1. Taxonomy (NCBI): domain Eukaryota; kingdom Metazoa; phylum Chordata; class Mammalia; order Diprotodontia; family Potoroidae; genus Bettongia; species Bettongia penicillata. Next base: position 2,274,381 of record JAJHZJ010000513.1, read on the forward strand.
AACTTGCCCAAGACCACACAGCTAGTAAGTGTCCGTGGCTGAATTTGAACTCTATCCACTGCCACTTAGCTACTCTATTCACATTTTAGAGATGAAGAGATTAAGACAGTGGATAAGTAACTTGCCCAAGAGTAGAGAGTGAGTAAGGCTTGATTTAAAGTTAGGTACCTGTCCCTGACTCTTTCCAACATTCAAAGCACTATGCCCCAGAAGAGATGTGGTGCTACAAGAAATGTGAGAGCTTGTTTTCACTTTGGGAAAGTGGGGTGGGGTCAGAGGAAGATGGTAAAAGGGATGTGGGGAAGGCTTAACAGAGAAGATAGCACCTGAGGTTGGCCTTCAATACATCATCGGAGATGGACACTGGCCAAGGGAGCCCATTCCAGACAAGGGGGATGGAATGAGGAAAGGCACAGACTCAAGACAGCAGGATGAGAACAAAGTAGGGAGGGAGCTGGCAGCATTTCTTTAACATTTATCTGGGAAGGGGGAGACAAGCCTGGATAATTAGGAAGGTGACAGATCTTAGGAAGCCTTGAATGACAGAATTATGGAGGACCATGAATGACAGGTCTAGGCATTTGTCTTTATTCAGTAGGCAAGGGGATCTAAGTCAAGTTATCAACAAGCATTCATTAAGCACCTACTATGTGCCTAACACTGTACTAATGGGCTGGGGCTAGAAAGAAAGACAAAAGACAGAGTTGGCTTGAAGGAATCCACAGTCTGATGTGGGGTGGAAGGACAATATACAAACAGCTATGTCCAAACAATATGTGTATATATATATGTGTGTGTGTGTGTGTATGGATGTGTATATATGTACATAAATACACACATTATAATTAAAGCTAATAAATTAAAAATTTAAAAAAATAATAAATATTGAAATTAATTAAACTTAATCAATAGAGGGAAGGCATGAGAATGAAGAGGGTTTGAGAAAGGCTTCTATAAAAGATAAGATTTTAGTTGGGACTTGAAGGAAACCAGGGAAATGTGGAGATGAGGAGGGAGGACATCCCAGCAATGGGGGACAGTCAGAGAAAAAACCTGGAGCCAAGAGATGTAGGGTCTTATTGGAAGAAGAGCCAGGAGGCTGGAGTCACTGGATCCAGTCAGTACATGACTGGGGTGAGGGAGGGGGCAGAATAAGGCATAAGACCTACTGAAGATTCCTCAGTAGGGATCACTGTAATTTGAGGGAATGTTAAGATTTCTTGGGGAACAAATAGACCAGAGAGGAGGAAAGATGGGAGGCAGGAATTTAAGGTAAGAAGCGCTCAGTCATCTAGGGTAGAAGAAAGGGCAGTATTCTGTGTTCTAAGGTCGCTTTGACCAAAGCTTTCTCCCAGCTCTGACATTCTTTGCTCTAAGTCTCCTACCACCTCTGATATTCTAGATTGTGAGAAGCATGGTCTGGGGATTATTGGGGGTCCCTGACATCTTTTCAGGGGGTCTGCAAGGTCAAAACTATTTTCATAATATACTAAGGCATTTTAATTTTTAATAGAGTAGGTATCTATAGATATAATTCACATAAACAAGAGCTCTTGGGGGGGGGTCCTCAAAAATTTTCAAGAGTGCTAAGGGGTCCTGAGACCAAAAGGCATGAAGACTCTGGTCTGCCTTCTGCTCAAATTCTGACATTGCCTGATTCTCCAGTTCTCCCTGTGACTCCATCAGCATGGCACCCTCAGGGCAGGAAAATCTCTTTGGGTATCTAAGTAGGTTCCTAAGGATGGAGAAAAATGTTCATTTTCAGGATCCACAAAGCTCCAAGCACACTCCTCTCCTAATTAATTCACTCTAATCTCCTCCGGGACTGAAATGAGAAGACAGGGCACAATGCAGGGAGATTTCCCACTGTCTCCAACCTTCCCCTCCTATTCCCCCTTTTGGGGATGGGATTAAGGAAAAGGGATTTGGGGAGGGAGGGAATAGAGAGTCAGGAGCCTGGAGGCAGAAAATGTGATACTCTTGGACTCTCCTCCTAAAAAGACGTGTGACCTTGGGCAGCTCACTGCACCTCAGTCTGACTCAATTTCTTCAACTATACAAAGGAGGGTGATGATAGTACCAGCCTCACAGGGTTGTTAGGAGAATTAAAGGAGATGATATTTGCAAAGGAGTCAGCCAATGCCTGGCATACAGAAAGTGCTATATAAATGCTTATTCCCTTCCTGCTCATAGTAAACCATTGAAGAGAGTACTCACTCTGGAGTGAGAGGATAGGGTTTGAATCTCACCTCTGATATTCATTGCCTTCTTATACTGGTCAAGTCACTTAACATCCCTTGATCTCAATTTCCTCAACTGTAGACAGACGGTTGAACTAGGTGATATTTTAGGTCCCTTCAAGTTTTAAATCTATCCTTATGAATCCTATACTTAGGTAAGGCAGTATTTATGACAAGGAAAGAGAGGAGAGAATCATTTTCCAAGAAGTAAAGGACAAAAATTAGGGATATAAGCACCAGGGCCAAGAGGAGACAAGAAAGCTAGACCAACATTTTGTTTATTATCAGATCGTTTTCTTTTGAAAACTTAGAACTAACTCACCCTAGCTCACCAAACAATCTCCCCCATGTGTGAATCCCCCCTACACACACACACACACACACAGATCTTATTCCACCCATTTTACAGTTTGGCAAACCCAGCTCCATGTCAAGCCAGTGAATGGTCTGAGAAGAAAACTCAGGCCTCCTCATCCTGATAGGTCAGAGTAATGGCGTGCTGCCATCCCATGGTAACTGCCAACCACCTGGGCCCTTGTTGCTCTCTTGCCAACATGTCACTATTCATTTTAGGTTGGTGCGTTGGCTATTTTCTAAATGGATTTGTGGTCCAGAATGGAAAGTGTTCAACTGGGAGGGCAAGACAATGTTGTGGCTTTTTTTTTCAAGATGAGAAAACTATTTGGACAGTGACAACCTTACCATTAAGGTTGAGGGATATTCATCTAGACAGGCTACCATGGTATCACAAAAAGAACCCCAGAAGTCTAGTGAAGAGGTGAAGGGACTGAGGTTCTAAATTTCCATAACCATTCAACAAATCAATCTGAGATTCAGTTTTCTTCTCTGGAAAATGGCAGTGAGGATTAGCCTGTCAGTATGGTCCCTCCCAGCTCTGATTTCTCCCTGGTCCTCTACTTCCTTGTCTGTACAATGGAGGATCCTGATCAGGATGATCTTTTGAAAAATGCCTCTTGTTAATTACTGGATTAATTACTGGATGTCTCAACCCTGAGAGTGAGCTGTCTCCTGCCACAAAACCAAAAAGTAGGTAAGTCAAGCTATACATATCTGATAGCATATTTAATGCTCTATAGCCATAGTCCTCCATTTTTCCAAGGAAAAGAGGGAGGTGCATCTCATCATTATTTCTCCAGGACCAAAATTGGCCATTATAATTACAAAATGCTCAGCTCTCTTTCTCTCTCTCTCTCTCTCTCTCTCTCTCTCTTTCTCTCTCTCTCTCTCCCTCCCTCTCTCTCTCTCTCTCTGTTCTGTCTCTGTCTCTCGCTTTCTCTCCCTCTCCTTGATTGTTCTTAATTTTTTTTGGAGTCATTGTACATATTGTTCTTGCAGTTCTTACTTACTTCACTCTGTATCAGTTCAGAGAAGTCTTCCTGTGTTTCCCCAAATTCTGTTCCTTACAGCACAATAAGATTCTGTTTCACTCATATACTACAATACCCATCCCACCCTTTCATCACTTCCCTTCTCCCATTTCAAAATTTAGTACCTGACACATAGTAGGTGCTTAATAAATGCTGGTTGGTTGACTGATTCTCCCAGTAATAGGACACTATTAGGGATGTTATGTTCTTTCAGTCCCTTCCCATCTCTCAGAGCCTACAGTAATTCCACCTCACACAGTGCCTTCCATTATGTGCACTTCATTCATCTGCTTGGGAGTCTGAGCCCTTTCCCTCCTTGAGGATATATTGTTATCTTGAAAGCAGTAAGCTAGAGGAAAATGCAAGTACTACTACTTCTACTACTACTACTACTACTACTACTACTACTACTACTACTACTACTGCTACTACTACTGCTACTACTACTACTATTACTACTACCACCACCACCACCACTACTACTACATCCTTTATCACATGCCTTCCACAAGCCTATGTCTCCCTCTAATAGAGATGCTCAGCTTTAGAATTTTGGAACACTTACTGACAATGACTATCCTACTGTTGTCTCCTATAGCTGGGCGTTTCTACACTTGTTTTGTCTTTCCCTATTGGTGTGTTCCAGCATCCTGCACCTTTTTCCCCTTGTTTAAGAACAGCAATGTAGAAGATGAGGGTTTGAAGAATTTTTTTTATACAATAATCCCTAAGTCCCTTTGCTGATCAGTATGTAAGTAGGCTCCTCCATTTGGTCTCTCTCTCTCTCTCTCTCTTTCTCTCTCTCTCTCCTTTCCTCTCTTTCTCCCCCAGCTTATTATCTTACACTTTTCTGCATTAATAACTATTTTCCCTTTACCAGTCCAGCAAAGCAACCTGATCCCTCTCCAATGTAAGGGCATTGTTCTCTCCACTGGTGTCTAAAATGCTGATTCCAAGGAGAAGCAGCCCCAAGCAAGCCCTTCACTTCTGAATATCAACAGAAGGGTCAGAAGCCAGGGGCAGAAACCCCCTCCTGCTACCCCTCTCCCAGGGTGGGGGGAGCCCAGCGATCACTGACAGTGTCTTTGCTGGAGAATTTGGTTTCTTTTTTGCCTTTAACCCTTTGTGTTCCAAGACAAACAGCAGACATATGGGAGCTCTGATCACTGCTTCTTGGAAATTGGGTGTGGATTGTAGATTTATACCTATAGAATTCAAAGGAGGTGCCTCTTACCACCACTTAAACCAAACTTCTCCCTTTACTGAGAAGGAAATTGGGACCTAGAGAGGGGGAGTTTGGCCATCTGTTTCTTAGGATTCTGGAGTTAGAGCTGGAAAGGACCTCTGAAGCTATGGAGTCTAACCACACTTCATTTCTGGAGCCTGGGGAGATGCTGTGATTTATGCAAAAATCACACAAGAAGGTAGTTTTAGAGGCAGGATTTTATCCCATCTTCTCAAGTTCTAAGAGCCTCCAACCCCACCCAATGCCATTTCACCTCTATGAAGCTATAGGCTCCAGAATTCATAGTCTTAGAAATGGAGGAGACTTTGTACATCATTGAGTCCATCCTCTTCCTCCTTTTACAGATGAAGAAACTGAGATCTGGAGACATTCTGGCAATGTCCTCAGAAATCTGACTCAAACAGCATTCCCAATGTCCTGTCCTAGGATGTGATCATCTCCCATCTACTTGAGATGACTAATTCTCTACAACACAAGACAATTCAGCTCTCATGTGGGAGAAGTCCATCCCCATGTAGCTGAAATCACCCTTTCAACTTCATGGAATTTATTGCTAGAAACAACCCTCAAAGTTATCCAGTTCAATCTTCTTCTTTTTAAAGATGAGGAAACTGGTGGCATATGGTGAGTGAATGCTGGAGCCAGGATTTAAAATCATGTCTTCTGACTCCAGGTTCAGGATTATTTTCACTCTAGTATAGTCTCCTTTTGCAAAGGGATCATCGCCTAATCCCATGTCCACACTGGTCCTTCCCTGAAGACCAAGATGAACCTGTTCAAATTCTGGTTCTGCTACTGACCCAGACAGACGGAGGCAGGGAGGGCCCTGACTCTTATTCTGCCTGTTCAACTATGGAGGTTGGACTATATGGAGGCAGGCAGGGAAAACTGACCACTTGTAAACTGAGGAAAATGCAAAATAATGGTCAACCAGACCTCCATGATTTTCTCTAAGACTTCACAACATTAAGAGGGCAGAATGGTTGAATGGGTGGAGCCCTGGCTTTGGAGTTAGGCTCGATCTGGCTTCAAACCTTTGCTCTGACACTGCTGTGTGATCCCTCAAGAGTCATGGAACCCTTTGGAGTCTCAGTTTCTTCCTCTATGAAACAGGATAGCTTCAAATCCTGCTCTAGTCATCTCTGCAGGTTTATTGTGAAGCCTGAATGAGATTATGCTGGAAAGACTTACATGATCTGATGCTGAGCGAAAGGAGCAGAACCAGAACTCTGTGCACAACAAGGACCACAGTGTGCCAGAATTTTTCTCTGGTAGACTTGGAACTTCCTTGCAATGCAAGGACTTAAAAAAATTCCCAATGGTCTTTTAAGGCAAAATGCCTTCCACATCCAGAGAAAGAACTATGGAATTCAATCACAGAATGTAGCAGATCATTTTCTTCTGTATTACATTTTGGTTTGTTATATGATTTCTCGCATTCATTTTAATTCTTCTACACAACATGACTATAGTGAAAATGCATTTAATAGGAATGTGTGTGTAGAATCTATATAAAATTGTATGCCATCTTGGGGAGGAAGGGGAGAAGTAGGGAGGAGATAGGGGGAAAAATCTAAGTTATATGGTAGTGATTGTAGAACACTAAAAAGAAATAAAATTAATCAAATTTTTAAAAAAAGAGGACTATGACATCAAGATGATGAAAAAAAAAAAGAAAAAAAGGACCTCTCAGATAAGGAGACTCCCTTTCCCCGACTTTGATTGTCTGAGTACTGCTTAAGAGAAATCCTTTAGATCAGGGATTCACAATCTGGAGTCCTAAGAGGTCTATGGTGATGTTGGTTATCAATATGCAAGTCTTAGTTTAATTTTAAGTTTTCAAAACCATACTAAGACTTAGATTTCAGGAGAGGCATATGAATCTGGGTGGAAAAAATACATCTTTATTTTCACATAGTTGGTTTCCTATTGAATTCTGTGTATTCTATTTAAAAACATCAGTCTGGATTCCTTATACTTCACCATGCTGCCAAAGGGTCCAGGACACACAAAAGTGTTCATTGTTCTGTAATTATACTCCAATAGGTCTGTGGTCTCTCTGGTGCGGGTGTGCTCTTCAACAGTATGACTTGTTACCCGACCAAGCATATTCGTCCCATGTGATCTTCACCTACAGCCTCCCATGAGTCCTCATGAGGGATTTTCCCAAATTCTGGAGGTCAATATGGCTTTCCCTTGAAATGGAGGAGATACCAGTGGAGCACAAAGCTACCCAGTAGTTACAAGAAAAGTTATAGAGAAGAAAACATCATTCCATTTCGTTGTCTCACTCACACCCTTTCTTTTTTTTATTTTTAAATTAAATTTATTTTTTAACTTTTTACATTCATTTTCACAAAATTTTGGGTTCCAAATTTTCTCCCCATTTGTCCCCTCCCCCACCCCAATACACCAAGCATTCTAAATTCCCCTATCACCAATCTGCCCTCTCTTCTACCCTCCCTCCCTTCTCTTGTCCCCATCTTCTCTTTTGTCCTGTAGGGCCAGATGACTTTCTGTTCCCCATTAACTGTATTTCTTATTTCCTAGTAGCAACAACAATACTCGACAGTTGTTCCTAGAACTTTGAGTTCCAAATTCTCCCCATCCCTCCCTCTCTACCCATTCCCTTTGAGAAGGCAGGCAATTCAATATAGGCCATATCTGTGTAGTTTTGCAAATGACTTCCATAATAGTCATGTTGTGTAAGACTAACTATATTTCCCTCCATCCTATCCTGCCCCCCATTGCTTCTATTCTCTCTTTTGATCCTGTCCCTCCCCAAGAGTGTTGATTTCAAATTGCTCCCTCCTCCCATTGCCCTCCCTTCCATCATCCCCCACCCTGCTTCTCCCCTTCTCCCCTACTTTCCTGTATTGTAAGATAGGTATTCATACCAAAATGAGTGTGCATTTTATTCCTTCCTTTAGTTGAATGTGATGAGAGTAAACTTCATGTTTTTCTCTCACCTCCCCTCTTTTTCCCTCCACTAAAAATTCTCCTACATGCCTCTTCTATGAGAGATAATTTGCCCCATTCCATTTCTCCCTCTCTCCTCTCAACACATTTCTCTCTCACCACTTAAACTTAATTTTTTAAAGATATGATCCCATCCTATTCAATTCACTCTGTGCTGTGTGTGTGTGTGTGTGTGTGTGTGTAATCCCACCAACTACCCAGATACTGAAAAGTTTCAAGAGTTACAAATTTGTCTTTCCATGTAGGAATGTAAACAATTCAACTTTAGTAAGTCCCTTATGACTTCTCTTTGCTCTTTACCTTTTCATGCTTCTCTTCATTCCTGTGTTTGAGAGTCAAATTTTCTTTTCAGCTCCGGTCTTTTCATCAAGAATGCTTAAAAGTCCTCTATTTCATTGAAAGACCATATTTTCCCCTGAAGTATTATACTCAGTTTTGCTGGGTAAGTGATTCTTGGTTTTAGTCCTAGATCCTTTGCCTTCTGGAATATCATACTCCATGCCCTTTGATCCCTTAATGTAGAAGCTGCTAGATCTTGTGTTATCCTGATTGTATTTCCACAATACTGGACTTGTTTCTTTCTAGCTGCTTTCTCCTTGACCAGGGAACTCTGTAATTTGGCCACAATGTTCCTAGGAGTTTCTCTTTTTGGATCTCTTTCAGGCAGTGATTGGTGGATTCTTTCAATATTTACTTTGGCCTCTGGTTCTAGAATATAAGGGCAGTTTTCCTTGATAATTTTGTGAAAAATGATGTCTAGGCTTTTTTTTTTTTTATGATGGCTTTCAGGTAGTCCCATAATTTTTAAATTGTCTCTCCCGGATCTATTTTTCACATCAGATGTTTTTCCAATGAGATTTTTCACATTCTCTTCCATTTTTTCATTCTTTTGGTTTTGTTTTGTGATTTCTTGGTTTCTCATAAAGTCATTAGCCTCCATCTGTTCCATTCTAATTTTGAGAGAACTATTTTCTTCAGTGAGCTTTTGAACCTCCTTTTCCATTTGGTTAATTATGCTTTTGAAAGCATACTTCTCCTCATTGGCTTTTTGAACCTCTTTTGCCAGTTGAGTTAGCCTATTTTTCAAGGTGTTATTTTCTTCAGCATTTTTTTAGGTCTCCTTTACCAAGGTGTTTACCTGCTTTTCATGCTTTTCTTGCATCTCTCTCATTTCTCTTCCTAATTTTTCCTCCACCTCTCTAACTTGATTTTCAAAATCCTTTTTGAGCTCTTCCATGGTCTGAGGCCATTGAATATTTATTTTGGATGTTTGAGATACAGAAGCCTTGACTTCTATGTATTTCCCTGATGGTAAGCATTGTTCTTCCTCATCTGAAAGGATGGGGGGAGATATCTGTTCACCAAGAAAGTAACCTTCTATGGTCTTATTTTTTTTCCCTTTTCTGGGAATTTTCCCAGCCAGTTACTTGACTTCTGAGTTTCCTCTCCACATCCACCAAGCCTCCAGTTCCATCCAGCTAGTGCTTGGGGGCTGAGATTCAAATGCTGCTTCCCAGCCTCAGGGCTTTCAGTGGGGGCCAGGGCTGCTATTCAGTGTGAGATTAAGTTCAGGTGCTCAGGTGGGGGCAGGGCCGCCACACAGGGTTCAGTTCCCTCAGGGGGTTTATGTGGAGATCTTCAACAATGGATCTGAGCTTCTGTCTGTTTTGGGAGCTCCTGTCCGCTGCCTCCTCCCCTGCTGCCTCTTGAGGGGGCCTGAGTTATGGAGACACCCAGCTCCCCTCTCTGAAAGCAGAAGAGACGCTCTCACTGACCTTTGGTGCCTGTGGGTGGAGGGACCTTAGTGGCTGCTGGAGATTCTGTCCCTAAAGCCTGCTCAGATCTGCTCCTCTTGGTGCCATGCAGCCAAGACAGGGCTCAGCTCTACTCTTGGTCCAGTGTGCGACAGACCTTTGGTGTCAGTTTTTCAGGTCTCTCTGAAACAGAAATCTCCTCCACTCCATTGTTCTGTGGCTTCTGCTGCTTCAGAATTTGTTGGGAGTTCTTCTTTACAGGTATTTTATGGGCTGTGGGTTAGGAGCTAGCATATATGTATCTTTCTACTCTGCCATCTTGGCTCCTCCACTCACCCTCTTTCTTGAACATCCTTGGTCTCTTGAACATCCTTCTAAGTAGAGCTAGATACCTCCAATCAAATTATTTTCAAGCTATTGGCTCAATAAGTTCCAGAAGATGGCAATATTCCCCATAAATCTACACACACACAATGGGTAATTGCTTGCTTGTCCCCTTTTTCTTCTAGGTTAATCAGTGGTGTGAGATGCTCCTTTGTAAAGTTCTCAGGAATCTTACCCAGAGTCAGACAAACATTTCCCAAACCTTGATTCATACATCTCCATTTCTGTCCACATTTTTATTTCATCCCTGCTGGTTGGTCTGTCTTATCAAACCTGCTCAGCCTCAGGAGGGAATGTCAGTCCCCACACATGCATCATTGGAGTCATCTTCCTCACATTTATCTACTTTCTTCCTTAAGAGGTCCAGAAGAAAGCTACTGGTCTCTGGGTAGTTGGTTAAAAATGAGAAGAAAATGGAGGGGAAATCCTCAATAGGCTTTTCTTTCCACTCTGGTCAATTTCCCACTATTATTTCACTGGACTATTTCCTCTCAGTTTTCTATTGCCTTCCCACTAGGACCAGAGGGAAAAATGAGGCTACCTCAAGTCAGAGACCATCTCAATTAGCAGATTAATCCATGATGTTGTTTTTGATTTTCCATTGGGCTACTTACATATTGCTGTATTTATTTTCAGATCTCCTTTGATCCATATGCATCCATATTTGCTTAGGAAGCCTCAAGCCTTTGGAGGTTAGTGGTGGGCATGAGGGATGGAGGAGGGCACAGAATTTTGAGAAACTAGAGTCTGGCCTTGTGAGTTCAAGGCTGGCAGAAGGGCAACTCTTCTCTTAAATAATAAGAAAAAAATAAAAATAACAAAACAATATTTTAATAGTGTTTACTGTGTGTTGGGCTCTGTGTTAAGCATTTTACAAATACCTCATTTGGGCTTCACAACAACTCTGGGAGGCAGATGTTATTATCATCCCCATTTTGTGAATGAGGAAACTGAAGATAATAGGTTAAATGACTTATCCAAAGTCACATAGCTAGTAATTGTCTGAGGCAGCTTTTATACTTAGGTCTTCTTGATTCTAGCTCCAGTGCTCTATCCATTTTACCACCTAGTTTCCTTATTTCTTTCCTTCCTACTTAAAGAGGTAGAGAATTTCATAGGATCACTAAGGATTTTTAACAAGTATTTATTAAAACATTATTAAACTACTCAGTGTGGTAAGTACTTCATAAGTATTATCTCATTTGATTGCAGACAAGAGGTTAAATGACTTGCCCATGGTTGCATGTGTCAGAATCAGCACCTGAACTTGTTTCCCTGACTCCAAGGTTAGCATTCTATCTACTGTACTGTGATGCTTCTCCAAAAGCATTGTAGTGTGATTAAAAAAAATAAAGAAGAATTCCTGCTCAGCCACTTTGACTTACTGTATGACCTTGTGATATATCCAAAACTTTCTGTGCCTCAATTATTCATTAATAAAATAGACAATGTGTGAGTATGTGTGTCCCTTAATTCTCAAAAGACTTGTGACTTTGATGTGGCTGATGCAGATTGAAATCCCTCCTAAAACTAGTAGATGGTCTTCAGGAGTTGTGATGATGAAAAACTTGTCTCCTTTAGGCCATGCTGATTGTTCCGTGTTTAGTGGAAAAGTGTCAGGAGGTGGGTTACCAGGATGCTTACAGATCTTAAGACCATATCAGGTGAGAACAAGAAGGAGTTGGGGATGGGATAGGGGTTGTCTGTAGTAAGGAAGAGCAGGGGCTCAGGGAGGTGACAAGGAGAGGAGATGATGAGGAATGTCTTCAAGAGCCATGGGGGTGAGGATGGGAGTGGAGTTACAATAAGACAAATAGAGTCTTGATGTCAGTAAAAACAGCCTAATTAAAGCTGTCCAAGGTGGAATGGGCTACTGTGGAGATGGTGTCCCCCTCACTGGCCATCTCCAAGCAGAGAACAGATGAACACATGTTGGATAGCTCTACTTCTAGGAGAGCCCTCTGGGGCCCAAACTAATGGCCCTTTCAGCATGGTCAAGTGAACTTCCTAAAGTGGAAAATGTAAGAAGGGTTTCCGTACTAGTTACATTTCCTTTTTGATGAGGCAAATTCTAATTGAAATGCCATAAAATCTCAGAGTTGTATGGGAATGTGGGGGGTCATCTAGCCCAACGCACTCTGCAATACAATGATTTTCTCTCCATCCCTAATAAATACACAAAGAGCCTCTCCATATCCAGTGCTGGAGAACTCACTCTGTCACAAAGAAATCACAAAAGAGCTGGGTGGCTCAAGGGAAAGAGTACTGGACCTGGAGACTGAAAGAACTAAGTTCACATCCTGCCTCACTTTCTAGCCATGTGACCCTGTGCTTCACTTCAATTATGTCTGCCTCAGTTTCCTCATCTGTAAAATGGGAATAACAATTACACCTACCTCTCAGGGTTGTTGTGGGGATCAAGAGAGATAATATTTGTAAAGTGATTTGCAAATGTTAAAGTAGATAAATGCTAAATATTTGTTGCCATTATCATCATCATTAATGTAATTATGTTATTATATAATATTATTGAATAGCTCTTATTATTAGGAAGGCAAGAGATGCTTTTCTGCAGAGTAAATATGTGACATAGTTCTGCTTTCATGTGGCATTCAAGGCTGAATATGGAACAGCAATGTCAACCAATTAGCATCTCCTATATTCCAAGCACTTTGCTATGTTTTAGGCACCTGGAGGGTGCAGTGAATAGAGCGCTGGGTCTGGAGTCAGTGAGACCTGAGTTCAAAATCAGCCTAAGACACTTATGAGCTATATGACCCTAGATAAGTCATTTACCTCTGCCTTCCTCAGTTTTCTCATCTGTAAAATGAGTATAGTAATAGCATCTGCCTCTCAGGATTGCTTTGAGGATCATGAGTTAAGATATAAAGCAATTTATAACCCTTGAAGTTCTATATAAGTGTCTGCTATTATTATTAAACAAAAAACGCACTACAGTCTACAGATAGTCTAAACTGTGAGCAACCAAAGGTCAGTGGAGAGCCACATGATGGTCAGAGTCTAAAGTACCACATAAACATCGGCGATGTTTACAATTATTAGTCCAATATGACTTGTACATAAGAGTGAAGCAGATGTCAACTAGGAGATATGCTATTGGAAAAGGCAATGGGTTGGTTCTATAATGAGAATAAAAGAGCAGAGCTAGATGGCCCAAGGGCCACCCTGGTAACAATGGCATCTTTAATGAAAAGACCCAAAGGAAATACATGTAGTGGATTCTCCCCTGGAGAATTTATGGGACAGCACGGACAAGAGGTACATATTACTATGACAAATTGTGGATGAATTGCCATTTGCTCCAGGAAGAAATACCCATAATGATGAAATCATGGATCCATTGAAACATAAGCCCAGCATTCAGCATTTCATTCTCTGGTATCACCCTTCTCTGCTTTGCTTATGTTACATTTTTCCCCTTCTGTAACTCTTTGGTCCAGTCACCACCCCTTAATATTCCCTTGCTTAGAGTGCTTCCCTTCAAGAATGAAAGACAGATAATAACAAAGACTAAGTAAAAGAGGTCATTCTTTGATGCATTTCTTACATGAATGGGTGTTGCCTCACACAAACTGAAATCTGGAAGAGACCTTAGCTTAAATAGGCCAAGATCGCCCACTGCATCAAGGGCCATCTTCAGTCCTCCTGATCTATATCTTGCTCCTGGACACAGATGGCCCTGGAGAAGAGAGAGAGGCTGGTGACTTTGCACAGCTCAGCCTCACTTAAATCCAATTCACTTACAAGTCATGACATCATCTTCCTGATGTCATGGTCCTTTTAGAGAATGAAGGACGAACGACGACAACAAAACAGACATTTTCTAAGATGAATTAAATACGGTTTATTTCCAAGGAGTGTGACCTTTGGTACTCTAGAGGAGAGCCAGGTACGGAGGAAGAATCCAGATCTTGACATGCAATTTTCTCTTTGTCTTTTCTCTTACTGCTCTATCCTATCCTCATCCCAACTCACTCACAGCATTTTGTCTCAAAGTGAAAATTGCTCAGCCAGGAAGAGATACTTTATGCAACCGAGAATAGGCGAAATATAAAAAAGTTGAAGGAAGAAACAGCCTTGGTGAGTATGACCCCTGGCAGCAGAGAAGAGAGTCAAATATGGATTCAAGATAGAATTGGTCTGGCAATCATGACTTGAGTTAGAGAAGAACAGGTCCAGAGAGCCCAGCTAACTGACCTGCATGTTATAGGTCCTGTGTCTAAAGCAACAGGAGAACTTGACCAAAAAAAAGAGGACACTGGGGTTCTGAAATGCCAGATGTGGATGCTGCTTTGTCTTATATGTGAGCCTCTCCCTCTACCAGTATACTCTGTGTATACTCCACCCACTGATGAAACGTGTGTTTGTGGGAAAATGTGACCCAAATTCACAGGGAGATTTTTTTTACTATTGTTTACTACAAATCTCAGTAAATGCCTTTATTTTGTAAATACCTGATTGTGTCTATTGGCTGACTATTACAGGTAAATGTACCAGTAGGGGCTTGTGAGGTATAGTTTTAGAAGTGTGGTCCCACAGAGTATTTTGAACCCAAGTTAACTTTCTCCTTGGGGGTTTCATCTGTGAGTTCAGGGGTAGTCTAGAAGTGAAGACTATTACAAATTCAATTAAATTTAATTAATTCAATTAAATTACTACCTTCAAGGAGTCTACATTCTATTGTAGAGAAGCAACACGTATGCAGATGAATACAAAATATATACACAAAAAGATTACTGTATAATTTCAGGGGAGTAGTATGAACAATGAGGAAAATCAGCTAATGTCTCATAGGCAAGGGCAGTTTAAGTCAGCTTTGAAGGGAATTACAGGTACAAAGTGGTGGAAGGAGAATATTCCTGTCATGGAGTGATGTCTGTGAAAATCATGGAGGCAGAAAAAAGAGAAAAGAAAAACATGGAGGCAGGAGAGGAAATTAAAGAGGCATTGTAGTATATGGGAAAGAGAACTTTGGAGCCTGAAAACCTGGGTTCCAATCCTGCCTCTCTCTCTTATGTTCTGTGAGATTTTGATCAAGTCACTGAATCTCTCTGGTCCCCAGTTTTTGAATCTACAAAATGAAGGGGTGTACCAGCTGTTCTCTAAGATCCATTTCAGTTCTCAGACTCTTATTCTAAATGTCTATCCATCAATTCCAGCTCTAAATCTATGGTTCTATGGAATGTCATGAAATGGGAACAGCAGGGAGGTCAGTTTGACTGATGTGAATGATAAGTAACTTGGAGCAGCACCAAAATGTTTTATGAGACTTCAGGGGGAAGGCCAGAAGTGATCAGGGAAATTGCTTTGGGCTCTTTCCAAAAATCATAGCCACCCTTAAAAGCCAATTTCCCACCAAGGAGGGTAGCCCCAGGAATATACTTTCAGGGATTTCAAATCAACTTGACAAACACTTATTAAGGACTTTGGTGTTTGGGATGCAAAGATGCGCAGAACATAGACCCGACCTTCAAGAAGCTTGCAGTTTTATTGGGAGAAGACAAGCAAGTGATACGGACTGGAATAAGGTAAGTATAAGGAAGTCCAGAACATGCTATGAGAAATCTGAGAGGAAAGAGATCCCTTTCAGTTGTTGGGGGAGGGGGAAATGGACCAGAGTAGACATGGTAGAGCCAGGATACCTAAGTAAAGCCTACAAGGAAGAGAGGGATTTTAATAGATGGCGATTGTGGGGTAGAAGAAGTCCTTTCTAGCTATGGGCAGTAGTGTAAACAAAGAGACAGAGATAGAAGAGGTCAGACCAAAACTGGGATCCAGTAGATCAGTTTAGTTGGGGCAAAGAATAATACAAGAAGGCAAGATTTTTTAGAGAAAATGAAAACAGTAGGTTGGGTCAGATGTGGGGGGATGGCTTGAATGCCAAAATAAGTAGAAGAAATGAGGAGCCACTGAGGGGTTTTGAGTACAGGAAGGAAGAAAACAAGGATTTATTATAAGTCTACTATAGGCCTGGCACTGTGTTAAGCACTTTACAATCTTTACAACAACCTTGGGAAGTAAATGCTACTCTTATTCCCACTTTACAGTTAAGGAAACTGAGGCAGAAAGCGGTGAAGTGATTTACCCTAGGTCACACAGCTGGAAAATGTCTGAGGTTGGATTTAAACTCATGTCTTCCTGACTCCAGGTCCAGTACTCTATCCACTGCACCACCCAGCTGTCTCTTACAAAGCACTGATATAATCAGGATAGTACAGTTCCTAAAGGGGACTTCAAGACACTTTGAGAAGCAGCAGCCTTGCTAAAATCACTATAGCGTCTCTCCCAGGAACCCTTAGGAAGGAATCTTCAGCACCCTAGAGTTGACTTGAGTTGATTGTCCAATTTTCAGTATATTTTGTTATTGATGTTGCTGTGGAGTCATTTCAGTTATGTCTGACTCTGTGACCCCATTTGAAGTTTTCTTGGCAGAGATACTAGTATGGTCTGCCATTCCCTTCTCTAGCTCAACTTACAGATGAGGAAACTGAGGTAAACAGAGATAAGTGACTTACCCTGGGTCATACAGTTTTGAAATGTCTGAGACTCATGATCTCATCATGAAGATGAGTCTTCCAGACTCCACCCACTCTAACTACTGAGCTGTCCAGTTGCCCATAAACATTTAGACCTAAGAAGCTGGGCAATGGGAATTGTTATGTTGATTGTCTAGAGGAGGTGGACAAATTACTGTCCCATGCACAGGCCAAATCCAGTCTATCTTTTATTTGGTTTTTACATTTTAAAATGTAAAATTTGCTGTCTAGACCCAAGAAAGTGACAGGAGAAATGTTAGTATTGCAGATTAAACTTAAAAGTGTTTTGTCTATGCACCCCCCTCCCTGCCAGAAAGCCAGTTGTTAAATATTTACCAGCATCCACTGGATCTATTATAATAGCTTTCTAGTTGATATTCCTGTCTCTGACTTCCTCCTGTTCCAATCCATCCTCCAGATGGCTGCCAAAATATGTTTTTAAGTCACAAGTCAGACTTTATCCCTCCTGCTCAAGGATCTTCTTTGGTTTCCCCCTTTCTCAGATAAAGTACAAACTGTTGAGGGATTCCTGGCTCTGAGTCTTGCTTACAGGGTGAAAAGTAAGTTTGGCTCCACGCAGCATGGCATTTTAAATGCCCTCCATAATTTAGCTCCTGTCAGTCTTTCCAGTTTTATTTCCCATCATTCCCTATCTTGTACTCCAGCCAAACTGGATTACTAGCTATTTCAGAAAGTTGCTACCCTATTTCCTCTTTCTTTGGATTCCCACAGGCCATTCCTCAAACTGTTCCCTCCATAGTTCCACCTTTTGCAATTGGTCGTTATCAAGCCCAGGCTTGACCATATCCCTCCCCTGCTGAGGAAACATCAGTGGCTCCCTATTATCTCTGGGATGAAGCATAATTTACAATCTGGCTCCAACCTATAATTCCCTTTCACGTACTCTGATTTTGAACTCAAGGGGCCTGAACACTGTTCTGCATGCAGAACATTGGATTTCCCACCGTCACAGTTCTGCGTAGGCCATCCCTCCTGCCTGGGATGATCTCCCTTTTTGCCTTTGTCTCTTGGGGTTCCAGGCCTCCTTCACACCACACTCCTATACTTTCTCCTTTTCTGAGACTTCTAGCTGCTATTGTTAGCCTGCCTCCCCCAAAGTCATTTACTTTTTCTCTCTAGATTGTGCATGTAATTATGTTTCCCTCAATGAACCAGATACTTTCTAAGGAATTAGTAATAACCCCTCCTTTCTAGGTGTGATTTACTCTATATTTATCTATTGCTTTTCTCCTATAGAAGTAGACCATCAACAATTATTTATTAAACACCTACTATGTGCCAGGCATTGAATGTGGAGACTGTATTATTTTTGCTTTGTAGCCTAGCTCTCTGTTTGATATGTAGAAGGGAAAGAGAGGTAGGAGCTGGATCTGTGATTTCATTGGTTTAGGGAACTCCCAGGTGAGGAATCTCCCTCTATCAATTCAGGAAGGCCTTCTCTACCTCTTATAGAGCAGAGCATGGACAGGCCCAGGGTCATTCTGCCAGAATGACAGGGATAGAATTGGTGCCCAAATCTTCCTAGCTTTGAGGATTGCTCTCTCTGTCTTTATCCGCTAGGTCACACTGCCCGGCACGTAGTAGGCATTTAAATAAATTCAAATTGAATGAAATTGAATTAAATGTGCTACAACATTCATTGGGATGACTGCCCTCCAGTATATCTGTTTAAAAAGTAGTCACCTTACTGCCTCCCTTTAAAAAGCACCGCCATGCTTTGACAAAAACTCTCTACAATCCGCTATCTTCTATCTGGTCCCTTGGGGCGTAAAAAACAGAATATGGCATTCAGAGTTAGTGCAGCCTGGTGACCCAGTGAACTCTTTTCTTTCTAGATATTTAATACTCAGGGCTGGAAGACCACTAATGGTGCTGGTTGGAACTGGGAGGGTCAAAGGGCAGAGACTGTGGAATGTCCCCAGGACCACCGTTTACCCAGAACAGCTTTTGGAAAATGCCCAGCGATGGGAAAGTGAGAGCTCCACCATTTGGGCCCTGTTATCTGAGCCAATATAAACAGAGGACCACAAATATTCCCATTTCCTCCTCCAGATCCTGAGAGGCAAATGTTCCTAGCTACAATACAAAGGGAGAGCTTCCCACCATACCTCTCCTTGACTTAAAAATTGGCTTACAGTTGTTTTATCTTCATCCTTATAGATGGTAACATGATGGATCAGATCCTGTGAAACAAATTACCCAAAATCCCTTGCCTCTGAATAGTATTTTAGAGTTCTGAGGAGTATTTCCACATCTAGCACTGCATTTAATTCAATTGGGCAAAATTTTATTAAGTATCTACTCTGCCTAGCCCTGTCCTAGGAAAAGCAAAAAAGAGACATCCCTGGACCTTGAAGTGCTTGCAATCTACTGCAAATCTTTCATCCCTTCTTATCCTTATAGCAGTTTCATGAAGAAGACAGAAAAGTGACCATTTCCTCATTTTGCAGATGAGGAAACTGAGGCACAGGAAAGTTTTAAGTGATAGTTCCTTCTCACTCTCCTTTGCTAGATCCTCTTGTTCCTTGAAAATGTATCCAAAGGTTTCCTCTTTGGTCTCTTCTAAGTTTATGACTCCTAGGAAATTACCATGATTTGACCATACTTCACACTACTACACCAACATGACTATTTACTACAAGAAGATAAGTAGGGCATCGAACTGAAACTAGGAACATCTGACTTCAAAATTGACTTTTGGAACTTCCTAGATTTGTGACCCAGGATGAGCCTTAATTTCTTCATTTGTAAAATACCTACCTATCTACCTCCCTCCCAGGTCTGTCATGAGAATCAAATGAGTTAATGTAAGTAAAGGGCTTTACAAATCACAAAATGCTGTATAAATGTCATCTATTATGGTCACTGTTGTTTTTGGCTACCAGAGACCATCCCACAGCCACGGAGGAATCTTAGAGGCCCTCTTTCATCACTTCTGGCCATTCAGGTTCAGCCAAATCTCCTGGAGGGCCAATAGAGGGATAGGTTACGAGAGGGAGTCTGAATAACTTCCAATCAAACAGCTGATCTTAGCTGAAACTCACACCTCACCTTTACCCAGTGAAGCTAGCTGCTGCTTTTCCCTTGGGGAAAAGATCTGTCTCTCAGATCTGAGAACTAGTCAATCAAGTTCCAGACTCACATGCTTTTCACTGTAAGCTCTTGTCATGGAATCATCCGTTTAGAGGTGGAAGCAACCTTAGAGATCATCTCTTGTAAGCCTCTCATTTTACAGAGGAGGAAACTGAGGTACAGTGAAGTGAAATGATTTTTTCAAGGGTCACATTGTTAATCAGTGGCATTGCTACAATTTGAACTCAAGCCCTTTGACTCTGAATCTAGTGTCCTTTACACTGTCCCAAGCTATCTTTGCCTATTGCCTTCCTCAGACGTTTACCTCCTCATTTCTCACCTAGGTCCTGGCATTGGGTTTGATCTACTGCCATGGCCCATTGATATGTACCCATGAGGTGTTTCAGGGGTGCAACAGTTGAGCAATTCTTTTTCATCTTTGAACAGCTCATTAACTGTGGAAGGGGGAGACAGGAAGAAGAAATGAGCAGAGACTGGTTACTCTCTAATTAGTTGCTGGTCAGCAGTTTCTCACTCATGTCAGACCCCATTTGAGGTTTTCTTGGCAAAGTGGTTTGCTATTTCCTTCTCTAGCTAGTTCATTTACAGGTAAGGAAACTGTTTAGTACCTGGTGCTCATAATTCCATCTTTCTGCCCCTTACAAGCTAGATTGGGATTCTTCAACCTGCCATTCTTAGCTTCCATGCCAAGAAAACGCCTCCTGCCCATCCTCTTTCACTTTCATGTCCCTTGGTCTCTACAAGGCTATAACTCCAGTTTCTAGCCCTTGTTTTCACTTTCTCTCATTTCCCTAGAGTTTCCTAAGATGGAACTTGGCCTCCAGTTTCCCAAGTCTCTTTGACAGATATGAGATGTGACTTCTTGGGAGAACAACTAGAAAATTTGAGCTGATAGATGTTGCACCATGGAAGTCGTCTTCCACAGATCTGAAGAGTAATCCCATAGACCTTAGTTTTCGCAACTTAAAGGAGACAGATGCTGCCTAGTGATGCTAACTCATAGACCTTGTGTGCAGATATCTGGAAACTGAGTCCATAGGAGGGGGGGGTGTGGTGTGGAGGGGAAGAATTAGGGGGCAGTTATAGTAATGAAAAAAAATGGGGAGTGAGAAAAAAAGAAAAAAAGCATCAATAAAATGGTTGAAAATGTAAGTTAAAAAACCCCAGTAAGTTCAGAAAGAACTCCAAACAGGGAAGTTTTTTTTACTACATTGTTTAAAAAACCTCCAAAAACTGAGCAGAGCAGAGCAGAGTATCACAGTTTCATATGTAATTTTCTTTTTGTTTTCCTTTGTATATTAAGATGTTTATGATCGTCAAATTCATAATGAAACCCAGATTCCACTAAAGTGGTGTGGGTAATTCCATATGCCACGTATGGAGAGAGATGGGATGATACCTGATTGGTGGAGAGAAAGCTGACCACGAAAATGCTACATACGTGTGCATGGGATTTACTGAGTTCGTTCCAGACACTCTTCAGAAGGGACAGGAGGACAAAGTGTACTGCAGGGAAGGAGAAGAGGAAGACCGGAAGATAACAGACTTCATGGCAAGGCAGCCATATCAAGTCTCTAGGAGTGCTTGAAGTTGTAGAGAATGAAAGAATAGATTCTTCTGAAAGAAATGATACTTGGTTTGAGCTAAAATCTCATTTTGCTCTCAGATAAAAAAACTCAATTACTTTTGTGGGTTTAAAAAAATCTATCTTAATCTCTGTAACTTCCCTGACTTCAATTCACTGTTTTGCTTAGACAAATGTGTTGACTCTTTGTTTTTTTTATTTGTGGTGATCTTTTGTGTATGCAGTATTTAGTAAGAAGGAGTTAAGTTGGTGAATGTAAACCAAGGACTCTTCATCCCCTAAATATGTTCAGGGAAGAAAGTTTCCTTCAGATTCCCCAAATATCATACTCCTAGACCAGAGATATGTGAGAGAGACAGGTAAGTATATATCTAGCACGACATAATTCTGGAAAAACACTCTGAATATTTTTGAACCTGAGTTTGATTGGTTGATCAACAAGCATTTATCAGGAGCCTAGCCTGTATAGGTCATTGTGCTAAACACAAAAGACACAAAGAAAGGTAAAAGACAATTTCTGTTCTCAAAGAACTCCAAATATCATGAGGGAGATAGCTTGGAAACAACTAAGTATATATAAAGTATATACAGAATAAATAATCAACCAAAGGAAGGTTCATGGAGCATAGGATTTCACGAATTATAGAGGGGGTCATTGCTGATGAAGATCTATCAGTCCATAAATATTTATTAAGCACCTACTGTGTGCCAAGTATTGGGCTAATGACTAGAATTAAAAAGAAAGGGAGAAAATAGTCTCTCATCTCAAGGAGCTTATGACCTAATGGGGGACACAAAATGTAGATAACTATGAACAAACAAGCTGTAGATATAGATGTATAGAATCACATAGATGAAGAAGCTAGATCCTATTTGTTCATATATACATACTATATATGTACATATACACATACAGACTGTATATGTGTATGTGTGTGTGATATCCTAGAACTGATAGAGAATTTTAAATCTGATCCTAGAAGAGACAGGGAACCATTGAAGTTTGTTGCATAGGACAGTGACATTGTTACTCAGGAAAATCAATTCGACTGAGTGCAAAAAAATATCAGAGTTGGAGAAAAACTTAAGTGATGGGAACCAACCAGGAGTCTATTATAATAGTTCGGTCATGAGGGGAAGAGAGCCTGTACCAGGGTGGTAGCAGTGTCAGAGGACAGGAGGTGACTGGTGACACCAAGGATGAAGAGGAAGGATGCAAACCTTGGTAGCTGGGAAGATGGCAGTGCCATCATCAATAACAGGGAAACTAGGAAGAGGGGAGAACAGATGGAGGAGGTGGGGAGAAAGAGAAAAAGTTCAGTTTTGAACATATTGAGTTTTGCAACCCATTCTGCAAACCTCTTCTGTTTCCTGGGTGACTTCTTATAACATACTGGGTTTAAGATATCAATGGAGCATTTGGTTTGGGATGTCCAGTAGGCAGCTGAAAATGTGACTGACAGATTTGTCATCTGCAAAATGAAGGAGTTGAACTAGGTGGCCTTTGAGGTGCTTTCTAACTCTTAATCTATGATCCTTCAGTCATTTTTATCACTTGGACAAGGGGAATCGGCCAAAAATAAATCAGAACCTGAGGGCAGGTCTTCAGCCCCTCTGCTAAATATCACTGCTCTAGGAAAGGCACACTGCTATATTGAGTGGATTTTTAAAAAATACTATAATAGATATCTTTTGTTTCTACATCACCATTTTTTTCTGAATATACCCTTCTACTACTCATCGGCCATTTCTGTCAACAAAGTTTGTAAAAAGAGGAGAAAACAATCTTTTTGGCAAAACCAACCAACAGTATATGCAGTATTCCACACCCCATCACTTCAGTCACCTGGATTCTTGTCAACATTCATAGGAATACCAAGAAAGTGTTGTCCCCCTTCTTCCTCCAATACCCATATACAAATTTGCCACATTAATGTATAATATGAGGAAATAAAAATAATGGATAAACCGTCAGATTAGAGAGGTTAAATATTTTCTTCCAAAACATATAATTTCTTTGCGCAAGCAGCGGATAGCGACTCTTGCCCTCACTAGCTCTAAGGTCCTAGGTGAGTCAGGTCATGTCTCAGTGCCCTGGGTGACTCCAAGACTAAGTGATGGTTGCCGTTGTGCATTGGTGCAAGTAGTTTCCACACTGGAAGTTCAACATATCCATGAAATCCTAGGTCTGTATGAGGAAGGGCACTTAAAAACCCCTCAGTTCTACTCAGACTTTAACTGGTTGATAGATTCTATTTTGGTGGATGCTAGAGCGCATTAATGGGAGCCCATCCAGAACCATCTGATCGCTCAACAAACATGGTGCCTACAATTTGCTAGGCACCATGCTAGGTACTGGAGCTATAAGCAAAAGTGAAACAATCCCTTCCCTTAAGGGGTTTATATTTTAAAAGGAGAGGAAGTATGTATCCATATACATGTGGGAGAAATACAAAATAGAAACCATCTGTGTAACTGTGAATGAGGAGCAATCTTCACCTCTAAAATGAGTGTAGCAATAAACCACCTAGCTCCTGGAGTTCTTTCAAGAAGAGTACATGTGACTTATTATCATTAAGCATTTCAGCTGAACTTTAAAGGTTTCAATAGGCAGATTTGACTAGGAAGGGAATTTCAGGAGACAAGAACATTGCAGGCAAAGATACAGAGGCAGGAAAGTACAAGACATTTAACAATGAAGGCCATTTTGAGTACTTGTGGAAGTTGAGAGAAATAAGACTGGAAGAAAGCTAGACGTAGAAAGGTCTTAAATGACTGGTTAAGGAGCTATTTAAAAACAATAAGGACATAATGAAGCTTTTGGAACAGAGAAACACAGAATTCCATAACTGGAATGGATCTCAGTACCCATTCAGGAAATGGAATCAAGGCAATTAAGAAGATTGAGCTTGAAACAGTGGAGGAGATGCATCGGATCCAGAAAAGCCTTGATCAGAGGAAATCAGTTATGTGTAAATAATAATAATTACAGTAACAACTGACATCTTCTGACACCAACATTTGCAAAGGACTTTGCCTAGATGATTTTATTTGAGCCTAAAAAATTGGGTCAACAAGTCAACAAAGCATTTGTTCAGTGCCTACTTTTCACAGGCACTCTGTTAAGCGCCTACTATATGCCAGCACTGTGTTAAGTTATGGAAATACCAAAAAAATGCAAAAACAGTCCCTGCCATCAAGGATCCCCTGGTGAAGACAGCCAAGCTATAGACAGTATAAATTGGGGATAATCTCAGAGGGAAGGCACTAGAATGAAGGAGGACAGAGAGACCAAAGGGCAGAGGATTCTGCAGCAGTTATGATGGGTTTAATTGTTTCCAGAAGCCTGGAGTGGTTAAATGACATGTCCAGGATGACATGACCGGAAAAAATTAGAGGCAAGTTTTGAACCCAGTCTCCTGAACTCCAAGCCCTCCAATCTCTATGTTTCCCCAAGCTGTAGCAGTGGGAGAAATTCAATGAAAGAAGGAGAGTGTGGGAGAGTGTGTAAGAGAGAGAGTGTGGGCCTCCCTAAATCTGAGGCCCATTAATGGGTGGGGAAGATGAGCATGGTGGCAAGACCCTTGTGCGGGGTCAGGAGAGACCTAGGTTCCATCTAATTCATTTCACAGATGAGGAAGCAGAGGGTTGCAGAGGCTACAGTCACAGAGGTAGTCAGCAACAGAAGTGAAATTTGAACTCATATCCTTTAATCCTTCAACCAATGTTTTAGCTGCTGAGCAGATTCTAGGAACATCTTCCCAGCTCAGTTTTCTGCCATCGATTATGGATAATAATGTATATTTCATAGGATTATGCTACTTACTGGATAGATGGTACAAAAGGTTTCTTATTCAGCTGTCTGAGATTCTTTGATTTGAGGTTTAATAAAAAAGACTAACTTTTGTGAGAAATTACAAAGGAGGAATTCCAAAATATTTTGAGCAGTCATAATGTCCCAGGTGACAAAACCACTAAAGGGTCAATAGTATCACTCTGGAATTGTAGCAGCCTTGTGTAGCAGTGACCGTGCTGCTGCAGTTGGAGTCACAAGGACCTGGGTTCAAATCTCATCTCAGATACTTGTTTCTATGGTGATAGAGAGAGAAGTTGTTTCCTTTTCTTGGCATTACTAACAGGCAGCCAGTCCTGTACCTTACGTCTTGTGTTCTTTGAAAACAGATTTCAGGTGAGGACAGGCAAAAACCAGAAACCATCCTATCTCCCAACCCTAAGGAGATCAACAGGCTAGCATGCTAGAAAAGATGGACATTTGGGAACCTTGCATGAGAGCTGTTTTCTATATACTCTATGTACCTGTGAAAAATGGCTTTTATTCAGATGCCTACTTGTCTGCATCTGCCTTGGCTCATAACTACAGATGAATTAAACCTTTTTTATTGACTTACACCCTTAATTGAAATGATTAATTTTAAATATTTGATTTTCATTCATTCATTCAATTTGAAACAGCGAGGTGGTACAGTGTGTAGCAGCAAGCACCCCAGCATATTCAAGAAGGCCTGCTGCACAGGTTCTTAGATCTGCTGTTCTGAAAGGAAAGCAACTTTTGAAAGGTGAATAATCTACTTTAATTATATTCACCAACAGAGAAAATATAAGTGAAAAATAAAGACCAACAGACAGGACTTCTAGCTTCCTGACCATAAACAATACATATCAGCTGTCAGCTGTCTGACCATTACATACATACATACATAGTTAACTGAGAGAGAAGCACTGGCATCTAAGTTTTCAAAGCATGGAAGGTGGAGGGTGGGGTGGGAAGTGGGGAGAGGGGATGAAGGGGGAAGGGGAAGGGCACTCCTTCGGGGCTTCCCAGAGTCTCATCTAGCATGGAAACCTTCTTCCAAAGAGCAAAACCTCAAAGCAAAATTTCGCTGTGGAGTATATATACATTTTTCAGAACTAAAGGTGATGATTCTCATCACCCAGTGCCTCATTAGCAATTAACAAAAGGTGTGGGCCTTCCTACAAAACCAGCCTCCCTTAATCTGAGGTGGGGAAGATGTTTACATTACACATGGGTAGAATACTAGGCCAGGAGACACGATTCAAAACCAGCCTCAGAAACTTATTAGCTATGTAGCCTTGGGCAAGTTATTTAAGGGCACTCAGCCTCAGTTTCCTCATCTGTAAAATGAGCATAGTAGCAGCACCTGCTTCCCAGGTTTGCTGTGAGGATAAAATGAAATAGTATTTGTAAAGAAGTTTGCAAATCTAAAGTTATTATTATTTTTTTCTGCAACACTATCTGTGGTATCCTGGGCAAGACACCAGGCCTTAGTTTCCTCATCTATAAAATGGGAAAAATAATGATACCTATTTCAGGTTATTACAAACATCAAATGATATTATATATATACACACACACACACATACATGGGTATATATGTAAACAGATGCATATATGTAAACAGATATGTGTCTATATATATTTATATATGTGTGTATGTTTTTTTTAAAACTGGAAGCACTAAATACATAACAATAGCTATGCCACTACCATAGTTTGTTCAAGCATGAGATGGATTTGGTATTATTACCTTCAATAACAGTGAAAGTGCTTAAAATAGTTTCTTGAAAAGGGAATATGGTGCTTTAAGGTTTGCAAAGATCTTTATATATATGTATATATATGTATATGTGTGCATGTATGTATGTATATATATACATATATATATATATATAAAACTTCATTTGAATCTCACAACTCTGAGAAGTAGGTACCATTTTTGTATCCATTTTACAGAAACAGGCTGAGGGAGGTGAAGTCCCTTGATCAAGGCCACAGAGTTAATAAGTATCTAAGGCAGATACTCTTCCTGATTCCTTGTTCAGCATTCTCTCCACTGCGCCACATATACTAGCTATTATTTCAGCTGTAGATTGGGATGTTTCTAAGACTAGTTAAGATGCGGCCAAATGCAGGATGAGAGAGAGAGATGGGGAGAGGAAGAAGAAGAAGAAGAGGAAGAAGAAGAAGAAGGAGGAGGAGGAGGAGGAGGAGGAGGAAAAGGAAGAGGAGGAAGAGGAAGAAGAGGAAGAAGAGGAAGAAAAGGAAGAAGAAGAAGAGGAAGAAGAGGAAGAGGAAGAAGAAGAAGAAGAGGAAGAGGAAGAAGAAGAAGAAGAGGAAGAAGAGGAAGAGGAAGAAGAAGAAGAAGAAGAGGAAGAAGAAGAAGAAGAGGAAGAGGAAGAAGAAGAAGAAGAGGAAAAGGAAGAAGAAGAAGAAGAGGAAAAGGAAGAGGAAGAAGAGGAGGAAGAAGAAGAAGAAAGAGAAGGAGGAGGAGAAAGAGAACGAGGAAAGAGGGATGTAAGAGGGTTGATGAGGGGAAAGACCACAAGGCTGGTTACCACATCTATGTGGAAGGAAGGGCAGCATCTCACTGAAATGATCCCAAGATTTGGTAAATTTCACCACCTGGGGTATTTTTTACTAGTCTCACTGAGGCTCAGAAAGCAGGGGGCAGGGCAGGAGAAACTGAAGCAATTACAGGTGTTTTTTTCACACTGAAACCAGATCCCTTTAAAAAGGGCCTCCTCACTCCTCACTAAATGGATCCAACCTCGCCTTCAGTTACTTCCTGCCCAGGAGGGGCATACGGTCCCTCTAAATAGCAAGGGGGGGGCGGGGAATAAAACCAAGTAGAAAGGTGGGAGCTGCTCTCTGTAGGGAGTTTGGGGTACTTGGACTTCCTAGGTTTCCTAGGGTCTTTTCCGGATTATTTGTCTGTCTGTCTATCTGTCTGTCTGTCTCTCTCTCTTCTCTGATTTTTTGAGCCCTGTCCCTTAGCTCTCACAGGGCAGAATTAGAGGAGGTAACATAAAACCCAGGCCAAGAGCCTAAGGTTGTTAGCATCCAAACTACTGAGTATAAACCTAGGTTTGTGAGCCTCAGAGGCTTCTTAAACTGGAAGGATCGCGTCAGCTTAGACCATGCCCCTAGCCTGGGGAGGCTTAAAGGCTGATTAATGGCCTCCTGATGGGGCTGGCCCCAGTTATCATGAAGTCTCAGGTTCTACCACTGGAGCTATTTTTTTTAATGAAAACCAAAAAGAATAAAAGTCCGAACCAAATGCAGTTACCTCTAAGTCTTGCCCAGACCTCAGGGCCACTTGGGCTAGTGGGTAGGGTCTGGAAACATGGCGAGTGGAGAGCAGACCCTATGATTCTAAAACTGGAGGTTGAGCTTGGAAGTCTGTAGTCCAGTTCCCTCATTTCGCTGAAGAGGAAACTGAGGCCTAGACAGCTAAAGAGGATTAATGGCCCGGAACACTCTGTGTTCTCAGGTTGGTCGTTCATTGACAATATGGCCACAGGCTCATTCCTCGGGCTTCCGGAGGCCTTCTTCCCCTCACTGATCATAAACCAGGCACACTCTGAACTACACAGGGAGCAATAAAGGTCTTTGAAAACGTCAAGAATTCCAAGTCATTAAAGAAAAACAACCAACAAGCCCTCTGTCCTTTAAAGAGGCTCCAAACTTTTGAAGAGGAAGAGAGGTCAGCGTCACATCTACCTCTTGTTTTAAAGAATCCCCAATATGCCAATAACCCAGACACCAGATGCCACAGGCTCAGCAGAAACACTCAACACAGAGCCTTTCCCTTCCTCAACCCTGGTTCCAACAGAAATGGTGTACCTTGGGGAGACTTCCCCTCTCTTGTCCCAGCTCCCATTCCCCAAATTCCACCACAGGTTGGATAGCCGCTTCTGTCTGCTGACCCCTCCCCACACACCTTCCTACCCTTGACTGAGGTAGTCCAGAACCCTGCTCCACTCTGACCCTCAGGCCCTGCACCCCTTTCCCAACAGTCTTTGGTTGTGAAACAGCTGATCTCTAAAGGCCCACCAGCCTTACAATTGTCTCAGCTCCTTTGCCCTCCAGACCCCTGGGAATTGCCATCCATAATTGGTCTCTCCATCTCAAGTCTCTCCCAACTCAATCTATCCTCCATTTAGCCAGAAAGTCAAATCTGACCACGTCACCTTGATATTTGGTAAAACTCAGAAGCTCCCTGTGACCTCCAGGATCACATCTAAAGTCCACTGTTTGGTATTTTAAGCTCTTTGTTACCTTGCCCTTTCCTTCCTTGCCAGAATTCTTATACTTTATCCTGTGTACATACTCTATGATACAGTGACGCTGGCCTCCTTGCCACTCCTCACCCATGACACGCCATCTTTCAATTCCATGCTTTTGAAGTGGTTACCCCTGAGTTGTGAACACTGTCCCTTAACACCTCTGTCTCATCTTCCCTCGGGACTCAGCTCAAATCCCACCTTGGGCAGGAGGCCTGGCCCTTTTTCTCCCAGCTGATAGAGCCGTCCCTCTGAGATGACCGCCATCTTGTCGATTTGTTTGTATGTTGCTTCCCCTAAAAGAATATGATCGTCTGCCCAGGGACTGCTTCTCATCTTTCTTTGTATCTCTGGCACTAAGCACAGTACCTATATGTACGAAGTGCTTCACAAATAGTAACAATAACAATAGCTCACATTTACAGAGCCTTTAAGGTTTTCCTAGTGTTTTACTTGGGTGATCTCACTGGATCTTCATGACAAGCCTGGGAGATGGGTTCTATGCTTATCCCCATTTTACAGATGAAGAAACTGAAGGAGACAAGAGGAGAAGTGACTTGCCCAGGGTCATATAGCTAATAATGTCTGAGGTGGGATTTGAATCCAAGCCCAGTACTCCATCATGGTATCACCTAACAGCCTCTAAATGACTGTTCACTGACCCACTGACTTTGACAGTGTAACCTAAGGACTTCTAGGATTTTCTATCTACCCTACCCTATATCTTTTGCTGTGTCTTGTCTGTTCCAAAAAGAACAGAGCTCCTTGAGAGCTCCACTTTTTACTTTATCCTCAGCATTTAGCAAACTATTTGGAATGGAGGAAGCATGCAATCTCATGAACGTGGGCACTTGCTTCAATGATACAGATTACAACCCCTCCATGCCTGCTCAAACAATGTAACTCTCCTCTACATCAGGCAGTGGGGGGACAAAGTGGATAGAGGGTCAGTCCTGGAGTCAGGAAGACCTGAGTTCAAATACAGCCTAAGATATTTCCTAGCTGTGTGACTTCAGGCAAGTCAATATCTGCCTCAGTTTCCTCAACTATAAAATGGGGATAATAATTGCAGCTTCCTCTCAGGTTTATTGTGAGAATTAAATGAGATAATATTTGTAAATTACTTAGCATGGAGTAGGGACTTAATAAATGTTGATTTCTATCGTTCTTTCTCTCCCTCTCTTCCCTCCTCCCCTCTCTCCTTTTCCCTCCCTCCCTCTCTTTCTTCCTTCCTTCTTTCCTTCATACTGGAGCCTAAAGAAGAGTCCATAAGCTGTCCAAAAGTTTATCCTTAGATCTGCTATGTGATCATCCCAGTTTTTATAAAAAGTAGCTGCAGGATTATGAAACTCTCCAAGAACAAATGTGTTCTATGCCACCTGAACTCTGTCAGATATGACTATTTCAAGTTTCCAGCATGACCCCCTACAAACCCACTTAGTTTTGGGGTTCAGCTTTGGCCACAGCCAAAAATTGCTACCAAGGAGAGAACTGAAGACCACTCCCAGCCCAAAATTTAGCAGATGGGATTAAAAAAAAAGAACTTTCTTCTCCTTGCCTTCAAGGAAAGTGACTGGTACAGATTATAACCCTCAGGAAATACAAAGGAGGAGATAAAATAGAGGAGAGACTCCAAGTCTTGGCTCTCATGCCATGGGAATAGACTTTGATTGAATCTTGTCTTTGCTCCAAATTTTCAACTTGGTGCTTTGGAGGGATCCACCCCCTTCTCCTGCAAGGACACACTCACAATTTTATCCTACGGGTCAATAATGAAATAGAATTCAACAGGTTTTTTCCCTGTACAACTATCAGGAATACCTCTGTCTTATGAATCAAAGAAGGCTTGTATTTCCCATGTATAGGCTATCTATAAACTGAATTAGCTAAAAGCAGCAAAGCCCAGAATGCCAGGACCTTACGGCACAGACCATGATGGTTTGGAAAGGGGGCTTAGAACGGGAGCCTAGAATATCAGAGACAGGCAGGACGTTAGGGCACCCTCGAATAGGGCTTCTTCATTGTGGGGTGGGGTGGGTAGATTCCAGGGATCTCTGTTGACTCATCTGGTAGAGAAATCACATGTTCATTTTCACTCACTTCTAACTGAAATTTGACATTTCCTTCAATAATTTAAAAAGGAGTCCAGAAGCTAGATTACCAAAGGAACCTAGGACACACAGATACAGACACACACATACACTCACACTTACATACACACAGTTACACATGCACATCAAGAACTCCCGAGTGAGCTGAGAGGGTCCTCAGGACATGGAGATCAGACCTTGGAGGGATCTTAGAAAGAATTTGGTCTTTCTGCTTATTTTTGTATCTCTAACAGTTAGCATGATGCTTGGCACATAGTAAGCCTTGAATAAATCCTTGTTTCTTTCCTTTGTTCCTTCCTTCGAACATGAAATGATAGAACAACAAAAACAAGGAATATCTGAGTTAGGAAGGATTTTGTGTATAGAAAGCAGAGTTGAGAGGGACCTTAGAACCTAGAACATTAGAGCTGGGAGGGGCTTTAGAGCATAGAACCTCAGAGTTGGAAGGAGCCATGGACATCACTTGAGAGTCTGACTCCTTCTTTTTAGACAAGAGGAAACTGAGAGACTGTGAGAAGGGTTATGCCCAAGATCACCCAGCAGCCCAGGTCCACCAAGACAGGGATTAACCAAAAGGAACCCAGAGGCAGGGATGTGTTGACTGATTCTCCTTGTCCAGGACATCTGCATCCTCTCAGCATCCCAGGGAGGGAGGTTTTCTTCCCCTCCTTCCATAGCATTGGGAAGGACATGAAAAATCTAAACCAATGAACTGAAGACTGAGGAGCTTACTTCCCCATCCTGGGCTGGCAGCCCAGAACTCACTCCCTCATTGACAATGCTATACTGAGTAAATGAGACTGGAGACTGTGCTGTGCTTGTAATAAGAACCAATATTTACTTAATGCTTTCTGGTTTGCAAAGTACTTCATGAACATTATATACTGGATCTTCACAAGGGTCATAGGAGTTAAGTACCACAGGCATTATGACCCAACTCTTACAGAGGAGGGAAACAAAGCCAAGATAGGTTAAGTAATTTTTCTGTGGTCACGCGGGTAGTCACTGTCAGAGAAAGGGGCTCGGATCCTTGGGTCCATGCATATTCCACCGTACCATGAAGCCTCTTATGATGAGCACAGTGCCTGGCACATAGCAGTCCCTTGATAAACATTTGTTGATTAATTCATTGGTATAACAGTTCAGCCACTTAGTACAGGCTCCCAAGAAATACTGGGGTCTTGGAAACCTTAGGCTACCGAAGAATGCCCTGACTCTTCCTAATGTGCACAGACATGGAGAGACACAGGACCAATTACCACATGCCTTCCTACCTCATCTGGATATAGTTGGATGAAATCATGCCCCAACGTCACTGCTTGGCATCATCCATCACATTCCCCTCCCAAGAACCATGAAGAAGACTGATAAGAAATCTCTGTTTGAATGCTGGGCACCTTCACCACAGCTTCTAATCAGAATCTTCTTGTGAAGGGAGCCAGGTCTCCCCATCTCCATCTTTTTCCATTGTTCTAATAAGAGCTCACATTTACATTGTACTTTAAGGCTTGTAATGAACTTGACAAATATCCCATTTGATCCTCACAACTCGAGGAGGTAGGTGCTATTATACCGAGGTACCTCTACCCATCTATATCATAAAGGGGTTGGGTCTGATGACTTATGAGGTTCCTCTAGCTCTAAAAATCCCATAACCCTCCTGGTGCCTGTTACCAAAGGGGTCTCTCTGAGACAATTTTCAAAACCCTAGTCTTATCTCAGCATCGTCATTTTCTAACTTTGAGATTCAAGGGTGTTCCACTGAACAAGAGGAAAGATGTTGAGGTGGTTCAGTGGGTAGAGTGCTGGAGTGAGAGTAAGAAAGACCTACATTCAAATCCTGCCTCAGACACTTACCAGCTGTGTGACTCTGGGCAAGCCTCAGCCTTGGTTTCCTCACCTGTGAAATGGAAATCATAATAACAATATATGTATTATATATATCATATATATATATATATATATATATATATATATATATATATATATATATAACACCTTTTGGTGTTTTGATGAAGAACAAATGAGATAAGGCAAACCTTAAAGTGCTAGTAAGGATGAGGATGATGATAGCGACAGTCCCTTCTCTCCTTGACATCCTCTGAATTCATGAGAGATATTGGAAACATCTTGGCAGAAAATCATGTTGGGGTTGGACAACTGAAGAATGTTTATCTTTCAGGGAATGCACACAACTTTGAAATGAGCGAGTTTCTTTTCAGGTCAATTAAACCCATGTTCAATAGGATCACACTGGAGAGATGATTTATTGATTGCATCCTTGGTTCACTTAGAGAAGGGGCTCTCTGGGCTGAACTTGGCTGAAAATTATTTGGGGCCCTAAGTGTCTAAATCATCTGATCCTTTCCCACTGCCGCCCCATTCTTCCTCCTTCTCCCTAACCTACATCCCAACACATCCAAGCATGACCCACGCAGCAATCTGCTGAAAAGCCTCCATTTGAGCATGCACTCTTCAGATCCGATACAGCCAAGTCCAAAGGGAACCTGATTCAGAGAACCAAAGGAGACCTTCACCAGCATCCCTGCAAAAAAATAGACTTGATGGCTTTATACGAAGGAATGAGCAATAAATTCTAGAACAATGGCAAATAAAGGGGCTGCACTAGATGAGCTCTGAGCTCCTTCTAGCTCTAGCTAAATCTACCATCCAGCAACCTCATTTGTCCTGCAACCTGGTACAGTGGAAATAACAAATAAAACTGAATTCGTAGTCCCAGAATTTGAGTTCCAATTCCAGCTCTGCCACTTCCTCCCTGGCATCTTTCTGGGCCTTATTTTCCTCATTTGTAAAAGGGGGCACTTGGGCCAGATGATCTCTAAAGCCTCTTCCAGTTAATGACCTGTGAACATGGACTTTGCATATATGAATTTGCCATATAATTGATGCTTATCCCTTCAAGCACTCAGTTTAAAAAAATTATATATTTCAATGGAAATCTCTAAAATAATTTATAACAAAGCATGAAAAGGCAGCCAAACTCTGGTTAATTGGAAAGACTAATCTCAAGGCAGGAGTGAAACATTATCCTCTTGCTCCTCAGTGCGGGGAGAGGGATCATAGATGAGAACATGGCACTGAGGGTCACACTTGACTCCCTCATCCGTTGGCTTTGCTTTATGAAATTTTCTTTGTTATAAGAGAGGTTACAAGAGAGAAGTGAGGTTGGGGGGAAAATCATATGGTTTATAAACAAAAGGCAACAATGAAGCTTGAAAAAATTGTATCTATCGATTAATTAGCCAACATTTACCAAGCCCCGACAATGGGTGGGGAAATGGCTAAGCAACGGCGGTACAAAGACAAAACTGAAACAAAGACAAGAATTTAAAGCTGCCTGCCCTCAGGGAGCTTATAGTCCATTGAAGGAAGTAAACACACACACACACACACATATGCACACACACATAACTAGGTAGGGGGAGCAGATGGGACAGCGGTTGTGGTGAATGAATAGGTTAGACTTGATGACTTTTTCCATATGAAGGTGAGGGAGAGGAGTGTTGAGAATTACATGGATTGTTAGCCCTAAGCACCTCCAAGGTAGGGAGAGTTTCTCTTTTTCTCTGCAGCAGTTAGTGCCTTGCATGGCATCTGGCACATAGTAGGCACTTAATGAAAGCTTGTTGAATGATTGAGAAGGTGGCTGCCTGGAAGGACAAAGATCCCCTTATTAAGAATAAGGGAGTTTCCTTGGTGGAATGTTGACAACACTAAATTTGTTGTCAAGAAGATCTAGGTTTAAATCCCACCTCAGATACCAGTTATATATGACCCTGGGTAAGACACTTAATGACTCTGGTACTTACTTTCCTCATGTATGAAAGGAAATTGTTGAAATTAATAACTTCAGAGAATTCTTCCATCTCTAATCCCTTCTATTTCTCACATATCTCCTCATGTATAGAGTGAAGAATGATGTTCAAGGCCCTCCCAGAACTGAATTCTATCGAACTAGTTCATCCAGAGGTTTCTGGGAAGCCCCTCTCCTCATCCAGTGCATTGATCTGACCAGTGTTAACAAACTCTTCCCATCTGTCTGTGTTTCTCTCTGTGTGTCTCTGTCTCCAGTGAATAGTAAAGGGTCCTGAGGCGCCAAACCCAGCTAATTTAGGCACTTACCGTGTGATTGAAAAAGGAGGCCACTGGGCTCAAGGCTGTATCCCTTTCTTGTTAGTGGCGTCATTCAATCATGGTGGTTCAGTTTCCGTGTGAGGGGCTTGACTGTGTCCAGGGAATAAGCCCCTCAAACCAGGAAATGTGTGTGTAGGGGGGTGGGGGGGGTGAGTTCAAACAGCCTCAGAAGGAAGCTGATATACAACAGCTGAGATGATGAAAGGTCAGATTAGCTCCTCACTTTGAAGGAAAGCAGGGCTGGATCAGCATCCACCAGAGCTCACAGCCTGCTTAGAACCAAGCAACCATTCTTGACCCGCAGCCTATGCCAGATCATAAAATCCATAAAAATATCAACAAGACGTTTGAAAGTGACATGGAACAGCAGTGACATCCTATTCCCAGGGATGTTACTATTAAGTTCAATTGTCTGGTCCGCTTTTCACCTGGGACTGGGGGAAGCTGTTTGCTCTCCCCATCCCCCTAATAGAAACCAAGGTTCAAAAATTTCCTCATTTTCAGCTTCCACAGAAAATGAGGGACCTAAGTTCGTGCTTTCCTTGGCTAGCCATTTGGCTTCCCAGACAAAGATTATTTGGGATGCTGGAGTAGGGAGGGAAACCAAATGACCATTACAATAATTAACTGGTTTTCTAGAAAGTAGGTCCTCCTTTGGAAGCGATAAACAAAATTCACCTTGATTGGAGCATTGATTGGAGAATTCAGCAGACATCCAGGGCAAACACCTCCCTGACAGGTGGTGGAGTAGGAAGTACATTAGCAAACTAAGAAGCATCCACAGAAAGATGAGCAACTGCTGAAGGAAATGGCGATGCTTGCTCTAAAGAAGAATAGGCTGGGGGGAGAGATGCCACACTTATGTCTTCAAGAATTTGAAAATCTGTCAAAGAGTACGGGCTCGGAGGTTCAAGGATCTTCATTCAAACCAACCTTTTCTTGTTATTCAACTGTGATATTTCAATGAATGTCTTTCAATTTGAACTAATACATCCTCTGGTCAAATGATAAAGGAAAGTATACCTGTAGGGGCTCAAGGGTGATATTTTGGAGGGGATGTTGAACTACAGAGGTAGTGCCTTGAACCTGGGATAGCTTTCAGGAAGCCAAAGCCTCAAGTGCAAACTTTGGTTGTAGATGTTTTCTAATCACCTTGCAGTAAGGATTGGGTTTTAGAAACAGAAGGAAACACACCAATAAAGATTTGTTCGGTCAAATCCTGCTCATGCAAGGGTTTATGGAACAGCTCAGTTTGGGATTAGGGCAAAAGAATCAAAAGACAGAGTGCTTTCCCCTTCCTCTGTGAAAATGAGAACCTGTCCCTGGGGGAATATAGGAATGTCCCATCACATTACTTAGATCCACAAGGCCCTGATCTCACCTCATTGATGTCTTGTGCTCCACTCTGACCCCTGGATTTTCACCAGCATAACTATATTCCCTTATTATTAGAATAATAGATTTAGAAGAGATCTTAGAGATTATAGACCCTAACTCTCTCATTTTATAGACAAAGAAATTGGGGCTCAGGGAGGTTAAGTGATATACAGATAGTAAGTTTCAGAACTCAAGTCTGATAATCTCAAGATCAGAATTTTTCCATTGTACCATCTAGATATCATGAGGTTATACAGCACTGGAGCTTGATACAAAGAACTGGGGCTTGTGCAAACTGCATAATAAAATGCTCTCACATGGATGATAGTGGATCACAGAGTTTTGGAGCTGAAGGGGACTTTACAAGCCATTCTCAGAAAAGAAGCCCTGCCTCAGTATACTGGACAAGGCCATTCAGCCCATGCTTGAACACTTCCAATGAGGAAGGACTTACTGCCTCCCCAGGCTACTCATTCTGCTTAATAATGGCTCTAATTGTCAGCAAGGTTTCCTTTTTCTTGTAGTTTTTACTGTTCAGTCGTGTCGGACTTTTAGGGACCCCATTTGGGGTTTTCTTGGCCAAGATAGTAGAGTGGTTTACCATTTGCTTCTCCAGCTCATTTTACCTAGTGAGCAGCTGGGTAGTATAGTAGATACAATATCAGATCTGGAGTTAAGAAGACCTCAGTTCAAATCCAGTCTCGGACACTGACTAGCTGTGTGACTGTGGACAAGTCACTCAACTCTGTTTGCCTCAGTTTCCTCATCTATAGATGGAGTAGAGAAGGAAATGGCAAATCACTCCAGAATCTTCACCAAGAAAACCCTAAGTGAGATCATGAAGAGCTGGACACAACTGAAACAATTAAAAAAATATATGTGTGTGTGTATGTATGTGTGTGTGTGTGTCCCCTCTGATGCTTTGATGCTTTGATGCTTTTAAATATTACCAGGGCTTCACTTTAGAGATTTTCAAACAGTTGGGTGAAGATGTGGTGAGGAGATTTCTTCCATCAACTCATCATGCCACTCCTGTTCTAAATGTATCATGGAAAGCAGGCTTTGGGGAAAGGACAGAAAAAAGACATCATTCTTTGCTCCACTCCTGCCACCCTCACACACAGAGTAATTGTTCTTTGTTAATCAGGATGCATTTGGTGGTGTATTCTGGCCAACACAAAAACTCTGTTCCCTACAGAGAGCACTGGAGCCTCACACAATAACCCATGAAGCAGATGCTAAAGCTATTGTTCCCATTTTACAGACAATAAAACCAAGGTACACCACAGGTGCTTAATGCCTATCCTCCCTTGGTTCGGGTGGGAGGCTCGTGGTGCAGCAAAAGATTACTAGAGCTAGAGTAAAACCCACATTCAATTCCTCATCTTTCAATGGCTTATTGTATGGGTCTTGGACAAGTTGCTTCCCATCTCTGAGCCTCAGTTTCCTCAACTGTAAAGCAGGGCTAACTCTAGTTGCATCAGGGTTGTGCAAACCACACTGAGGTGTGGAAAATAAAGTACTCTGTGAACTGTAGTGTATGAAATGGCAGCAGTGATGCTTCATGAGAACCTATGCTCCCTCAGGGCAGGAAATGATTTTCCTCCTGAATTTGTATCTCTTATCCCCAGCATCATGCCTAGAATGAAGCAAATAGACTCCTCCAACACTCCCCGTCCTGAGTTCAAATCTGCCCTCAGATACTAGCTGTGTGACCTTGGGCAAGTCGCTAACCCTGTTTGCCTTAGTTTCCTCCTCTGTAAAAAATGAGCTGGAAATGGCAGTGGCAAACCACTCCAGTATCTTTGCCAAGAAAACCCCAAATGAGGTCACGGAGAGTCAGACATGACTGAAAAGCAAAACAAACAAACATCAAGCCTCCAACCAGAATTCAGTGCAGAAGAAAGACTGAAGAGCTGGGTGTCAAGGGGCCTCCATCTCCAACACTTTCCTTTACTAACTCCTCTGCTTTCTACCTGTGTGACCCTGAGGGAGTCAACTTACCTCCCTGGCCTCAATATCCTCATCTATAAAATGGCATTGCAAGAATTCTTCTATCTGCCTGGCATAGTTTTTGTGTGTAAGACATTATGAAAATCCTAAAACATGAAAGAAACAGGTTATTATTACTCAATGGTATTCTATGTGTTGGAAAGAGTTAGTACTTCCCACCAAGTGCCTCGATTACTCTCAGGGAGGAATAATTGCAACACTGAGGGGTTTAAGCTAATTAGATTTTCCTACGGGAGAGAGAAAAAGATATTTTAAGTGTGAGTGTGCTAGAAACAGGAGACACTATACTATGAACCCTTGGCTAGAAACTTTTTTAACTGTCAATTTATGTGACCAAGAATTATCCATGTAGAAATGTCAGAAGGAAATTTAGCTGCCTCCCTAGGTCTATAATGTTCTACTTCTATGGTGCCAGGGAAATGAGGAAACACCTTCTGCAGAGGGCTGTCCAACTGAGGTAATCCAGAGTAAGGAAAATACCATATACATGTCAGTTTTAATAATTGTTTGGAGGAAAAAAATCTACCACAAAGAGTCACTTCAGTCAAACAATCAGTTATTTTGAAGACTCTACCTTATTTGCCAGAATTAGCTCTTCCTGTCCAGGTACTCTATCAGGATTTTGCAATACTATCGGACTTTTTTAGTTAGGGATTCCCTCCCCTCCTCTGGAGGTGCATAATCTTATAGCATCCATTATTAATCATGGTGCAATGGGAAGAATTCTAATCTTGGAGGATTGAACTTGGAGTCACCAGACTTGAGTATAAATGCTGGTCCTAATGCTTACTACCTTACTTAACCTCCCTGAGCCTCAGTTTCTTTGCCTATAAAATGAGAGAATTAGACTCTATGATCTCTAAAATCTCCAGGTTTAAATCTGTTATTGTAATAATAACAAGGCAATATAAATTGTGTCAGTGAAAATTCAGGGTTCAGAGTGGAGCACAAGATAGCAATGACATAAAATCAGTGCTTTGTGGATAGTAAATAATATGATGGGACATTTTCAGGCCTCTGCATTTTTAATCAGCATGACTAAGAGATGTGGGGCAGCGAGGTGGTATAGCAGACAGAGTGCTAGGAATATAGACAGGAAGATCTAAATTCAAATCCAGCCTCAGACACTTACTAGCTGTGTGACCCTGAGCAAATCATGTAACCCTTTTCACCTCAGTTTCCTCATCTGTAGAATGAGCTGGAGAAAGAAATGGCAAACCACTCTAGTACCTGCCAGGAAAACCCCAAATGGGGTTACCAAGTGTCAGACATGACAGAAGAATGACCAAACTATGGGATGTACTTAATGGCATCAGAAAGGTTACCACAGTGCCGCTATAGGTGGCGAGGGGTAGTTGGAAGTTAGCCTGGCTGCTGCGGGTGCTAGTGCATGGAAAGGCAGATGGTAGTTATGTTGAATGCACGCACAGTTTGAGTATTCAGTTCGGTCTGAGTGCAATGTAAGAGTGTGGGATAATGGAAGTGTTGGGAGACCTCAGTACTTGGATCTCTTCTATCTGTTCACCCTAAGGTGTGAAGGGATGCCATAGATTCAGGATTTGTGGCCCAGCTGCTAGCACCTACCCCTCAAAATAGTGAGTACCAGGACAGAGGGGTCAATGAGAGCTGAGACTGAAGATTCTATTTTATGTTTTTATTTGAATTGTGAGCACATCTCTGCCCAAAGTTCCAATTTTCTTCTTTTGATGGATCAGGCACTATGTAAATGTCCTACCCTCATTGGATTTTTTTTTATAGAGAGTCTACATGATAGGCAGCCAAGTCAACTTAGCCCATCAAACTTACGTATCAAATGCATTTTATTTAAAAAAAAAACAAGCAGATTTTGAACTTACTTTCTGTCACTCCAGACCTGGACTGTTCAAGCCCTTTGTCACCCTGTAGAAGCTCAGATTCAGAAGCTCGTCTTCAGTCACCTGACTAACCTCTCATCACCACACCACCAGATGATCCCAGACTGTGGTACCATCCTCTCAGCCTCCAAGCCTGGTACTTGAAAATGAATTTGCCCCAGTGGTGACCATTGGATTCCAAGTC
Source organism: Bettongia penicillata ogilbyi (assembly GCA_023548195.1). Lineage (NCBI taxonomy): Eukaryota > Metazoa > Chordata > Mammalia > Diprotodontia > Potoroidae > Bettongia > Bettongia penicillata. The sequence continues at coordinate 2,315,445 of JAJHZJ010000513.1, forward strand.
TTAGCACCTTTTAAAATGAGCAAGTGATACAATGCTGGGAAAGATACAACCTCCTGAAATGAATTAATTAGACTTCCAAAAAGAGCAAGCGGGCTTGCTGTGGTGTGTTATTAAACAGCTTCCTAAGTGGCAATTGAAAGGGAAAAAAAGCACTTGATTTTAAATTTCCTCCCTGAGGTGTTAATTGTGACAGTGAAGAACCATGGAGGTGGAGATCCCTGTGTAGACTGTAATAATTTTTTGGTTTCCAGGCATCAGTAGGGCAAAGTCAAATCATGTTGGCCTTGGAATGCCTAGTCCTTTTGAGGGGGAGTGTGGAAAGGCGACTGGGGATGCCAGGCACTTTGCCAGTTTCAGGAGCCCTGAAAGACACACTGGAAAGGTAAATGGAAAGGAGACCCAGACGGAATCAAATCTCTGTAACATAAGCTCCCTGATCCCCGCTGCCCAATACATTCCCTGAAACATTTGAAGACTAGTCCAGTGCTAAGAGACCCCAAGGGTGCAAGGCAAGTTAGGGAGAGTATGTTGCATTCCTGAGGAAGGCTCAGCAACTGAAAGAATTTTATGAACTGAAACAGAGGGAAGAAAACAGAACCAGGGGAACAACAGATCAGCCAGTCAATAACCATCCATTAAGCTCTTCTTTTTACCTTAGGCCTAGGCTAGGGGCTAGGGACACAAAGACAAAAACAAAGTATTCCTTGCCTTCAAGAACCTTGCATTCTATCAACATCAATCACACTAATCAACAAACTCTTAGCAAGCCCTTACTGTGTGCCAGACACCTGTTGCTCTGGGCGCAGTAATCACATCCGTACTGCTGGACATCATATAACAAATGGCTTCCCTATGTTCACCCTTCCCATGATTCCAGATTTTGGTCATACCGGGACAGTCGAGGGAGGGGAAGCCTTTTTACCAGAAATGCTGTCACTATGTGAAACACTTTCCATGGGGCTTGGAGGTGAAGTAGGGGAAGGTTGCCAGTACAGAGGAGCCACCTTGGCAGCAGGATGATCCCTTGACTCCCCAGAAGACCTCCAGGTGATCTCCAGAGACAGCAGGACTTTGGGGAGGAAATACACTCCCCTCCCTGCAATGTTGGCACTGTGGGGCAAAGCCACCTTCACCCCATGTCAGTCAGGACTCTGCTTGTTGTAGATAAGGACCTTGGGTCATGATCTCACTCTAGAAGTCTGGGGGTCCCCGGCCTCTTCCAGACTGAGGCTCCAGTCATTCTCAGCCTGTTGGAGCTTCGCTGGAAGATTTCTTTTTCTCTGCATTCTAAAAGCTGGCTAGCTTCTTATTCAGCCACCTACAAAGCTCCAAGTTTCCCAGGAGGAATAGGAGAGAATTGTTCATCTGATTCGAATTGAAGTGGAGGAGGAGGGGTGTGAAAAGAGGGAGAGTCTGAAATGAATTGGCTGGATCACTTTCAAAAGCCTCAATCCAAGCCCATGCGCAGGCACATGCTGGAGATTCAGAGGATGGGACATCTCCAAGTCAAGAGGGCCCTCAGGGGCCATGTAGTAACTTTGCCTTGAAAAGAATCACCATACATACGCACACACATATATATGTGTGTATGTATGTAGCTATAACATACCTGATATATGTTCATCCACTTTCGGCTTGAAGACATCCAAAGGATGAAGGCCCCTTACCCTTCAGGGCAGTCAAGGCTACATAGATATAGTTCTAATTATCAGAAAGTTTTCCCCAGCACCAACCTAAACTGGTCTCTTTATAATTCCCATCAGTGACATGGTTCTGTCCCTAAAGCCTCTGGGTAGCCCAGTGGATAAAGTGCTGGGTCTGAAGTCTGGAAAGCTCATCTCCCTGAGTTCACATTTGGCCTCAGCTAGGTTCTAGCTGTGTGACCCTGGACAAGTGACCAAACTCTATTTGCCTCAGTTTCTTTATCTATAAAATGATCTGGAGAAGGAAATGCCAAACCTTTCCAGTATCTTTGCCAATGGGTCACAAAGAGTCAGACATGGCTGAGAAAAACTGAAACTTATCCCACTGGGGCCACACAGCAAATATTTCACAGTCCTTCAAATATTTAAACGTAACTATAATCCACTCCCAACATTTACCCCTACAAAGTCTTCTACGGGGTAAACAAGACTAGCCCTTTCAGTCAGTTGACTGATGACTTGGACTCTAAGCCCTTTGACATCCTGCTCATCTTCCTCTGGATGTTCTCTCGTTAACAATATTCTTCAAAAATATTTATAGCAATTCTTTCTGTGATGGCCAAGAACCGGAAATCGAGGGAGTAACCATCAATCGGGGAATTGCTGGACAAGTTGTGGTATATGAATATAATGGAATATTATTGCACTATAAGAAATGATGAACAAACAGACTTCAGAAAAACCTGGACAGACATATAAATGGACACAGAGTGAAGCAAGCAGGACCAGGAGAACACCGAACACAGTAACAGCCACAGTGTTCGAGGACTGTTTTTGATAGACTTCACCCTTTTCAACAATGCAAGAACCTAAAATGTACCCAAAGGTCTCATGATGCAAAATGCCATCCACACTCAGAGAAAGAACTGTAGAGTTGGAATGCAGAATGAAGTAGACTATTTCTTTCTGTTTCTTTCTTTCTCATGCTTCTCCTATTTGTTCTATGTAACATGCCTAATGTGAAAACGCATTTAATAGGAATGTGTAGAGTCCATATTGGATTGCATGCCATCTTGCAGAACAAGAGGGGAGGGAGGGGGAGAAATTTTAAAACTTATGAAAGTGAATGTTGAAAGTTAAACATAAATAAAGTAATAAAAAAGGAAAAAGAAAAACATTCTCCATCCATTCAGAGCAGCATCTCATCCTCACTGCCCAAGGCACGAGATATTGAATGACTTGTCTGCAGTCACTCAACCAGGTTGAGTCAGAAGTAGTACTTAAACCCAGGTCTTCTCTGCCTGGTCCACCATCCAGCCCTGATACCGTACTGCCTCCCAAGTGTTATATCCATTTTAGTTATTAGAAATATATATCCAAAGGAAGGCATCCAATATTTATTTACTTCTCTGCATGCATATCATTTCTCCCAGCAGATATAAACTGTTTGCAGGGAGAGATTATTTCATTTTTTTTTCTTTATATCTGCAGTTCCTGAAACATGGTATGTGCTTCCATAATACTTGTTGGATTGAATTAGGAGAATTGAGAAATGTTGTTCAGTAGAAAGAAGAAAGAAACTTTCAGGCTGAGGTAGGAACTGCCTCAGTCTCAAGGTCCTGACATGTGGCTACATAGGACATATATGGACACATATATACATATATAGACATATATGACATATGACATATCAGTCTCTGCCTGATGTCTTCCAAAGGATGAGGAACCACTACCTTTCAGAGTAGTCCAGTCTACGTAGATCCAGTCACAATCATCATGAGGTTTTCCCCAACACCACCTTTAACTGTTTTCTTTATAACTTCCATCAGTTGTACCTGGTTCTATCCCTCTGGCAGCGGGGTAGCACAGTAGATAGTGTGCCATGCCTGAGGTCTGGAACTCTTCCAGAGTTCGAATCTGGCCTCAGATATGTACCAGCTATGTGACCGTTGAGGCCTCATGTCTCCTGTTCTCACTTTTTGCCTGGTTACTTACTGATTTGCCTTAACCTGGGATCACTGGGTACCACCTTGTTCTAGACTATGGGTCCAGTTACTGATGGGCCCAAGCTGCTGTCTTCTTCTGTGTATTTCTTGTCTCTCTGAGTCTGGGCTTCCTGTAGACTCTATTATTACCATTTAGAACAAGAAAGATCTCATGATTCATAGATTCTTAGATCTGAAAGAGACCTTGAAGTTATCTAAGCCAACCCAAACCTGCTCCACCTCTGCCGCTTTTACATAGATGACCCAACTTCTTGAAGAACTTCCATGATTAAGAGCTTGTAACCTCCCTGGTTAGTCCAGTCCACCTTCCCATACCTCTAACTTTTAAGACATGTTCCCTCCCATTGAGCTGTAATCACTCCCTCTGCCATTTCTCCCCACAGTTCCTGCTGTAGTTCTGAGCTCTGCAGTAAAGCAGCACCAGCCCAATTCCTCTTCCAGGTTATATGCCTCCAAATTCATCAAGGCAGCCATCATAGCATTCTTTAGTCTTCTCCCCTCTCCGTAAAACATTCCCAATTCCTTCCAATTATATCTAGAAGACTTGGTTTCCAGTCTTCTTACGATTCTGGTCATTATCTTCCTGAAATGCCTCCATTTGTCAGCGTAGCCTAGTGTTCCTGGTATGGTTTGAGCAGCACACAGTATGGAGATTATGCCTCTTGTTTTTTAAAGTTTTCATTTTACTTTATTTAATTTATGGAATAAAACAAGAATTTCCATAATGTACTACAATAAAAAAGAGGATTATACATGAAATTGCAAATCTACTCTACACAATTCACTACTCCTTTCAAACATATCCTTTTCCACGTTTTTTCCTTTTCTTCTCCTGTCCCAACCCTAAAGATGGCTACTGTTAGATATAAATAGGTGTGTGTATGTATACGTAAATATTATATTACATATACAAACACATATATAGATATATATGTAAAATTATCCTATACATACTTCTGTTTATCAATTCTTCCTGTGGATGCAGATAGCATCTTTCTTCATAGGTCCTTTATAGTTAATTAAGAGGGACAGCTAGGTGCTGCAGTGGATGCAGTACCAGTGCAGGAGTCAGGAGGATCTGAGTTCAAACCTCACCTCAGATACTTGACACCCACTAGCTGTGTGACCTTGGGCAAGTCACTTAACCCCAATTGCCTCATCCTGGATCATCTCTAGTCATCTTGATGAATATCTGGTCACTGGATTCAGATCACTGTGGAGGAGAAGTGAGGCTGGTGACCTGCACAGTCCTCCCTCACTCAAAACATAAGCAAGTGCAAGTCATGTCCTTATTTCTCTGATGGCATGGTCTTCTACAACAATGAAGGATGAACACACACACACATAGTTAATTAGGGTATTTATAATAAAATAACTTATTCATTCAAAATTTTGGAACCCCTTTTAATTTAGCTTAAAGTTCTGTTTCTCTATATGGTCTTGGCTGTTGTGGGAGCTATCTTGTGCAAGGTCCAAATAGAAAAGGATCACCTTTTGACAAAAAGTCCCTAAGGCCATTCCCATTGATGGCGGACATTTTGTTGACTTTATAGGGGCTTGGAAAACAACAGGATCTTGTCAGTGATATCCATAGAACTCAAGAGAGCTCTACCTGGTAATCCACACCGGAAAAACAGTAGATGATTGCACAGATTTTGCTTAAATTTGAATGGACACTTTATTGAGTGAATCCTTCTTACACAGTTGCCAAATTGATATTCCTGAAGCGTTTCATGGCCCTCCCCTACTCAAGAACCTCCAGTGATTCCCTCTTACCTCTGGGATAAAATGCAAGCTTTTCTTTCTGGCATTTAAACCCTTTTCTCACCGTGTCACCAGAAGTTTGTTATTTAACATTTCTGAGTTTCCTCATCAGTAAAATGAAACAGTGGAACTAAACTTCTGAGGACACACCCAGCTCTAAATCTTTGATATTTTGTAACAACGAAACAGTACAACTCCAAATTGTTTTTCCAGATTGAACACCCATTACTCAGGCTGACTCACTCTCTGTTCCAACCAAACTGGCTCTGCACTATTCCCTGTACGCAACATTACATCTTGTGCTTTTGCACATAAGGTCTCATTCCTGGGCCATTCTTTTCCCTCAGCTCAGCCCTGGAGAATCCTGAACTTCCTTCAAGGCACAATTCACATAGGAAACCTTTGAGGATCCTCCTCCCCAGTTGTTTTTTGCTCCCTCCAAAATCACTTTAGATTTACTCTATGTACTTGGTACAGGTTATTTTCTCCAGTAGAATGTAGACTCTTAAAGGGCTGAGACTGTTCCATTGCTGTCTTTCTGTCCCCAGTGCCTAGCAGAGTGCCTCATACGTTGCAGATTAGTAATACTAATTATTATTTATAGCTAATATTTCTATAGTGCCTGCCACCTGCAAGGCACTGTGCTAAGCAAATTACAATTATGATTTTATTTGATTCTCATGACAATCCTGTGAGAAAGACGCTATTATGATTCCCACTTTTCAAGTGAGGAAACTGCGGCAAACAGAGATTAAGTACCTTACCCAGCTAGCAAGTATCTGAGGCTGTTTGAACTCAGGTTGTCCTAAGTCCAAGCTTTGTGCTGCAGCTGTTGTGGCACCTTGTGGCACTGATTAATAAGTGTTTGTTGGATTGCCATGAATCAGTACACACCTCTAACATAGAATTTTTGATGCAAGCTTCTATGGAATATAAGCAGATTCTATCAGTGAATGAGAGAAAAAGGGTGGGCTAAATTGCATTTGGGAGGTTGCGTAGCATTTTCAACGATTCCAAGTTGTTTCTAATACCAATATTCTCCTCATGATGCTTAGAGTTTTGGAGCACCATAAACTCAAAAGAATCAAAATAACAGATGGCTCAAATGGCAATGAAAATGTCAGCCTATTGTAAGTAGACTGAATTACATTTACTTAGGATGACTTTCACATTAGAAACAGCATAAAAACATCACTGAGGACTTGTGTGATCAGAAAAGTAGCTCCCAGCTCCCAGCTTCCTTTTCGGCACAAACTATTTCCTTACTAGAACCTTAGAGGGTTTTACAATGGATTAGAGCCAAGCACCCTTCCCTTGCTTGAAAATCAGGGCATTGCCTATTCTCTAGACCCCAAACACTTCTCCTAAGCCTCATGATTTTGCAAAGATCACAGACAATGGCTCGGAAATCCTGCGACTGTCCTTGTTTCCAATGCCCTGGTATTTTGTCCGTCTAGTCCTGGTGACTTGAAGGCATCCAGGGCAGTTGGACACTTTCTTAACCCTTTCCCTTTTTCTTTTGGGTTTAACTCCCTGTTAGCATGTGTTTGGTGCCTTCCAGTCCCAAAGTCATTCTCACTGGCAGCAAAAACAAGCAAGTTAAGATTTCAGTAGTACTTCCTTCTCTTCGTCATCAATGATCATGGTCCCCTTCCATCCCAAGTAGAAGTCCTATCTCTTCTTCGGTCTTCTTTTTCCATATCTACCTTACACACACACACACACACACACACACACACACACACACACACACACACACACACACGTGGAATTCACACAAACACTTATTCCTTGCCAGCCCAAGCTCACTTTGATCTTTACCACTCCTGACATTATCCTTGAAGGACCAGGTTATGCTTTTATATTCACCATCTCTTATCTTCTCTCTCTTTCACCTTCTCTACATCTCTATTAAAAATCTAAGTTGTTGATGTTTTCTGAAGCCACATTGATGTCAATTCTTAATGCCTGTCATTTGACTTTTGTCAATTGCTCCCTGGCATTGCAATTCCTATTTTCCTAACAGAATTATAAGTTTACTTGAAGCAATGACTGTGGTTTGTGTCTCTCTGGGGCTCCCTTAGCAACAATAATAATACTAGCTAGCATTTATATAGCAAATTACAATTTGCAAAGTGCTTCACAAAATACTCCTATTTTACTCCCAATTAACCTAGAAAGAAGGCATGATTATCCTCATTTTACTGATGGAGAAACTGAGGTAGGAAGAGGTTAGTAGTTTGTCCAGGGTCACAATGCTGCAGCTTGTAAGTGTCTGGAGTTGGATTTAAACTCAAGTCTTCCTGACTCCAGGTCGTACTGTACCCCCTAGTTGCCTCCATAGTGTGTATTATATACAAGGTCACTGCTCTACTGCATGTAGAACACATGTAATACAGACCAAGGCAGAGCCCAAAGCTCTCTAGGTGACATGGTACAAAGAGTTATGGCCCACCATCATCCATCCCTCTTCTGACTTTGACTGACTAATGGTGGGCCAGGTACTTGCTTTACTCCAACCTCTGCTTGTTTTCCCACTCGTAGTGGAGGCTGACAGGGAATACCAAGAGTAATACCGAGTAAGTAGGACACTGAAGTAAAGGGCACCGTCGAAGAAGTACATCATTGAGGAAGGCTGATTACATGATAACACCAAGGAATAACTGGATGATGGCCTCCACACCTCACTGGCATGCTTGCCTTGTCAAAAGCAAGGGAGGAAGGTCCCTAGAACGGTGAGTGGATATATTATGGGAAACATTCAAAGGTATGGACAAGAGCATGGGAGGAAGACCTCCAGCACAGTGGGTAGATTCACCATGGGATACATATGGGAGAGCATAGACAAGAGACACTTGGAATGGGCAGGGAGGGAGAGGTTACAGGCTGCCTCACTTGAGAGATGAGATTCAAGGTCAAGTCAATCAATCAAGCATTTATGAAGTGCTTACTGTATTCCAGGAACAGTGCTAGATACTGGGTTTCAGATAAATTGAACAATCTCTTCCCTGAAGGAGTTCACATTCTAAGAGTACAGAAAACACATACTTGTATACGTACATATGGAAAAAATACAAAGAGAAGAAAAAGTAGTTGAATACAAAGTAGCCACGAGCAGTAAAAGAGTCCCAGTGCAGAAACTGTCTATTTCAAGCTGAAAGTCTGTGAAAGGCTCAGATGCCAGAAGTAAAGGGAAGCCACCAGTGCATTGGAGCTGGGGGAGAGAAATCCTGAGCAGATCAGGGACAAGCAGAGCTGGACGGAGACAGAGAGCACATTTAGTCTGAAAGCTTGGTGAGGGCCAGTGACTTAATCCAACCCCAAACGACAGGTTAAATGGCAGAACCCAAATCTGACATCTAACTCAGTGACCCTTCCAAATACACCATTCTGCCACCATGTCCCCATCTCTCCTCCTCTGTCTCTGTCTGTCTCTGTCTCATCCCTCTCTCCTTTCTGTCTCTGTTTCTCCTTCTCCTTTCTCTCTCTGTCTCTCCCCCTCTTTTCTGTCTGTCTCTCTCTCCTTTTTCTTTGTCTCTCTGTGTCTCTCCTTCCTGTCTCTCTGTCTCTTACTTTCTCACTCATTTGCAGTTACACGCACACCCCTCCCACCCCCACACACTCAGAGGCACAAGGGTATGTGCTGAAATTACATTTGATGAGGCAAATTTATTCACAAAATTAAAAGTGACTCAAGCTCAATTCTGTTTTGAGAATTCCAGAGATGGCTGGAGACCCTTGGCTGGGTTGCGGCGGGATCCAGGCTGGGAGTCGTTCATCCTCCCCAGGCCATTGCTTCTTCACAGCCCACCCCTCTACCCGCATCTGCACTCCTGTGGGCACTGCCTGCCTGGCCACCACCCAGGATGATGGGATGCTAACTGCTGGGGGAGAGGGAGGAGGGGGGCTGAGGCCGGCTTCCAGCAATTGTTTGGGAAGCCAGGCTCTGTCCGCAGCCAGCATATTGTGGAGGCTCATTCCAAAGCCCTGGAACACTCCTGGCATTGGGTCTTGCTGATGTCAGCTTTGGGTGGGCTTTTCCCTCCCTCCTTTCTGGTACAGCTGAAGTCCCCATAGCTTCTCCCCAAACAATGGAACAGAATGTTAATTTGTTTCTTCAGAATGGTGGGCTTCCCCCCTTCCCCCCTCCCCATCCCTCCAGGTTTAGTAGCATTAAAATGCTCAGCTGTCCTCTTTCCAGAAGACCGCCCCTTTGGCTTGGGTGTCCTCCGTGGTTAATTGCAAAGTATTGATTGGGGGGAAATTCATTTTCAGCAGTTGCCAGGTTCTGCAGCTCCAGGGCTGGCTGTACCCAGCAGGACGCCAGCAGCAATCCCAGTTGGGGAGGGTGGAGGGGCGGGGTGTAGACAGCAGCGGCTCTAGCTCTTGGGATCCAGCAGGCACCCAATGGAGGTGGGTTGACTCCAACTGTGTCAACCTGATCATAACAAGAACTTGAGCTGCACTGAGGAGCCCCTACAGTCACGAGATGGCTGAGAAAGACCTCACTCAAGGCATCATCCAGTTCTACTGCCTCATTTTTCAGATGGGGAGACTGAGGCTCAGAGAGGGAAAATTATTTACACAAAGTCAAGCAGCTAATTAGAGGCAGACCCAGGATCAGCACTCAGATCTCCTAATTTTCAGTCTGATTGAGAGATTTATACCCTTTTTACTGGCTTCCACCACTCCCCCCCATCAAGTACTTATATAGTCCAAAGGACCCTCCCTTTCTTTCTTAAAATGTATTTATTTAGTTTTAGTTTACAACATTCACTTGCACAAGCATTGAGTTCCAAACTTTCTCCCTCTTTTTCCCTTCCTCCTCCTTTCCCTCCCCCTCCCCAAGATGGCACCATCCCCTTCCTTTCTAATGGTTCTCTTCTCCCTATAGTAATTTTGCAATCTTTTTGTCTTTCAGTGCTTCTCTGGTTAAGGCCCCCAGTAAGGAGACTGTAAATATTTGTAAACAATGTTAATTATTACGTAAAAAATTCTTTCCCCAGAAATGCGAAAGAATCTAGTTTTAATAGAGAATTTAGACCATCTCCCCATCAGCACCTCTTCTAGTGGGCCAACCTTGGGTAACTCAAGATACAATATTCTACCAAAATTGACCTTTGAGGAGGTCACAATTCTTCATTTTGTCCCATGAGCTTTTGTGGCACCTGAAGCAAATCACTTGACTGCTCTGGGTCTTAGTTTCCACATATGTAAAGGAGGGCTGGAGCTGATGACCTCCAAGATCCATTCTACCTCTGAATGCTATGGACCAAACTCCCTGGAAGGGACAGCTTGATAGTGAAGGGAGACAGAGAGTATAACAGCATTAGCAAGCATTTAGTAAATACCTACTACATACCAGGCTCTGTGTTATGCGTTGCAGATACAACAATAAAAGCAAAGCAGGCTCTTCTCTCAAGAAGACTACATTCTATTGGGGAGGCAGATTTACACATATGAGTATATGCAAAATGAATCCAAGGCATCTAGCAATGATAACTCACGTGTGTATATCATCCTTAAAGGGCTTACGATGCACTTCATATACATTATCTCACTTGGTCCTCACTACAATCCTCTGAGGAAAGTATGATTATTATCACCATTTTTACAATTAAGGAAACTGAGACTCTGAGAAATTAGGTGCTTAGGGTCACACAGCTAGGAAATATCCAATGTAGGATACAAACCCTGGGCTTCTTCACCTCAAATCCAAGGCTCTGTTGCTCTTTAAGCAAGAGATCAAATGAGGTAGAGAGTATAACTGGAACAAAGAAAGAAGTTTTCAGGAGGAATGTGCAGATTCCAGTACACTTTCAGCTGGCCAATCAGGGAAGGTTTCATGGAGGAAGGAGCACCGGTTCTGAGCCATGATGGCAGAGAAAGATTGCAACAGGTGGGATTGCTATCTGGACCCTTCTCCTGTCACCCCCCATGTCTCCACTATGCTATTCTGAAAACTAATGACCTTGTTCATTGGTACCCCCATTCCTCTGATGTCAGAGAGGAAAATCCAATCAAAATCACCTGCTAGAGACCCCACCCCATCTTTATTTTCTTCCATTTTAACCCCTGAGTCTGTTGTGTTGTATATAGCCTGCCCTGCACTATGAAGAGTGACAAGAGCCTGGAATATGGGGAGTCAGGTCAGAAGGCTGGCCTCTCCCTGGGTTAACATCAGTCTCCTTCATCCTCCTTCCCTGGACTCAGGATAAGGCTCAAACACTCCCAGATCCTGGCCCTCTGGAGATTAGATGGAGCTTTGGCCCTTCTCTCCTTGGCTAATTCACAAGCCCTCCCTGGGGGCAGCAAAATCACTCTGAATAAAAGCCAGTAGCATTTAGCATCACTGGTCAGTAAGCCTCTTCTGGGGAAAGCTCTAAGTCCCTAAAAGCAGCTGCTGGGGAAAGGACAGAGGACAGAGGAAAATAACAGATGAAACCTTATGCTGACTAACTGGGAGGGTTCAAAACCAATCCCAATTTTACCTTATTTCACACCCAATTCACCATGTTTGTGTGTGCACATACACATATATGCATGCAAACACATGCATATACACACTAGACACACATGTACAGCTTTTTGCAATGCACACAAACATGCTCATGCATATACATGCACGTGCAATGCCTAGCTGCATGCACTCATGCAATGTCGCTTTGCATGCATGCATGCACATCTATTCCTATAGATACACATGTATGCAGAACATACACATGCATTCAAACCCAAGAAATGCATCACACTTGCACACTTACACATATGAAAACACATGCACACTAGTGCACATATGTAAATATCTGCCTGAGTGTACACATGTGTACAGTAGCCTGCCTATGCATGCACTTATATTCACACATGCACACACAAGAGCCCCACATAAATAAGGGTGAGATGGGAAAGCTGCCGATTTCTGTTTCCATGGAAGCAGCAGCTCGTCCCTGGTGGCACAGCGAGGCAGGCAGACTGTGGCAGGAAAGTCATCACATCTCAGTGGGTTCCCTCCACCTCCCAGCCCAGCACAGTCTACTTCAAGAATGTGGGAGGCAGGATTTTTGCTCCCCAAGCCAAATCAAGTTCTGTCAGTCTCCCAGGAACACAATGTTCCCCCTTTCTGGAGCAGGCACACATCTGAACATAGGCAACTCTTGGAAGGATTTGAATGAGGGGCTCTAGTATCCTCTTCAGCCCTAGCTTCCTCCCTCTCTAGCCTCTGGGCTGAGCTGAGCTTCTCACAACATTTTACAAAGGGCGGTTTAGAGCAGATGGTGGCACCAAGAAGGAGATGACAAGAGGACTGGGGCTGGGAGTATCACAGATTCTTCCTCAGTTCATATTCAACTCCCCTACCCCACCCTCCCAGGTTCAGAAGTACACTGCAAGATTTCAGCTTCTCCCATCTACATGAAGGGCCACACAATCACCCTGGATGGACAGCTCGTACTGTTGAAGTGGGGGAGATTCTCAAAATTGTGAGCCTGCCCCACCCCATTGTGAGATGCCAAAGGCAAATGGGGCATTGCCCTTTGGGCATCTGATCCTGGATTCTCACCATTATCTGAAGTGAGTCGTATGAGAAAGATGCCATTTTCTTCTGCACGAAGTTACAGGATCCCAGATCCAGAACAGGAAGAGGTCAGAGAATTTATTGAGTCCAATCCTCTCATTTTAGAGATGAGGAAACTGAGGCCTGGGCAGGGGGCTGGTTATCTGACTTTCTTATAGCCATGAAGATAGTAAATTTCAGAAATGGAGGGGCATTATCAAACTTCAAACCATTTTATAAAGTAAGAATCATCAGAATTATTTGGTTTCAATTAAACAACAAACATTTATTAAGTACTTACTGTATGCCAGGCATAAAGATAAAATTAAATTCCATGAAAAATATCTCTATTCTCAAGGGGTTTCTTTTCTAAAGTGGGAGATGAGCACATGGAGGAATCTACAGTATAGAAAAACAGATTAGGAAAGTAAGTACCAGAAGCAATCAAAGGCAGTGTCCAGTATTCAATAAGTAAAAGAACAGAAATTATTGGGAGAAGGCTTCCTAATTGACAAGAATTGGGAAGATTGGAAAGACATTTGGCTTTCTAGTTAGGAAAGTAGGTTGATGCCAGCATCTCACACCATATAACAAAATATGTTCCAAATGACCCTTAGATAAGATTCATTAAACATCAAAATAGAGGAGAATGGAAGAATTTTCTTTCTCCTTTTCAGGTCTGCTATTAGAGGAAGAATTTAAAACAAGAGAAAGAGGTGATTATAAAAGACTAAACAGGAAATTTTGTTGCGTAAAATTAAAAAGCTTTTGCATAGAGTTCCTCTAGAATAAGAAAAGAAACTGTCATTTGGGGAAAATCCTTCACTGATTCTCTCTAAAAGACTCTATATCCAAGATAAAGAGAGAATTGATGCAAATATATAGTAGCAGGAGCAGTTTTTAGCTAATACTGGGGAAAAGTTTATAAACAAAGAATTCTGAAGCAGAAATTCAAATAATCAACAGCCATATAAAAATGTTCTGAATCCTTAAAAATGATAATAGAAATGGTAATTAAGGTGACCCTGAGGTTTCACTTCAGACTCATCAAATTGGCAAAGACAAGTAAATATAGAAGTACTCAGCATGAGAGAGTCTCCTGGCAGATCCAAATGTACTCCTGGTAAAGCTGTGAACTGGTCCTTTTCTGGAGAACAATTTAGAATTACCTTAGAAAAGTGACTCAACTATTAATAGTATTTAATGCAGTGACCCTACAGGTGAGTGTGTGTGTGTGTGTGTGTGTGTGTGTGTGTGTGTGTATCAGGAATATCAAAGGCAGAAAAATATTCAAAATATTTATAGCAGCTCTTTTTGGGGTAGCAAAAAATGATAACAAAAATAGAAGCTTATTGATTAGTGAATGGGTGAATACATCACGGTTCACGAATGCACTAGAATGGCATTGCACCGTAAAAAAGGACAAGCATGAGTAACTCAGAAAAAAACAACCTAATTTGAGGAGCTAATGCAGAGTCAATTAAGCAGGACTTGAAGTACAATAATCACATTTGCCACAATAATAAGGCAAGTGAAAACAATCCTAGAGAGCAGCTGAATTCAGATCAATTGAAATGACGAAACATTATTCCCTGCCCTTAGTGGAGATGTGGGGGTCTACAGGAGCAGGATATTATATACACTAGTTTTTCTATCTTATCAGTTTTTCTTAACTGCTTTTCTTTGCTACCAGTGATGGTTGTGTTGTGAAATGTATATTAAGAAATGAATGTGGTGTAAAGAACAAAAGATACCATTAAAACTTAAAACTGTTTTAGAATTAAAAAAAAAAATCTTTACTGCACTATACAAATTCAAGGATCATAGATTTAGAGTAGAGAAAGACCTGAGAGGTCATTGAGTCCAACTACCACCACTCCTTCATTTGACATATGAGGAAACTGAGGCAGACAGATTCAGTGACTTGGCCAAAGTTGTACAGCTCATAAATGTCTGAAGTAGGATTTAAATCCAGGTCTTTCTGACTCCAAACCCAGTGATCTATCCATTATATCATGCTGCCTCTTAATTATTATCTAAACTGGCCTTGAGTAATTGAAACAGGACATCATTTTATGTCCCTAGCCAATGAAAAAAATCTCCACTCTATAGCCAGAAATAGTCAGTTTGGCCACTTATTTTCCATGTAACCTCAGCCAAGTCACTTCCTCAGCCTGGGCTTACGTATTCTGACCTGTAAAATGAGGGGCCTGAGCTCCACGACCTTTAAAGCCCCTGAAATTCACTTTTTAAACATGATAGAAACTCACCATGAGATCTGGATGTTTCTTGACCCAAGCAGTGTTTTATTCTGAACCAGATTTACTAGGATTTCTTTTCAGGGCTACCCCAAGGTTGCTGCTGCCTCTCCTTCTCCTCTTCTTCCTCCTTCTCCCACTACTATTACTTTAAGGACAGCCAAGATACCTTACCACCAAGAAATGATGTTATTTCCTTTCCATGTTGGATATGGGCCAGGATCTGACTGCACTGTCTATCTGTGGTGCATAAACCATTCTCTATGGCCGCATCTGGACCCAGGAGAAAGCACCACTGTCAGCCTCAGCAGCTGATTCAAGGGATCAGGCTGGCATTGGAAAGATCATCCTGAGCTCACTGGTCCATCTTCCTGAATGTAGCCCGAACAGTGGCTAACTATCTGAGACAGATGAACAGACACAATGAGATAGAGACAGAGAAATAGACACAGAAACAGAGAGAGGAAGGGATACTCAGAGATAGAGAAACAGATGTCAAGGATGAAAAGAGACAAAAAGAAAGAGATGAAGAAACAAATAGATACAATGAGAGGTATAGAAACAGAGACAGAAATTGACAGAGACAGAGAAACAGACACAGACACAGAAAGAGACAAAAAGAAAGAGACAGAAACAGATAGAGACAAAAAGACAGAAATATACAAAGATAGAGACAAAGAGAGAGAGAAACACACAGAGAGACAGAAAGAGAGGCAATTGAACTTGGGTCTCTGAGTGAGACATTTTTATCAGACCATGTTTGCATTAGCAATCTCCAAATTGACTTCACTTTTTTCTGTTTCTATCTCATTGTCTCTTTCTCTCTCTTTCTGTGGAATAGCTAGAGTTATACTCAAATTAACCACAAATCAGAAAAAGAACTGATAAATAGAAGTATGGATAAAATTATATATATATATATATATATATATGTGTGTGTGTGTGTGTGTGTGTGTGTGTGTGTGTATATCTGTGAGTACACACGTATTTGTTTCTAATGGTAACCATCTCTAGGGTGGGGGTGGGGAGGAAGAAAAAAGAAAGAAAAGAAAGTTATGTGCTTGTATATTAAAAAGGAATGTACATAATAGATTTACAGTTTCATATGCAATCATTTTCCCCCTATTCTACAATGTTATGGAAATAATGTTTTATTTGTTAAGAATAAATCATATAAAATAAATAATAAATAATATTTATTTGTAATAAAATAAGAATATTTATTTGTAATAAAATAAAGAAATAATGTTTATTTGTAATAAAATAAATATGTATTTATAATAAAAGTAAATATTATTTATTAAAAATAGACAATTTTTAAATAAAATATAAATAAATACTAGATGAAATAATTTTTTAAAAAATCCAATATTCAAAAATCTACAAATAGAAAACTCTGAATAACAAAGGCAGAGTAGTATATATGAGGGAAGGTATGATGGACTGTGAGGCAAAAGAATTTGATTCAAATTCCACCTGTCACTAACTAGTTTTGTGACCTTGGACCAGTGTGATGGCAATCAAATTAGGATCTTTTGCTACTTTTGTTTTACTATAAGTGCCTCGGATTGAATAATGTGTTTAAAGAAGATTTTTCCCACCCATTGATGGGCCTATCTATTGTAGGAAGCTTGTTTAGGGGAGCTGCTTTGTATGAGGGTCCCAAGTACCTTTTGTTTTTTTCTATTGAGGCACTGGGTCAGAAGGTTATGCCCTCTGGCTCTAAAAAGTGTATAAATACTCTGAGTTGAGGTTTTACTTTGGGGCTTAATTTTTGAAAGAAGGTTTGAGTGCCAGAGGAGGACTGTGGGAAGCTGCTTTAAAGAGCCTCCCCAGTTTTGAAAACCCAGATGTCAGTGCTTTCCTCTCTGGTAACTATGGTCGAACAGTTGGGGTCCAACTGTCTGTTGAATTCAGGCAGGGGAAGCCATGTCTGTTGATCTTTAATTTCTCCATATTTTCTTTGACTCCCCTGAATTATGCTTGGTTAATGGAATGATACATGTGTTTGACTAAAGTGATTGTTAACCCCTTGAAAGTTGCTTTCTTTTTATGAATGACCCCACTGTGTATTGTTGGGGTGTTTTCTCTTCCAACCAGTTAATCACTTCTCATTTATGGCTTTCTTTGGGGATGGGCTAGTGATCTCACTCATTTGCTATATAATTGTTGAGAACTTCTATCTGCAAAGAACTGGGCAGTGGGTGGGAGTGGAAGAGGGGACACAAAGACACAAGAAAAGTCCCTGCCTTCCAGGAGTTTCTAATCTTTCTAAAGATCTATTTTTGAGCATCTCCATTTAGAATCCTGAAAACCTTCAAGCTTAAACAAACTTGCCTCCAATATGTACCCACAGGAGCTCCATCTTTGAACACTCTTTATTATTCATAATTCACTTTATAAAAGTTGCATTTCTTCTCATTCCTCTTTAAAATGTAAATTCCTTCAGGAAGGAGGATTTGTGTATCCCAGTTCTCTGTGGATATTAGAGTAATTCATATCTATATAGTATTTTAAGGCATATAAAGTGCTGTTCTCACAGTGACCCTGTGAGGTACAAGGAGCTATTTCCTACTTTACAGAATAGGAAACTGAGACTCCAGAAGGGACCAAGGTCACAGTAACAGAGCAGGAATCACACTAGATCCCAGAATTGGTCATTGGGAGGGACCTTAGCAGCATGGTGTCTGACCCATCTCAGAAAAGGAATCTCAACTATAGTGCATGAGATGAGTGATCATTCAGGCTCTGTTTGAAGCCCTCCAAGGTCAGGGAGTCCACGGCATCCTGAAGCAGCCCATTTCACTTTCAGATGGAAGCTCTTCTTATCATTAAGATTGAAGTTGCCTTCTTGTACCCTCTACTGACAGTTTCTGATTCTGACATCTGAGTCCAGACAGAACATGGTGAATATCTTTTCCATGTGATGGTCTTTCAAGTACTTGAACTCAGCTGTTATGGGGCTTATATATGTTCTCTTCTGTAGCCTAAATTCCTCCAGTTTCCTGAGCTGATGCCTGATCTTTTTCTTTAAAATCTTGTTAGCAACCCTGAACTTTTTGGTGTGGAGCCAACAATCTTTTAAGAGTGGAGATTAGGTGAGTTCCCTTAAGAGGAAGGCAAACTTCCTTCACTTAGGTTTATCATAGGCTCAGGATACCAGTGGTCCATTGGATCTGTAATCTCATCAGTACAGTAACTGGTACAGAGTAACCATCCTATGTGGCTCTTATTCATATCCTCCCTTAAATCTACCTCAAGGTGTCCACTCAGTGCACTGCAGGTCTCCCTTTTGGTTTCTTGACATTGCTTAGAATTCCATAGAGCATTTGGACTCTTATGTATGAATATGCCTTTATGCTCTTCCGACCCTAAAGACCATCTTGCCAAAGGCTCTATTTATTTATAGACAAGTAGGAGATCTCTTTGTTCCTTATTCACTATGATGTAAATCCCACCAGCTCAGATCTCACCAGGCTCTCCCCACTCCCCAACATCTTTTAGCTAAATTAATTTTCTATGTGTCATCTCCCCAAATTTGACTGTAAACTCTTTAAGAGTAGAACCTGTCTTCTTTTCTGTATTTCCAGTGCTTATTATGTAGAGATAGTATTCCCTTGCCATAGAGATCTCTTTGGTCAGGAAACTCCTTCTCCTAATGCAAGTCAGCACCTTCTCTTCCATTTAGAGTGTCAAAGAGTTACCTAGAGTACTGAGGATTGAAGAGTGCCTGGCTCATACATCCAGAATGTGTGAGAGGGAGGACTTGGATCTAGATCTCACTAGCTGTGAGACCTGTTCTCTAGACACTACACCATGCTACCTCATATGAGGCAGAGCTTGACAAATACATTTCCATTTAATTCCAATTGTTTCCCTCTTTTTATGATGTCACTAGTCCATATTTTACCCCCGTCATTTGTTTCTCTGGTGATATAATTACCACCACTTCTCTTGCATAATACCTTGTCAGTAACATACAGTGGCCTTCTCATGCCCACCATGCACCTTTCTATATGTAAGACTCATCTTGAATTCTTTGTATTAGTATCATTCCATGACTTGCAACTATACAATGAATATCTAAAAGCTTTGGAAGGGACCTAAGACTTGCTCATTTTATAGATAGGGAAATCAAGACCGAGACATGTTAAAGGATTTGCCCAAGATCATATGGGTACTAAGTGACAGACTACCTGTAATTACTAATCATTTACTTATAGGTATGTGTGTAATTTTTCTCTATGAAATGTAAGTGTCCTGAGAGCAGGGATCATTTCCCCTTTTTCTCTGCATTTATATCTCTGGAGTCATCTCATTGTAGGGATTTAACAAATGTTTATTGAATGAATGAGTGAGTGAAAGGCACAATACTAAGCTCTGGGAAGACAAAGATGAAACAAAATAATCTCTGTCTTCAAGCTGCTTACATTTGATGTGGGTGGGGGTAGCAGAAGTCACATGTAAAATATGGAATGCTCTGGTGAAATTGAATCCAAATCCATTTTGGGATTCTGTGACTTAGTCTCTTGACTCTCTGCCCTTATCTTTCAACTGGCTAAGAGAACTCATACATTAAGGAAAGACTCTTCAAGTCCACTTCTCTGTCCTCAGCTCTCCAAACCCAGAGGGATCAAGTTAGCCTAAAAGGAATATTATTGCCACCAAAAATATTTGTCAGACAAAGACTTTTGGCTTCATTTATCCATTCATTCATTCATTCACTCACTCCATTCATTCATTCATTTACTCAATGAGTATTTATTGTTTCCTATGTCTCAGGTTTGGAGAAGAAAATAGCAAATTATTCCAGTAACTTTGCCAAGAAAACTTCATGTGGGATCCTGGATGGTCAGACACAACTGAAAATGACTCATCAGCAATCAAGCAATGTTCCAGGCATTGTGCTACGTCATCAAGATACAGATACTGTTCTTACCTTTAGGGAGTTTACATTCTCCTGGAGGAAATAGTATATGCATGGATAATTAATTAGTAATATTGGAAGCAGGAAAAGACATCAACAGTAGAAGAACTAACCCCTCCAGGTGGCTTATCTAATCCCAAGATGCATTTCATAGTATATTATTTGTACTTGTCCTTGAAATGCACAAAATGTCAAAGTTGGAGTTGGAAGGGATCTCTTGGTAGCCTATCATTCACCACTGGACTGTGGTAACAACCTTGGAGTTAGCCTTTCTTGGTCCTTTTACACAATTCTCTGACAGTGATAATAAAACAAACATTTATCTAGCATTTTAAAGTTTACAAAGTGTTTTATGTATGTTATCTCATTTGATCCCCACAAAAACCCTGAGATAGGAGCTGTTATTACACCTGTTTGATAGATGAGGAAACAGGCTAGAAGCACGGCTTATGCAGGGGTCAGTCACAAAACTAGTTCATGTCTAAAGCAGGATTTGAAATCAGATTTTATTTATTCCAGAGGCAACTAAGCGACTCAGTGGATAGAGAACTGGACACGGAGTCAGGAAGGGAAGTTTAAATCCAGCCTCAGACACTTACTGTATGACCCTAGGCAAACATTTTTTTAATTAAATTATTTTATTTGTTTTCATTGTTTGACAATCACTTCCATATAGTTTAGACTTTTCCCCCCTCCTATCCCCTTATTTCCCACTCCCTCCCCACTTCCTCTATGAGACAGTGTACAATTTTATATAGGTTCTACATATACTTTCCTATTAAATAAATGTTGCACAGAAGAATTAAAATAAATGGGAGAAACCATAAAACAAAACAAAACATAATACAAAAGAGAATGGTCTGCTTCTATCTGAGATCCAATTCCATAGTTCTTTCTCTGGATGAGGAAGGCATTTTCTTCAAGAGGCCACTAGAAATTTTTAAAGTCCTTGCATTGCAATGAAGCACTAAGTCTACCAGAAAAATTTCTCCCACACGATGGTTGTTGCTGCACACAAAGTACTCCTGGTTCTGCTCCTTTCACTCAGCATCAGTTCGTATAAGACTTTCCAAGCTTCTTTGAAGTTTTCCTGTTCATTGTTTCTCATAGCACAATAGTATTCCATTACATACATATATCACAACCTGTTCAGTTATTCAAAAATTGATGGACATTCCCTTGATTTCCAGTTTTTGGCCACCACAAAGAGAGTTATTATAAATATTTTTGTACATGTGGAACATTTCCCCATTTTTATGATCTCTTGGGGATATAGTCCTATAAACAATATTGATGGGTCAAAGGGTATGCACATTTTTGTAGCCCTTTGGGTGTAGTTCCAAATTGTTCTCCAGAATGATTGGATCAGCTCACACCAACCACCAACCAACTCACACCACCAACAATGAATTAGTGTTCCAATTCTCCCACATCTTCTCCAATATTTATCATCTTCCTGTTTTGTCAGGTTAGCCAATCAGGTAGGTGTGATGTGGTTGGTACCTCAGAGTTGCTCTGATTTGCACCTCTCTAATCAGTAGTGATTTAGAGCATTTTTTCATATGATTATAGATAGCTTTAATTTCTTCCTCTGAAAACTCCCTGTTCATATCCTTTGATCATTTATCAATTGGGGAATGATTTGTATTCTTGTACATTTGACTCAGTTCTCTATATATTTTAGAAATGAGGCCTTTATCACAGCCACTAGCTGCAAAAATTCTCCCCCAGTTTTCTCCTTCCCTCCAAATGTTGGTTGCATTGAATTTGTTTGTGCAAAAACTTTTCAATTTAATCAAAATTATCCATTTTACACTTCATAATGTTCTCTATCTCTTGTTAGGTCATAAATTTCTCCATTCTCCATAAATCTGACAAATACACTATTTGTTGCTCCCCTAATTTGTTTATAGTGTCAATCTTTATACCTAGATCATGTATCCATTTGGAATTATTTCTTGTGTACAGTGTCAGTAATTGGTCTATGCCAGTTTCTGTCACACTGTTATCCAGTTTTCTCACCAATTTTTGTCAAACAGTGAGTTCTTATCCCAGAAGCTGGGGTCCTTGGGTTTATCAAACAGTAGATTGCTATATTCATTGACACTGTGTCTTGAGTACCTAACCTATTCCACTGGTCTGTTTTTTAGTCAGTACCAAGTGGTTTTGATGATTGCTGCTTTATAATACAATTTGAGATCTGGTAGGGCTAGACCACTTTCCCTAGCATTTCTTTTCATTAGTTCTCTTGATATTATGGACCTTTTATTCTTCCAGATGAATTTTGATATTATTTTTTCTAGCTCTAGAAAATAATTATCTGGTAGTTTGATTGGTATAGCACTGAATAAGTAAATTAATTTAAGTAGACTTGTTATTTTTATTATATTAGCTCAGTCTTCCCACAAGCAACTGATGCTTTTCCACTTAGTTACATCTGACTTTATTTGTGTGAAAAGTGTTTTGTAATTGTGTTCATATAGTCCCTGGGTTCGTTTTGGCAGGTACACTCCCAAATACTTTATAGTGTCTACCATAGCTTTAAAAGGATTTCTCTTTCTATCTCTTGCTGTTGGACTTTGTTAGTAATATATAGAAATGCAGTTGATTTATCTGGGGTTATTACTGTGTAACCTGCAACTTTGACAAAGTTGTTTATTATTTCAAGTAGTTTTTCACTTGATTCTCTGGGATTCTCTAAGTCTATCGTCATATCATCTGCAAAGAGTGATAACTTAGTTTCTTCTTTGCCTATTCTAATTCCTTCAATTTCTTTTTCTTCTCTTATAGCTACAGCTAACATATCTAGTACCATATTGAATAATATAGGAGATAATGGACATCCTTATTTCACTCTTTATCTTATTTGAAATGCATCCAGCTTATTCCCATTGCATATAATGCTTGCTAATGGTTTTAGGTAGATACTGCTTATTATTTTATGGAAAGTTTCATTATTCCTATGCTTTCCAGTGTTTTCAATAGGAATGGGAGTTGTATTTTGTCAAAAGCTTTTTCTGCCTCTATTGAGATAATCATGTGGTTTCTGTTAGTTTTGTTGTTGATACGATCAATAATGCTAATAGTTTTCCTAATATTGAACCAGCCCTGTATTCCTGGTATAAATCCTACCTGATCATAATGTGTTATTCTTGTGATAAGTTGCTGTATTCTTTTTTGCTAATATCTTATTTAAAATTTTTGCATCTGTATTCATTAAAGGAATTGGTCTATAATTTTCTTTCTCTGTTTTGGCTTTTCCTGGTTTAGGTATCAGAATCGTATTTGTATCAAAAAAAGAATTTGATAGGACTCCTTCTTCCTCAATTTTCCCAATTAGTCTATATAGTATTGGAATTAGCCATTCTTTAAATGTTTGAGAATTCACTTGTAAATCCATCTGGCCTGGAGATTTTTTCCTAGGGAGTTCATTGATGGCTTGTTCAATTTCTTTTTCTGAGATGGGGTTATTTAAGTATTCAACTTCCTCTTCTGTTAATCTGGGCAATTTATATATTTTTTTTAAAATAATCATCCATCTCATTTAGATTGTCAAATTTATGGGTATACAGTGGGCCAAATTAATTTCTAATTATTGTTTTAATTTCCTCCTCTTTGGAGGTTAGTTCACTCTTTTCATTTTTGATATTGGTAATTTGGTTTTCTTCTTTTTTTGTAATCAAGTTGACCAAAGGTTTATCAATTTTATTGGTTTTTTTCTTAAAAACCAACTCTTAGTTTTATTTATTAGCTCAATAGTTTTCTTAATTTCAACTTTATTAATCTGTCCTTTGGTTTTCAGTATTTCTAATTTGGCATTTACTTGATGATTTTCAACTTGTTCTTTTTCTAGTTTTTTCAGCTGCATGCCCAATTCATTGATCTCTTCTTTCTCTATTTTATTCATGTTGGTATTCAAAGACATAAAACTTCCCCTAAGAACTGCTTTTTCAGTATCCCATAAGATTTAGTAGGCAGTCTCACTATTATCATTCTCTTGAATGAAGTTGTTGATTGTTTCCACAATTTGTTGTTTAACCCACTCATTCTTTAGGATTAGATTGTTCAATTTCCAATGAATTTTTGGTTTATAGTTCCATGGCCTTTGATTACATATTATTTTTATTGCATTGTGATCTGAGAAGGATCCATTGACTATCTCTGCCTTTCTGCACTGGATTGTGAAAGTTTTGATGGCCTTGTCAATTTTTGTATTTGTGCCATGTTCTGCTGAGGAAAAGGCATATTTCTTTCTATCCCCATTCAGTTTTCTCCAGAGATCTATCCTATCTACCTTATTCAGAGTTTTATTCACTTCCTTAATTTCTTTCTTGTTTATTTTGAGGTTAGATTTATCAAGTTCCGAGAGGGGGAGGCTGAGGTCCACCACTAGTATAGTTTTGCTGTCTACTTCTTCCTATAATTCCCTTAATTTCTCCTCTAAGAATTTGGATGCTATACCACTTGGAGCATATATGTTTAGTAATGATATTGCTTCATTGTCTGTGGTGTCTTTTAGCAGGATATAGTTTCCTTCCTTATCACTTTTGATTAGATCTATTTCTACTTTTGCTTTGTCTGAGATTAGAATTGCTATCCATGCTTTTCTTATGTCAGCTGAAGCACAATATATTCTGCTCCAACCTTTTACTGTTACCTTATTTGCATGCCACTGTTTCAAATGTGTTTCTTGTAAACAACATATTGCTGGATTATGGTTTTTAATCCATTCTGCTATCCATCTCCATTTTATGAGGGAGTTCATCCCATTCACATTCACAGTCATGTTACTTTCTGTGTCTTTTCCTCCATCTCCTTTCCCCCTATTTATGCTTTTAGTTCTCCTTCCTCCCTTCCCCTCCAAAATAGAGTTTTAATTTTTGACCATCATCTCCCTCAGTCTTCACTCCATTCTTTCAGTCCCCCTCCCTTTTAATCCCCTTTTCCTTTATTACTTCTTCCCTCCCTTTTAGCCTCCCCTTCCATTTCTTTTCCCCTTCCCTTCCTATTGCCTATAGAACTGGTTGTATTTCTATACTTAACTGAGTTTGTTGTACCTCCTTGAATCCAATCAGATGAGAGTACCTCTCAAACAATGCTCATCTCCCTCCCCTCTTTCCCTCTGTCATAATATATTTTTGTGTCTCTTCCTGTGATGTAATTTACCTTTTTCTGACTCCTCCTTTTCACATCTCACTTCACACTCTTAAATCGCATTTTTATCATGACATTATTTGCTTTGTACCACTCCTTCTATGTATATATATTCCTTTTATATATCATAATAAATGTACAATTCTCAAGATTAGAAAGTATCATCTTCCCTTGTAGGGATGTAAACAGTTTGTCCATATTAAATAGCAAGTGTTTTTGTCCTCCCATTTACCTTTATATGCCTCTCTTGAGACTTGTATTTGAGAGTAAATCTCAAAGAATGCTCATCTCCCTTGCCTCTTTCCCTCTACTGTAGCATATTATTGTCCTTCTTCATGTGATGTAATTTATCTTTGTCTGCCTCTTTCATTTCACATCTCCCATTACAATTCCTTCACACCCTAAAAATCACATTTTTATCATCACATCATTTATTTTGTACCAATTCCTTTTATCTATGTATATTCCTTTTATATATCATAATAAATATGCAATTCTCAAGATTAACAAGTGTCATCTTCCCTTATAAGAATGTAAACAGTTTTCCCATATTGACTAACAAGTGTTTCCCCCCCGCCCCGTTTACCTTTTTATGCCTGTCTTGAGACTTGTGTTTTAAGATCAAATTTTCTATTGAGTTCTGGCCTTTACATAAGGAAGGTCTAGAAATCCCTTATTTCATCAAAAGTCTATCTCCTTGCCTGAAATATTATCCTCAATTTTGCTAAATAATTGATCCTTGGTTGTAGTCCCAGCTCCTTCGCCTTATAGAATATCATATTCTAATCCCTCCAATCTTTTAATGTAGAAGCTGCAAGGTCCTGTGTGATCCTGGATATAGCTCTTCAATGTTTAAATTGTTGCTTTCTGGCTGCCTACAATATTTTCTACTTCACTTGATAGTTTTGGATTTTGGCAACGATAGTTCTTGGTGTTTTTAGTTTGAGATCCCTTTCAGGAGGTGAATGATGGATACTCTTGATGACTATTTTGCCCTCTGGATCTAGGATTTCTGGTCAATTTTCTTTGATGATTTCTTGGAAGATAGTCCAGGATCTTTTTTCCATCATGGCTTTCTGATAGACCAATAATCCTTAAATTTTCTCTCCTGGATCTATTTTCCTGGTCAGTTGTTTTTCCAATTATATATTTTACACTTCTATCTTTTCATTCTTTAGATTCGTTTGACTGATTCTTGATGTCTCATACAGTCATTAGCTTCTACTTGCCTGATTCTAATTTTTATTAAATTGCTTTCTTCAATTAACTTTTGTATCCCCTTTTCCATCAAGTCCAACTTGCTCCTTTTAATGAGTTATTTTCTCCGGTTAGGTTTTGTATTTCCTTTTTCCATTTGTCCAATTTTCCTTTTAAATTCTTCTATGATTTCTTTTCTCATATTTTTAAAATTATTGGTCAGTTTTTCTTCCACTTCTCTAGTTTGGCTTTTAAAATCTTTCCCAAATTATTCCAAGAATGATCTTTGTGCTTCCAACCAGTTCATATTCCCTTCTGAAATTTCAGATAGGAGTACAGTCTGTTTTGGTCCTTGTCCTCATAGAAAGATTCTATGGTCTTTTCTTTTCTGCTTTGCTTCTTACTCAAGATGATCACCCTTTTCCTAGTTTTTAAAGTAAATCTCTGCATCTGGGGCACAGGGGGTTCTGTCCCACAGTTCTTGTGCATAAAACTTGAGGCTTTGTGTGTTATGGCCTCTAGTTCTTTCAACTAGAAGCTAAATGGTGCCGCTTACCTGGTGCTGAGCTGATTGGTGTTGGAAAGCAAAGGCCAGGTGAAGTCTTTTTGGGTTTCTGTGGAATTACCCTGGAGCTAGCTGCATAAGTGTGGGGGAGGGGTGGTCTGGTCACAGGAAGTCTCTTCTGATGAGCTAGAGCATAGGCAAGCTCAGTGGTTGGTGATCCCATCTGTGCTAGTGTCTTCCCGATTCTCCTGGGGTTCTGAGGCACACCTAGGGTCCTGGTGTTAGTGGTTGTGGACTTCACTCCCCTGGGGCTCAAGATCTTCTCCAAGTTTGCTGAAGTGGAGCTGTCTGGAACAGCTCCAGTCCTGCACTGTTCCCCTTCAGCCACAGCAAGAGGAACCCTCCTTAGAGATTTTCCTAGCCTCATGGGCTAAGAGACTGTTTACCCCTTCTACTACTCCCACTGTTCCAGGATTTTTTCTTGGGAGATACTCTGGGCTCTTCAAGGTCAACAAGGGGGAGGGGGATAGCAATTACCAATTACTCCGCCATCTTGGTTCTTCATATACCCCTGTTTACCACAGTTTCCTCATCTCTGAAAATGATCTGGAGAAGAAAATGGCCAGTATCTTTGCCAAGAAAATCCCAAATGGGGTCCCCAAGATTGAGGACATGGTTAAAAAAATGACTGAACACCTTTTCTTATTCCAACTTCAACTTATTATCCACTGCTTCACCTAGATGTCATGACATATATTTTTTTCTGACTCATGGTAGACATGACATCAAGTACACAAAAGCTATCACCAGAGCTGGCAAGTCCTTCTGAAGTAGAAGAAAGGTCTGCATTAAGCTAAGCTGGGAGAGACCCTGCCTGGCTTCTGAGTGTGCCTTCCTCCTAAGGCATTGTAGAAGTCTTGCAGTTAACATCAATCTAAGAAATGGTTGTACCAGCAAGATTACAGATCCTTGGAGTACTGAAGTTTTCCAGACTCCTCAAACCTGCCTTGAAGACCCTCCAAAATCCTAGCTCCGACCTACCTGCCTTCCCAGCCCTATCCCACATAGCTTCTCTATGAGCAAGTCAACCCTACTAGCAGCACCTCTGATTGTCCATACTATCTCTACCCCTATGAATTTTTCCAGGCTATCTCCACAACCTTGAGTGTATTCTCTCCTGCTCACAACCATTAAAAAGTCCATGCTATTCTTTAAGGCTCAGCTTAGGTGCCACTTTCCTGTATAGCATTCTCCTCTAGGGTCATTCTTCCAACTAACACTGGCATTAGAAGAGGAGGTTCCCAGAGTTGTTGGTTCCATTCTTAAGTTCCGCGGGGGTAATTCTTTAGGTAGCTCATGAACCCCTACCAGTGTGCTTCTTATTGAAAACCAAACAAAAAATTCAGTTCTCAGAAAAGTCATTTACTTGAATGATGTAGCAAAAACTGCAAATGAAAAACATTTCTCTCCCAAACCTGGAAAATATTTTCCCACAATGACATTTAGTCCGATGGGTGATGGGATTGGAGAATGAACAAAAACTTACTATAAGATGGTAGGGAGCCAAAGCAACTCACAACTCTGGAACTCAATGTCCTTTTTCCTGAGGGTCCTCACCAAGCTCTCTGCAGGGCATGACATTGCGGATAGGCATGTGGCTATGCTTCTCAGCAGGTATAGCTTCTCACAACTGAAGGCATATGCCTTGGACAGACTCAAATGAAGTTGGGTTGGTTTGAGCAGGTTATAAGAGCTGGTGACTTCTTAGGATATGTAGCTGATGGACTGAACCATAATGACCACTCAGCTACTACATAAAGTGAGACATTTTTGCTGGGTAAATTGTTCCTCTGGATTTTGGGGGCTTTCACTTCAACGGGCAGCTGCAGGCTTCACCACTTCTAGCTCCCGGCGTGGGTGAGTTGTACTGGGCTCTTTTTAGCTAGGGTGTTTTCAGATACGGTCTCTTCTGAGTCTTACCTCTTTCGCTGTTAGTGCAAAGACAGTGACCTTAGCCTAGAGATGATAGAAACCTCTCCACTATAAGTCCCTAAGAATTTTATTTTTGAAGTTTGTCGTCTCTAGGAAGTAAGTACAAGAGACCTCTCCTATTTGACATTCTCTTCTGGGTGCAATGAGGTGGTATAGTACACAGAGCCCTGAACCTGGAAATAGGAAACATGAGTTCAAATCAAGCCTCAAACATTTATTAGCTGGGTGACCCTGAGCAAGTCACCTAATTTTTGTTTGCCTATTTCCTCCACTGTAAAATTGAAATGACAATAGAGCCTCTATCTTAATTTTATTGTGAGGATAATAAAATAAGATCATAGTTGGAAAACATTTTTACATACCTTAAAGTGCTATATAAATGCTAAATGTTACTATTAGTATTAGTAGTCTCACAGTGAGGTGTTTACTTAAACTAGTCAGTAAAATTACACTTCTCAGACCTAGGTTGGGGTTCATACAGAGAAGGAACTGGGTACAAAGATATTGAAACTATATTATTGGCCTCCTCATATGTGACAGAACTACGCAAGCTTTCTAAAAAGATGCTTTCTAGGGTATGAAATGTTTTCTTTGCATTTGAAAAGTCTTTCCCTTCACATTTTGATATTCTTGCCCCTTACAACATTTAACCTTTTTTGAAGTCTAAGTGGGATCCACATTTACATCTGTTTGGCACTTTAATCTCTCCACAATTTGGCTTCATCTTTTCTGGTCCAGTCTTATTACCCATTATTCCCTTCCTCATACTCTGTTATCTACTCACTGTTCTGAGAGAAGCAGACAGAGACAGAGAAACAAAGAGACAGACAGACAAAGAGACAGACAGACAGAAAGTGAGAGACAGAGAGAGAGCAAGTGAATACATGTTATCTCTCTCATTAGAAGGCAATGTCCTGGAGAGTAGGGACTTTCACTTTTCTCTTTGCATTTCCTATGCCTAGTCTAGCACCTGGTACATACACAATACTTAATAAATATTTGTTGATGGAATGAATTTTCCATTTAGCATCTTTTGATGCTCCCAAATAAAAATGATCTCCTCAATTATGTGTTTTATACTTTAACCGAATCTCTCCTTTTCCTCCATCACTCTTTGTCTTGTAGTACACTTACCAGTGTACTGCCATCTCCTATTTCTCCCAGTGGAAGGTAATTTTGAAAATGGTGCCATTTTCATTTTTCTCTTGGTATCTTGTATGCCATACATATATATTAGATACCCACTAAATGCTTGTTGAGTTTGAGGAATGGTGGAATAGATTGGAAAGTCACAATAGGCTAGAATGATGGACTGTAATGGAATTTAATAAGAGTAAATGTAAACTTTTGTGATGAGGCTTAAAAAAATCAAGTATTATAAGCATAGGTTTAGGGAAATGTAGTTAAACAATCCTTGACATGAAAAAGACCTGGGAGTTTTAGTGTATTGATTTTCTTAACTGCCAGAAATAAATGTGGGTAACTTTTCCATTGGTTCAGATGACAACTCACAGCTTCTCATCCTGGAAAAGTCTTGTCCATGATCAACCATGGAGGACTCACCCAATGCCCAATGGATTAAGGCCACCCTCTAAGTCCCCTTACAACTAGTAGGGGGTCAATCCATCACCCAGTTTCCCATCCCATTCATTCCCTGCCACATGACTGACCCACCTCCTTTTCCAACCACATATTTCCTGAAAGATCTCCCTTATATAGCTCATCATGTACATGCTATCATTAGAAGTGAACTGCATTGTATTAGTGCCCACCACATGTCTCTGCACTGCCCTTGGGGTCACCCTTAACTTTGATGCTTCAGACACGTTGATGTTCTCAGATTCACAACCAAACAGCATCACTGATCTCCAGTGCTATCTCAGGCTGCATGAATAAATGCAGAGTGTAGAGAGCAATGATCTATCTGGCTCAGATCCCACCTGGAGCACAGCATTCAATTCTGGGCAACGCATTTTAGGAGCAACATTGACAAGCCAGAGCAGGTCCAAAGGGAAGTGACCCAATTGGTTTGATGCAACTGGAAACTACGCCAAGTGAAGCTCAGCTGAAGTAACCAGGAAAGAAAAGACTCCAGGAGGTTGTGATGGGATAACACCTTCAAGTAGTTGCATGGAGATGAATTAGATTAGCTTTTCAGAATCTCAGAAGGAAGAACTAGGGGAATTTCAAGGAGGGAGAATTTACCTCCATATAAGGAAGACTTTTCCACAATAAAAACTTCAAAAAAAGGGAAAGTTCAGAAGGAAGCAAGCTCCCCATCTCTGGAAGTCTTCAGTAACTCAATGACCCCTAGTTGGGGATGTTTTAAAGAATACTATTACTCAGGTAGGAGATAGACTACATGGCCCTTACAACTAGATTCTGAGATGCTAGGATACTAAGTTGTCCAGATGCCTCTCAGTATCATCTCCAGTCTATACCAGCCTTCCTCAGTTTATGCCCCATTCCAAGCCTTAGCTAGATAAAGCTACAAGCCCCCAACGGCTCTGTCTTGTGGTCCTGTTATACCTTGCTATGCTTCTTTGGGGAAAAGGGAAGGGAACAAGAATTGATTATGCCCTACTATGTGCCAGGCACTGTGCTAAGTTCTTTACAAATTTGATCTTCACAGCAACCCTGGGAGGTTAGAGGCTGTTAGTATCCCCAGTTTATAGTTGAGGAAACTGAGGCAGATAGAAGTGAAGTACCCAGGATCACACAGCTTGTAAATGTCTGAGGGTGGATTTGAACCAGGTCTTCTTGACTCTGGCCCAGTGCTCTATCCACGATGCTACCAAACAGTGCCTAGGCATCTTTACTTCCTCCATTGAAAATTCCTTTCCCATTTCCCTATTTCTTCAGATTCAGGATTTCTGTGCCTTTCAAGCAGACAACAATCACAAGGGATTTTTAAAGTGAAAACTCTCTGCTGTTGGGAGAGAATCTGATTAACTATTTCATGTTATTCTACTAAAGTGAGAGAATAATTTTCCAACTTTTTTCTCCTTAGTGCCTTCTGAAGACAATGCCCTCATCTTATCAGACACCAAAAAAAGGTCTAATCATGATAATATAGACTAGGTAGAAGGAGTTGATTGGGAGAAAACTTTTGATTAAAGGATGGAGTGTGTCTGGAATCATACCACATCACAGAATCATAGCATTTCAAAGGGACTTCAGTAGGCCTTTAGTCCAATCCACAGAATACTCTTAATCGGTGGCCATCCAAGCCATTAATGGGGAAATTACTTGAAGACCTCGATTAAGAAGTAACATGAGGCTGCCCACCACTCTTTGAACAGCTCTAATTACTAAGAAGGTTTTCTTGCCATCAGACCTAATGGCCTCTTTGCAACTTGAATCCATTTTTCCAGTTTGACCATCAGAGGCTAAGTCAACTGATACTGGTGCTCCGGTCAACTTGAAAGATTCTGGATCTGGAGTGACCAGACTAAGATTGGAATCCTTCCTCTTCTACTAATTCTGAGTTGGATTAAGTCCCTCTTGCACTCTGGCCTCAGCATCCTCCTCTGTAACAGTGACCATTGATTTAGGGGACCACGAAGGACCTTCCAGCCCTGAATCTCTCTCTCTTTCTCTCTCACTTGATCCTCTGAAAGGATAAGGTGTCAGGATGCAAGAGAAGCAGCTGTTTGGGCAATAGAGCCTTTTCTTTGTTCTGAATTGCTATTTAAACATTGGCAGGGGGCCTCATTAAAGATGAATCGTTGAATTAGCAAGCAGTGGTGTCGCTAGAAGAGAGAGCATGTGCTCCTGTGGCGAAAACAGATTTGCACAAAGGAAAAAGAGGTAGGAAAGTAGGGATGTGGGGGCTGATGGGGTGGGGATGGAGGGGAGAAAATATCCCAGCATGTCCCCGGATGCTATGCATTCTAGAGCCAGCAATGTCTCATCCCATTGGGTCAGCAGCACCTGGAACAGCTTGGATTCCAGAGGTTTGGGATGTTGTGTGTTGCCTCCCTGGCTGTGGGTGAGATGTGGCCAAGGAGACCTCTCACCACTCCACCCCTCCAGAGTAATTTTGGTTATTAATCATCATTAGTCGGGCAATCTTCAGGCTTGGCAGGCAACAACCTGCTTGAACTACAGAAGAAAAGTGCCAAAGGACATTTCCTTCTTAGACACGGGAAGAAATAGGCCAGCCTGGCTGCCTGCACTCTCGGTGGACACCACCACCACCAAGCACCACCATGGCTGCCCCCAGCACCACTCAAGAGCCAGGAGATTCCAGCAATTTCATTTCTCTGAATCCAGACACAGCTTCCAAGCTATTTTCTCACACCTGTTACTGTTTTATTGTTATAATGAATGGATTTTAAAAGGAGAGTGGGCAGAAGTCAGGAAAGCTGGGTTTTCATTCTGGCTTTGCCTCCAACTATGTGTCCTTCAATAAGTGCTCTGGTACTCAGTTTCCTCATCTGTTAAAAGAAGGGGAAAAGATTACATTATAACTCTAACATCAGATGTTCTAATGTCTCTTTCAGAGACCCTTGACATTCTGCCAGATGTCATTATTCATGATGGCATGAATACTTTTCATGACCCCATTTGGGGTTTTCTTGGCAAATATAATGGAGTGGTTTCCCATTTCCTTCTCATTTTACAGCTGAGGAAACTGAGGTAAACAAGGATAAGTGACTTGCCCAGGGTCACACAGCTAGCAAGTATCTGAGGGCAGATTTGAACTTGAGAAG
The DNA here is from genome assembly GCA_023548195.1 of Bettongia penicillata ogilbyi. Taxonomy (NCBI): domain Eukaryota; kingdom Metazoa; phylum Chordata; class Mammalia; order Diprotodontia; family Potoroidae; genus Bettongia; species Bettongia penicillata. The sequence continues at coordinate 2,349,158 of JAJHZJ010000513.1, forward strand.
ATGAGTCTTACTGACTCCAGACCCAGAGCTCTATCCACTATGCCAACCTAGCGGCCCTTGATGGTATAGATAAGTGAAGGTAAACACAAAATCATTTTGTTTGGAAAGGGAGGAGCACTTTAAGGAAATATTGTGCTTCCTGCCCTGGGTGTCCTGACTATTAAGTATAGATCTTATGATAGAGCAAAATTCCAGGAGTGGAGAGGTTGTGAGGGCATTGGGGGGGGGGTGAAGAGAAAGAGCTGGGAATTTGCTTGGGAAACTCCTTGAAAGCATGGACAATGCCTTGCTCCTTTTGGTATCTCCCACAGTCCCTAGTGTGGCACCTTTCTTATTGTTAGCACTGAACAAATACTGACTGAATTCAAGTTCAAAATACCAAGAGCCAAACTGGGAACTAAAAGGAAAGAATATGGAAGCAGCATCAGGGAGGAGGAAGCAAGGAAATGTACGCTTATTGAAGACAAGGATACTTTGGATTTTGCCTTTATATTCTCAGGATCTAGAGAAACGCTGGCACTTCTTTCTCTGGTCTGAACCTGGGTCTGCCATCCCTTCAAGCTCATGTATAATATCTCTTCTCCCTTTCACAGCTAACCTCCCCAGAAGGATTGTTCACTCCCATCTCCTACACTTTTTCACTTCTGATCACTTTTCATTCCCTTGCAACTGGGCTTCTGACCCTTCTACATTTCCCAATATTACTGACAATCTCTTAATTGCTAAAGCCAGTTTTCTTGGTCCACATTCCACTTGACCTCTGTCTCTCCCCAGCTTCTTCTTCCTAGATACTCTCTCTTGGTTCACCTCTCATCATTCCAAAGACTCTCCCATTTAGTCTCCTTTGCAGAATTATCCTCTATCTTCTCTATTCATTAAGCATGAATAACCCCAAGCATGTGAAGACATCCCCTGGCGTAATGGATGGAGAACAATTTCTTCCAGTGCCATGAAGGTGTTTGTAGAGTGCTTAGAACTTGGTCAGACATCAAAGACACCAAGGTCATCAGGTGCATTCTTGGACCATCACCACTCATTTTGACTGGTCTTGCCAATGGACTTGGATGAATTTGAAAGAAAAAGTGAGGCTGATGACTGTGCAGCTCTGCCTCACTTAAATCCAAGTCATGAGCTAGTCAAGATATCACCCAAGATGCCATTGTTCCTCTTCCAAAATGAAGGACGAACAACAAGCAGCAAATGACAAAGAAGCATAAGTGTCCCCCCATTCTCTCTCCTCACCCAGATGCCATGGGCTCAGTTATTACACTATATAGTTCCAAATCTATGGATCCCACCTGTACCAGTCCCAGTAATATAGCACCAGGTCTCTGCTTCTACATCTCTATCTGGGTGTCCCATTGGCATCAAACTCAAAAGAAAATTTATTATATTTCATTCCCCCCAAAACAATCCTCCTCCAGAACTCCCTATTTCTTTTTGGCACACTTGTCTTTCCAGTTACTCAGGTTTTATGATAGATGTGGATAAAAATCAGGGTCTATTCTGGATATGATAGAACATGTTCTTCCTTCTCCCTTTACCACACCACCCATTCCTAATTAGGTCCTAAGTCTTGATTTTACTCCCCACAATATCTCCCAATTTTGTCTCCTTTTCTGCACCCACACGGCAACAATTCTAGTGCTGATTCTCATCACCTCCTACCTTGGCTACTGTGATAGCTTTCTAATTTTTCTCTTTTCCAATGTCTCCTCTTTTTAATCCATCCTCCACATAGCTACCAAGTTAATATTCTCAAAATATAGATTCGACTACGTCATTCCCTTACTCAAAAATATTCATTGTCTCATTGCTTTTAGACTAAATACAAACATCTCAAGTCTGGTCTATAAAACCCTCCACTGTCTCAATACTATGTCAGTTAACTTTCTATTCTTATGTTACTATGTTTTCCTTTATTTGTTCAATGTGCCAAACTGACCTACCAACTATTCTCCATATGAGGGGAGCAGATCAGGTTGATCAAACTGAGAAATCCTCGAATCTTGATGGAATATTAGAGTATGGGTCACTGCTAATCCTTGATCAAACTGAAGAGTTCCCCTATCAAACTGATATTACAAGGTATGAGCCATTGTTCGCAGGCAACTGGTGGGATATGAAGAACTCCTGATATGTTGGCTGACTATGGCTGAGATCATTCTTCTTGGCCTATGAATCTGGTGACACTCTTTACAAGTCTCTTAAAGATTTATATCTTCACTCTTTCATTTATTCCTTCCAGAAGAGAGAAAAGAGGCTAAAGGAAATCCTTCCCCAACCACACCAAAAGACACGAATAGTAACTTACAGCAGAAGCACATGGCAAGAAGAAACATATGCTTGCATGAAGCCCAAGAGGGAGTTCAAGGACACTGTTCCTAAGCTCCAATCTCCCATGTAGAGGAGAAGGGAGTTTTAATTCCTCCCAGCAGAAAAGGGGAACTTCCCTGATGTTGTTCTTTTTGAAAATTGCCCTAATAGTAATCTCAAATTAAAGAGCTGTTGAGATTAAGAGCCAGACACTAGACCTTCAAGAGATATTTTTTTTATGTAGTCTGTTGCTTGGAGAAAGAATAGAACAGTTCTCATGGATTCTTGCCCAGCCTTCTGCTTGGAGAGCAAAACCAGTGAGTTATACATTATAACAGCAAGGACCCAGCATACAGAGGAGGGCCTGCTGTACAGATTCTCAGATCTTCTTTTCTAAAAGAAAAGCAAATTTTAAGGGGTCAGCAATCTACCTAAATCAAGAATATATATCATTCCCTTAGTTTAGGGGAGAAAGTCAGCACTCTGAACTTCAGAGAAAATACAAACAGAAATTACAAGCAGAAATTAAGAAAAGAAAGACCAGCAGACAGGGCTTCCTACTGTCTGACCATAGACAACACATATATCGTTACTGGAGAGAGAAGCACCAACATCTGGATTTTCAAAGCTATAAGTCTCCTTAGTGACTTCCCAGAGTCTCATCTGGCACACCAACCTTCTTCCAAAAAATAAGCCCCAAAGTAAAACCTCACCTCAGAGTATATGTACACTTTCAGAGCTGGAGGACATGACTCTCATGACCTAGTGCCACATTACAAATGAACAAAAAGTATCTGAGGCCTATTAATGGGCAGAGAAGTAACTCTTCCCCTCACACACCATTGGCCTTACATTAACACCACACGCAGATAGATCAGGCCTAAAGAGAAAAGGCTTGCAAACTCCAAAGCATGTATGCCTTCCAGAAGACATTTAAATCACAGGTTTGCACTACACTTCTTGGCAAGGCTGTATAGAAGTCTATGGAAAAATACAGACCTTCTGGAATGACAGAGGGTTCCACTGATAGCAGCCTCAAGTTCAGTGCCCTTCTGTTTAGATCCTCATTTGAATATTATATGCTTCTCTATTTGTTCATGGGCTCCTATGGTCTTATATATGTTCTGTTGGAAATAAAGGTTATCCCATGCTCAATGGCTATATTGTACATTACAGGAATTTGGGATGTCACTGCCCATGTGTGGGACTCCATAGATAGGAATTATACTTCCAGGCTTTCCAGGACTAATCCAGGTAGGTCAATGAGCCAAAGAAAGAGAAACTGATCCTTTAGTTTTAGGGGCTACCCCCTCAGGATTGAATACAATCTGTATCTAATCCTTGACTGGCATATAGAGTTCAGATGATACTTGTGATACAGGGTTATCTCTCATATCTATATAGCGCCCCCTCTGGGCAGATGATCCCAAATCCCCTGAGTCTGGTTTCCCAGAACGTGGCTGATCACTGCTTCTTTCAGGGCTAAAGGTAACCCTGAAGAGTTGCCAAGCAACAGTTCATGAGCTCCCATCTGATGTGTGCCCTACTATCAATTAAATAGTTAACATCTCTTCAATATAAATTAATCAGTTAACATAATAGACTTTGAGGAGATATTTACTGAGTAAATATAGCCAGGACTGATGTAGAACATCCTCCCCAAAAACTTAGGACACATTCTTCAGCTTTATCTAGACTCCATGCAGAAATGGGCTCAGTCTCCAAGACCCCAAATAACAAAGGTGTTATACAGCTTTTATTTGGCCAAAGTCCTTTCCTATCTCCACGGAGTTCTCATGAGGTTCTCCTGGGTTGTGAGAAGTTCTCTTCTGGGTTCTGAGCATCATGTGGAGTCCTAAGGTTGACTTCCTGTGATATAACTAGTTTATCCTTATGCCCCTGTGGTCCCTGGGAAATTCTGCCATCACCAATGAAGTCCAAATCTGATGCTTCAAAGGGCACCAGACGAAATTCCACTGGTCAAGAGAAGGGGGAAAGAGAAGACAGAGAAAGACTCTATCTTCCATCTTCAAGTGATTCCCTCTCAGGGGCTTGGCTAGAAGTACTCTGGTGCCAAGCTGGCCTGCTATTTGAATCCTGAATTCCAAACTATTTTATCCAACCCCCAAGGACGTGACTGATTCTCTGCAACCAACCATAAGATTCCCTGTGTGTCATCATCTAATTTTAACTAGTTGCTCAAAGCATTTCACTCCTTCCAAGTAGATTAACACTTTTTTAAAAAAATAATTTATGTCTTTTTATTGATTGATTGATTTAAGAGTAGCATCTAGAAATAGTGCACATACATTCTATACCAAGGCAACTAGGTAGCAAAGAAGATAGTATACTGGACTAGAAGAGAGAAAGCTTTGAGTTCAGATCCTGCCTCCACACTTATTAAATGCGTGTCCCTGGGCAAATTATTCAAACAGCCTCAGTTTCATCATCTGTAGAACATGGATAATAACATCAACTTCCCAGGGCTGTTGCGATCCTTTGAAATGATACTGGCAAATCTTAAAACACTACATAAATACTAGATGTTTCTCACCCTTTACTGATTAATTTCATACTTCAGTCACTGTCTCATGGACCCCTTGGGCAGTCAATTGATGCCTATGGATAATTTCTTGGAGGAATATTCTCAGATGCATAAAACAAAATGCATAAGATTACAAAGGCAGACAATTACATTGAAACAAAGATGCCATTTTATGCCCTCTAAGTTCCCAAATGCACTGAAGTCTCTTTAGGGATTCGTCATGGATCCTAGGTTAAGATAGAGGAAACTGTTAGTTACATAAACTAGGGTGGGAGTGATTTTTATGGATGATTCAGTTGAGAAGCCTATCCTTTCAATGTTTGACTAGGGAACTAAGGAATACTCCGTATCCTGGTCTCTAAAAAAATCCTGTCTCCTACATAGGTAGCACCTCCTTCAGGAAGCCTTCCCTGGTACCCCCAGTTAGTACTCTCCTGAAATAACTTGATGCTTACTTAACTATACTATCCTTCTGGTAGAATAGAGGGTCCCAGAGAACAGAACAATTTCTTTTTTTGACTTTTATTTCCCATGAATATGGTATAGGGCCTCCCACATGAAAAATATTTAGCAAATACTGTTATGTTGTTGAATCAAATCAAACTGAATAGAATTGCTATAAAAGGATAAGAAGGGAGAAAGGAAACCAGCCTGCAAGGTCTTTTGATTTTCCAGGCACTGGGCTAAGGACCTTCCAAATATCTCATTTGATCTTCTCAACAATCCTGGGAGGTAGGAGCTATTATTATGAGTTGAGAAAATGAGGCAAAGTTTAAATGACTCATCCAAGGTCACACAGCTAGAAAGTGCTAGACATCAGACTCAGGTCTTACTGACTCCAATCCCAGAGCTCTATCCACTAAGGCACCTAGCTGCCCCCCCGAAAGGGATGGCTAAATCATGTAGTGAGGATGAGCAATAGCCAATGGACAACTTAGATGCTTGATTGATATTCACACACGCAACGTCAAAAGAACTAGAGAATAAGTTTCAGCATATTCAGGGCACCCTCTATAGGGGAGCTAGGTTCAAATCCTGTATGCAAATCCAACCTCAACTCTATAATGTTTGGTCATGTGATCCTGGGTAGCTCACTTTAACTTCTGTCTGCCTCAGTTTCCTTATGTGTAAAATGTGGATGATAATAATAGCACTTATCTCTCCCTGGTTGTTGTTAGCTTCAAATAAGATAATATTTCCAAAGTGTTTCACAAACCTTAAAGGACCATTTGAATGCTAGCTATGATGATGATGATGATGAGAAGCAAGAGGGGAAGGAAGATTATGATATGGCAGATTTCCTGGAAAACATAGACAAGAGTCTCCCAAGAGAGGCAGGCATGGAAAAGTTCTGATATGCAACATACTGTAGAGTTCATAGGTCTATAGGAATTTGGGGATATGTCACCAATTAGAATGCTTTGGGTTCGTAGAAAGGATCTTCACAGAGAGCTAGGGAAGAGGGGGAGGGAAAAAGCATTTATTAAGGTCCAGTCACCAAGTCAATCCAAGTGAATGAGTGAATGAATGACAAAAGTACTTATTAAGTGCTTGCTGTGTGCCAGACAGCGGTGTGAAATGCTTGAGATACAAATGACCAAATAGGATCCTCTTTCTACCATCAACAAACATGATTTAGAATAGGGGAATATAACCCAGGGGAGCCCAAGTTGGCAAGTGGCTGGGGGGCTGGTCTGAGGTATACACCTGAGTAGTTTGAATCTAAGTGCCTATTGGAGCCCTGGGGCTAGAGGGAGTCCTTGTGGAAGTACAGGAGGCAGTCTCAAGAGCAGACAACATGGTTCCAAGAGGCACTGTGCCAGGTATTGAGTCCTATAAAGACCAAAATGAAACACTGTCTCCCCTCAAGGGGTCTATATTCTACCAGTGGAGGAATTTCAAAGCATTAGGAGATTCAGCATCAAAAAAGGCTGCCTGTAGGAAGCTTTGGAGGTGAGCCTTAATGGAAATTATGGAGCCTAGGTGCTGACTGACCTGTGGAAGGAGGTCATTCCAGGTAGGGGGCACAGCTGGAGCTAAGGTACAGAGACACTAGATGGCAGGGAATAGCAATTAGGTCAATCTTTTTCTCTTTGTTTCTCTCTCCGAATTTAATATAAAGTTATTACTTTACAGACAATAATTAATGAAGGAGTTGCCTTAATCTGGGACCAGGGAGATTGTGATGTCAATTAAAAAAGCTTCACGGATGGCCAGAAAGGATTGCAGGGCATTCATGGCCCGGTGATGTTATTTGCAGGTTTCCGTCTCTCCCCTTCCTTGTAGAAATTGTCTCATAAACCCGGGTTGCACGACATCTCTAACCAGACAGCCCTGCTGTTAAGAAGGGTTTGTTTCATATCCCTCTATACCTCTGGCTTCCCTGTACTTTCTCAGGTTAGGTCATAAAAAAAATGTACTGAAAAAAATGTACTCGAAACTATTGATTTCTGTTGTGCTAAAGCCCCTGACATTCCGGCACGATGAAGATATTGCTCTGGGTCCTGTGTGCCTTCCTCCTACCTCTCCTCTGCTTAGGAGGGTCTCTAAGGAGGGCATTAAAGATATTGTAGTTCCCACTCTCTGACTGTGGGATATCAGCGGGAGCCCTCCTGTGTAAAGAATAATTATCAGGACTGCTGTAACCCGTAGTAAGTGTGTAATTACATGCCCAGCGTTGTGGGCTCTAGGCTGTGCAATTTTAAATTATACAATAATGGCAGATTCTCTGCCTCTCTCTCTCCTTTTTTTTATTTGAAAAGGGAGGTGGGTAGTTTTGTGGGGGTTTTTTTGACAGAGAGAGAGAGAGAGAGAGAGAGAGAGAGAGAGAGAGAGAGAGAGAATATCTTCACCCCATATTCTCTTCGCCCACAACCAGGTCCAGCAGTTTATTAGGGAAAGAGCCAATCTCAGATTGCAACCAGAGGAAAAATCTCATTAAAAATCCAAATCAGCTCAGGATACACAACCAGTTAGAATGGCAATGATAATAACAGCAACTGACATTTTCTGTAACATTGTAGGAAAGAATATAACATAGGTGACTGAGAGTTGAAAGAAAGACTTGGGTTCAGATCCCATTTCTTAGTCATAACTAGGACAGGCAACTAGGGCTTTTTCCCAGGGGAGCAGTTTAGAGTAAACTGACAGAATGTGTAGCCCTTCTGCAGCATCAGAACAACTGGACTTGGTATCTGGTAATAAGTGAACAGATAAGGGTAAGGATTGACTTTATGACTTCACTAGCATAGGGAACTCCAAGGTGAGGAAAATCCCTTTATCAAAGCAGGATGGCACCTCCTCTGAAATTCAGAGAGCTGCCCAGTACACTTGCTTAGCATCATGCAGCCAGGGTCAGGGTTTGAAAACAAGTTTTTTGGTTTTTCCCCCTGCCTTGGAGCCCAGCTCTCTATCCACTATACCACACTGAATAAAGAGTTAAAATAGAAAGCTACCAGATGGTGCCCTGTTGGCAATCCCCCAGATGACACTTTCCCTGACCAATTGCAGCAGCAGTTTTCACAGCTGTGTTTGAAGGAACACTCTGGTACTTGCCCTGGATGCATTTGCTTTGTTTTTCCTATATGCCTAGAGCACAAAAAACAACTGTTAGTTATATCTCTGCCTTCATCTGACACTCATGAGCTTTGTGACCCTAGGCAAGTCTCTTCCACTCTCTGGGTCCCAGACAACCTTCAGGAACCTACTGGCTAAGTCACAGACTAGATGTGATCTGCACTGGGGAAGGAAATCTCCAGCTGGATGTAGTCGTGCCTCCTGGGAGAACTGGGCATCTGTGGGCACCTTCAAGTGCCTTAAGTAAGGGTTTTCTTATGGAATTCGCAACATCCCTGGGAGAAAGCTTCAACAGGAACTGTTCCCTCCACTTTACAGAGGAATAAGCCAACATTCAGACAATGTGACGGTGCCATGGTCATGCAGCTCATGAGTACCAGAGACAGAATTGAAATCCATTGATTTGTTCCTGTTCCCAAGCACATTATTCTAGCCACGGGGGACAGGAGATGTGGCCAGGTGCATGCACACAACCTACCACACACACACACTCAAACACACACCCATGGCAGATAGCCAGAAAGATTGATTTGAGAGTTAAAGGAATCTGTTTTCAAATCCTGCCTCTGACCCCTCACTAGCTGTGGGACCTTAGGCAAATTCCTCCCCTATTCCCTCACTTTGTTTCCCCTACTTTAAAAAGAGCAGGTTGGATGAGCCAGCCCTTCTAAAGTGCCTTCCAGCTCTCTAGCCTTGTTTCTAGCCTTGCTGAAAAACTCTCCCCCTCTGCAAAATGAAAGAGTTGGTTAGGCAACCTCTAGGTTTCCTTTCAGATCCGAATGTATGGTTAGAAAAGATTCTGATTTCCATTCTCCCACAATTGATCCTCACCATAACCCTGAGATGTAAAAATATTAATGACTAATAGTGCATTTATAAAGTGCTTCAAGGTTTGCAAAGCACTTTCATAATATTTTTTATCTCCTTTGATCCTCATATCTGTAGGAGGTGGGCTTATTAGCCCCATTTTACAGAAAAGGAAATGGAGGCTTAGAAAGGTAGGTGTCTGAGGGGTTGAACTCAGGTCTTCCTGACTCCAGATTTAGAGTTCCATCGACAGAACTACCTAACCACTTACACAGCATATATACCTCCCATAATTATCCCCTTTTAAACTGATGAGAAACTAAGACCAGCTTCTAGTGCCAAACATCAAAGGTCATCTTTCTGTTCCTCTCACACTATCTCCTTGTCTTGTACAGGCTATTCCTTGTGCTTGATGTCCACTCCATCCTCACATCTACATTTTCCAAATCCTATTTTCCTTTAAAATACAGCTTAAAAATCACCTACAACTCTGGGCTCTAGCATGAGGCTCCCTCCCAGTACTAGTGCCTTCCCTCCCCCAGCTGCCTTACATTTCTACATATACACATTCTCTTTCCAATAGAATTCAAGCTCCTTGAAGTCAGGTCCTCTTTCATCTTACCATCCCTGGAACCTAGCACAGTGTCTTCCATACCGTAGGTACTTAATCCCTGCCTGGTCACTCCTTATCCTCAATATTCATTAACCATTCCTTTAACAATATGCTCTTTATTTTCCAGGAACCCAGCTCAATTTCATTAGCCTTACACTATCTGGTCTCCATCCACTTTCCTTTTGGAAACCAAGACATTTACCTCTCCAGTTCTATGGCACCCATCCACCACAGCCTTTCATGTATCACCAACAGTGGTTCAGCAACCATATCAGCCAGTTCTTTCAACACCCGAGGATAGAGCTCATCTGTTTTGAGGACTTGAATGTGTCACAGGCAGTAAGATACTCTCTTATCTCCTTTCTCATCTTGGGCGTCCACTCCCTATTAGTCATTTTTAGTCTGACCTTCCAGACTAAAGATCATTCTCCTTGGCAGAGAGAAGAAACATAAAGGAAAAGTCTGAGCAGCTCTGCATTCTCTCCCTCATTGTTTATCATCATCCATCCACTCTGAAGATTAGTGCTTTGATCTTTTTCTTTTTCCCAGTACACCTTAAAATAAAAAAAAGCACTTTAACAACTGCTTTTTTTAACCTGACTTTCCTTGACCATCTAAACTCACGCCAAACTTTGCTGATTGTTGGCACTGTTTTTATAGACTCTACTAGGCTTTTGTAATCACCTTCCATTGCCTGCACTTGCTATTGTGGTCTATATGCATTTTTTAAAACTCTAAGTTGGTCAGTGAGTTCCCTGTGCATCCACACCCATCCCCTTGGACAACTCCTTCTCTTCCTCATGAGAAGCGTTCCTTTTGGAGTGTTCAGAATTCTCTTCTAAAGAGCTCTCCATCTCTCCTGGGATGACTTCCTTTGTAGAATTTTAATTCTTGGATCCTACTCAACCTTTCCTCGAACCTTTGAAAAATCCAGCTTTCTTCAAGTGTTGGCTCAAGAATCCCTTTCACCGACACAAGCTTGACTCCTGCTCTTTGGTTGATAGTGATCTTCCCCCTCCCCACCTCCAAAAGATTACTTTGAATATATTTAATATTTGTTCATCTGTGTTTTTTTGGCCTGGCAATATAAGTAAGCTCCTGATGTACATAAATATTTCCTTTTTTTTGGTCTCTTTAGACCCTGTTGCAGTATCTGACACACAGAAATGATTAATATATACTTGTTGATGTCCCAGAAAAGCGATATAGATAATTGTAAATGATACAATCAGTAATTCTGACCTAAAATTGAAAAGAATTTGCAGAAATAAATTAATGTGGTTAAAACTTGAAGAGAAATAGTTGTCTGAGAATTTATATAAATCTCCAAGTACAAGAAGAATTCCTTACAGGTAAGTTGCCAAAAGATACGAACAAGTAGTTTAAAAAAAAGATGTACAAGTTGTATACAACCAACACTGGAAAATACTATGGTAGAAATGAAGTGTAGACTAACATTTCACACAACAACCTATGATAAGTTCTAAGTGGTCACATGACTTAGATATAAAGAATGACATCATAATGAAATTAGAGGAGTATGGGGAAAAAAAATTACTTCTCAGGTCTGTGGATGGGGAAGAGTTAATGTCCAAAAAAAGGATAAAAGGCTCAGTGAAAATAAAATGGATAATTTTCATTATGTAAAATTAAAAAGTCTTTGCACAACAAAATCAGTGCTGTTAAAATTGGAAGAGAAAAAGTTAACTAGGAAACAAATCTTTGCACAAGTTTCTCGAAAAAAGTTTTCATATCCATGATATATAGTATCTCCCCAAATTCCTAGTATCATTTTAAACTATTATAGCTGAACTGTAAGGTTTGCAATGCACTTTACAAACGTTATCTCATGTGAGCAACAAATCTGAGACATCGCTGTTGTTTTGTCCCCATTTTACAGATGAGGAAACTGAGACATACAAGTGTTAGGTGTCTTGACCAGGGTTCCGTACCCATTAAAGTGAGGTCAGATTTGAACTCATCTCCCTGAAGCGACCACTCAATTCATGGAATCATCTAGCTTCCTGAACATTAGTGTTTTTAAATGTGTTTATTAAATTCATAATGAAAAAGGAATATTTTTCAGAAGAAAACAAACCCACTTATTTAATAAATGAACACACTTTGAAAATCTAGAATGCATGCCAGACTCTACCTGGCTTTCCTCTTCTCTGTTATATACTTTTTGAGAGGAAGGGCAGAAGACAAGGCAATTGGGGTTAGGTGACTTGCCCAAGGTCACATAACTGGCAAGTGCTAATTGTCTGAGGTGGAATTTGAACTGATGTCCTCCTGATTCTAGGGCCAGTACTTTATTCACTGCACCACCTAGCTGTCCCTCTAGCATACACTTTAAAAGACAGCAGTCATTTCCACTGAAGGTTCTCATCATTTCCACCTTATCCACCAGTTGCTCCTTTGAGGGAGTAATCAGATCCTCTAATAATATTTGGATCCTTTAGAAGACTGTGATTCTGTCCATGCAACTGGTCCCTGAGTTGGTCCCTTGACAACCTTGCCCTGCCTTCATGATTATCAATACAGGTAACTCAGGAAGTGCCAGCTAAGGTTGTGCTGCCCCGCAATGAAGATAATTTGGCTGAAATGTAGACTATGAAGGGAACGCCATTCAATAAGACTTGAAAGGCAACTTGGCACCAGCTCCATGGAGCCTTAAATGCCAAAGCAAGGAGCTCCATCTGATCCTAGAGGCAGCTATATCAGATCTGTCTTGGGAAGGTGATCTGGGCATTTATGTGAGGGGCAGAGTACAGAGGGTGGAGACTGGAAGCAAAGAGATCCATTAGGAAATGATTACAAGAGTCCAGGACTGGTAATTGAGCATAGAGCTCTGAAAGCCATCTCCAACGCCAAGCCTATCCCTCTAAATCAGAACCAGATGCAGACTCACCCCTGAGCTTGGAAGATGCAGCAGAGCTCCCCACAAAGGAGAGTGACTATGCAGGCATTTCTCTACTGTCCTGTGTAAACAGGGCTTTGTTAATGGTGCCTTTTGTAGCTTTTAAAGTATTAAACTTGAATCATTTAGGTTGTTCACATGCTAGAAATCATGTGTATCTTTCAAGGAGTAAAGGGCAAATTTTATTCATTCCTGATGGCCCACTTACTAAGGTTCTTGTCTGCCATTATTGAGGGATATGAAAGAGGATCCTTGAATTATTCCAAACAGGCACCAGCTCCTAGAGGGGCCTTCCCTGATCTCCTCAGTCCTTAGGGATCTCTCCTACCTCAAACTTTCCTAGAATTATCTGGTTCCCTAACTCCTCACCCTGTATTCTAATTATTTACCCTCACCACATTTGTACCTTGAGATCACAAACTGAGTCATCTCATTCTTGTCTTTCCTTCCCTTGATATGCTGGGAAAGCCTCAAGAAGGCTTTTTGATCCAGACTAGTATTGAACGGAGTCATCATAAGCTTGAGTACATTTCAGTTTAAAGTTCCATCTACTGATAGCTTCATTCTCCTTATCTAAATAACTGAAGTCAAGAAGACCTGGATTTGAAACCTGCCTCTGATACACGGTGATGCTGTGGTCATGAATCAAATGAGTCACCCTGCCAAGGATCCCGGACTTGGAGTGAGAGGACCTGTGTTCACATGCTGGCTCTCATTTTTGTTTCCTTCATGACCAGAGCAATATTGTTGAGTCTCTCTCGGTCTTAGTTTACCCTTGTGAAAAATGGGAACGTTGAGCTACAGGTCTTCTGAGGTCTCTTCCAAAACTAAATTTATAATACTATGGCATTGCTGAAGTTCTCAGCACTCCCACACAAAACACTAAGACAAGATAGGCAAGGAATTAACATTGGATCAGCGAGGGAGTTTTCCTATTGGGAGATCATATGATAGTGCAATTACTGATCTTGGCCACTCCGATCTCCTAAAAAGGGCTTTACAAAAAGTCTTACATGCATGTATAATATGGTACACTAACACTATGGAATGCGTATCAGATCACTGAGAATCATAATACCTGGGCATGACACTTGCTGTGTGGCCATAGGTAAATCACCCCTTCTCTCTGATTCTCGCTTTACTCATTTACAGAATGAGGATCAACGAGTCAACCAGTATTGCTCAAGCATCTACCACATGCAAGGCACTGTTCTTATTCTGGGAAGAGAAAAAGAGAAGTAAATGGTATCTGTCTGCAAGTAACTCATATTCATCGTGGGGAAGAGAATCTGAACATTTGTAGAGAATAAATACATATATAGAAAATAAGCAAACACATGCACATTGGAGGGGTCAGGAGAGGCTTCCTGTGGGAGATATTGCTTGAGGTGCATCTTTGAAAATGGAGGGGGATGTTCTATGGAAAGGGGGTGGTGGTGAGGATGGAGTGCATTCCAGGCGTGAGGGCAGCAAGCACAAAAGTACAGAGAGGACAGAGGGAGTTGTCCTTCCCATCTTCCAGGGCTGTTGTGAGAGTCAGTTGGAACAATGTCCACTGAAGAGCCTTGGAGAACAATAAAGTACCTACTTCTAATAAATGAAGGGCAGAAGAAGAGTAACAAAGCATAGAAGAAGGGGCAAGGGCACTGGACATCCAGGGAGCCCGGTTGTGTCTGAACCAGAGGAAGAGTAAATATCAACAAGGGTTTGGTGTAGAAATACATTAGAGTTAACAAGGAGAAAATGGGGGAGGGCAATATCAAGGAGGGAATAAAGGAAACCAAAACAAAATTCCTACTTTTGAATAAGAGAGAGAGAGAAAGAGAGAGACAGAGAGAGAGACAGAGACAGGGAGACAGAGACAGAGCCAGAGACAGACAGAGAGGAAGAAAATAGGGATTTGAAATGTAAGTGTTGAGGTGCCCATCAGTTCGGGAATGGCCAAATAAACTAGCTTTTGAATGTAATGGAACATTATTGCATCATAAATAATGAAGTGGGCAGAACTAGTACAACCCTTAATAGGACATTATAAAGAAAAACAACGTTGAAAGACTTCAGAACTCTGATCAGAGCATCAGTCAAGCACAACTCCAGAGCACCCACAATGTAACGTGTCACCCACATCCAGACTGAGGAATAGTTTCAAGGCACAGAAGGAGACCCACGTTTTTGAACATGTCCACTGAATGGATTTGTTTTGCTTGACCATTTTTTTGTTTGTTTTTAAATTCTTTTTTAATAGTATTTTATTTTTTCTAGTTACATATATAGTCAATTTTTAACCTTCTTTTAAAAAAATTGAATTTCAGATTTTCTCCCTTTCTTAAAAAGACAAGAATTCTAAATAAGTTATGAATATGCAATGACCATGATCATTTGTTATAAGGGGTGAGGTTTTATTTTTTCTGTTTTTAATTGGGAGAGGTGGCAATAGTGATGAAAAAAGACCAGTGAAATGTTTTTTTTAATTCCACAGACATGAGCAGAAGAAATTTTGGAAGTGTAGACAAGAATAATAGTCTTGAAAATAACATGTAATTTTTTATATACTTTTTCTAAAAAAGCAAATAGTATGAAATGGAAATTCATGGTTTAGTATACAATTATCTTTTGCATTCTGATATGAATAAGGGAATGTGTTTAAGTTCAGAGTAAAATATATTTAAAAACTGCAAAACGCCACAAAAATGTGGTGTGTTATTTGTAGCACTATTACCTGCAAGTGGGTCAAAAACGTTTCACAGTCTTAGGTCTGCCCTTTTTCCAGGAGGAAAGTATTATGGCAGTTGGTTTATATGAGCGCCTTCAGGTTGAAATATATTTGGACAAATCTGTGACCTTGGCCTCCACTTTATAGATTGAGGGTTACAAGGCTAGCCCTATAGAGTTTAGGAGTTTATAGGGTTAGGTTAGGTTGAAAGGCTAGCCCACTAGGGGTTGTGTTTTTCCTTTCGTTTTTTCACTATATCATATCAAAGTCTTAACACTGTGGAGACTAACTATAAAAGTCTAAAAGGTCACAATATAATCATTGGTTCTGACCCTGAAAGTTGAGGATTAAGGATCATAGATGGGATTTAAAGCACATAGAGGTCATCTAGTCCTATAGCCTTGTTTGACAGAGGATGAAACTGAAGCTTAGAGAAAATAATTGTCCAAGCCCAGAAAAGTAAAAAGCACCAGAACTAGAATACAAAAAGAAATTTAAGGTTGCACAAAAGCAAATTTAGCCTTGATGTAAGGGAACATTTCCTAACAATTAGGCTTATCCCAAAGTGCTGCTCTTGACCTGTCATTCATCCATCCCTCCATGCATCCTTCCACCCCTCCATTCATCTTTTGTCTTTCATTCTCACAGGACTTGCTCACCTCACAAGACATGTAATGACAGTCTCTCCATTTCCTCCCCCCATCCTCCACTGTTTAATGCAAACACAGAAAGAGATAGATAAGAGAAGAAACAAGTTTAATTTAAGGAGTTCTGTGATTTATACTCTGTTAGTCCTTTACGATCCACTAGGTGGTACAGTGGATAGAATGTCAGGACTGGGGTCAGGAACAGCTGAATTCAAATCCAGCCTGAGACACTTACTAACTGTGTGAGCCTGGTCAAGTCACTTAATCCTATTTACCTCTGTTTCCTCATCTGTAAAATGAGCTGGAGAAGGAAATAGCAAACCACTGTAGTAGCTGTGCCAAGAAAACCTCACATGGGGTCACAAAAAGTCGGACATGACTAAAGTGACTTAACAGTGACAACAAAAATCCCTTTACGAATTTTCAGAAGTTTTACTGATGAAATTGGTAAAGCAACTTGTCATTTGCTGGCTGAAAATTTCCCACACCCATGCTAAGTTTGCTACTCCACAATCAGTTGACCCAAGCAGCAGCTTTGTGCGTTGTAATCCTGAGCCTTTGAGTCAGGAATGAGGAAGGCAATTCCTCTCTCTTCCCCAGACAACTCATCAACCATCTTTACCATTAGATATAATATATTTAGTAAGGGGTAAAGAGTAAGGAGATGCCTCATCAGGCATCTTTACCATTAGATATAATATATTTAGTAAGGAGTAAAGAAAAGAGGAAAGGACAGAGAGACAGAGATAGAGACACAGAAACAATAAACAAGACAGAAAGAGACTGAGACAGGAAGACAGAGAGATAGAACCAATGAAGTTGACTCCAAGGAATCTCTGGCAGCAAAGAAGAGAGTGCTAGAAGGAGAGACAGCCCAGGTGGCTAAGAATAGAGCTGTAGAAAGGAACAAGTCCAGGGAACTCAAATGAGGGATCTTTCTAGAAGAAACACTTCATTCAGGGAGAAGCAAAGTGAGGACCCTGTGAGAAAAGAAAGGACATTGCAGTCCTGCAGTGCAGGAGACATAAATTGCCTTGGCCATATGTGTTCCTTACCAAAGCACCTCTCTCCCAGTGTTGGACTGGTGCCATGAGTATTTGTGGGAGGGTGTAGCCCAGGTTCATGGAGGAAAGATTTCAGGGCTTCTCCCCTTACTATTTCATCTTAGTAAAAATGTTTTCCTCTTCTAGTTCTGTTAACAGGGGCCAAATGAACACTCTCATTCCTACGACTTACTGAATATTCTCTGAATATTTAGAAAACATTCATTCTCTCTTGGTTGCCAAGATAAACAAAATACTCACAAAATCAGAGAATTTGAAATCTGGAAGAGATGTCAATAATTCCCCGGTACTCCAGGGTTCGAACACTGTTGTGACACATACTGGGTGCTTAAATGAGTAGAGAAGAATGATTTATGACTTTAGCACATCAATTATCATATATAGACATAATGAACCAGTGAATGAATTAACAAGAACATATTTATTAAGCACTTACTACTTACTATGAACAAAGCACTGTGCTAGGCACTGGATACAAATGTAAAAAGCAACACAGTCCCCGTGCAGAACCCTTCTGTGATTCTGTGAACCTAATCATTGTGCCAGTCCTCTCACTACGTTGCCTTTTAAGGGCAAGTATTAACCCCATTTTAAATAGAAGGCAACCGAGGTTCAGAGACATAGAGTGACTTCCTCAAAGCCACCTAGTTAGTAAGCAGAAGAACGAAGACTGGAAGCCAAGTCCTTGGATTCAAGTCCAGTAGTATTTCTAAGGCACCATGGTGTTCAGCCACTAACTTTCAAATAGAGCTCTGTGCCTCAGTTTCCCCACTTGTAAAACAAAAAGTCTATTACTTATTTTCATTCTTCATCTAGATATTGCTTGTGGGAAGGACTATACAAAGCTGAAATTCTCTCCCAGGGCTCTCATGTTCCTCAGGGGCACAGAGCAGCAGGGACACTGCCGCCATCTGCAGGGCCCCTGCTCATGCTAGGCAGAGGAAGTTACTGCCTGCTGCTCATGGGAGACAGTCAAGCTGGTGCAATGACTTCCCAAGAGAAATTCAGCAAAGTCTCTATGCTTGGTGTATTTAAAGCATGGTTGGAGAAAGCTTCTCAAAACATTCCAGAAGGAACAAGCTAAGCTAGGACAGGAGGAAGACAAATCGAGCCCTTTCCCAACTCGCATTTCTGTCATTCAGTTAGTCCTCAGGGAAAAGGGCAGGGACCAGAGTAGCTTTTGGAAGATAGTGGTCTAAATTTCTTTTTTATTTTCACTTCCTCATTTAAAAACAAGAAAGAAAAAGAAAAGTTTTCTTCTCCCAAGTCAGTGGAGAAACTGTCACTGAGTATGGATTCATTTCAACAAAAATCAGCGAGGATTTAGGTTCCTCCCATATGCCAGCCAATGCTAGGAGCTCCAGCTCCAGAGGCATCGTGAACGAGACCATCTCTGCTCTCAAGGAGATGACATTCTCCTTTGGGAGATAATAAGGCCAAGAGAATAAGCACAAAGCAAACCCAATTGGCTGGTGATGCTCTGCACCACCACCCTGATCCCCGGTCAGTTGTTAGCTTCTTAGGGGCAGGAATCATGTTTGGGGGTTTTGTTTTCACTGTTGCAATTAGATTCACTAGCATGGTGCCTTGCAGATGTTTGGCAAGTTTGGTACGACCCCTGAATTAAATTGACTTGGAGTCAGGAAACCTTGATTCAAATCTTCCCCTGAATGCTTTCTAGCTGTGTGACCTATGGACAAATCACATCGTCTCTCTCAGCCTCTCTTTACTTATCTGAAAAATGGGGACAATATCCCCTTGAATACCTACCTCCCCAGGTTGTGGTAAGGATCAGATAAGAGCTTGTGCAATGCTTTTTAACGGATGATAGGAGATATCAGCTTTTAGTGTGACGAATATAACAGCAGATGGTACAGTGGAGAGAGTTCTGGCTGTGGAGCCAGGGAGACCTGGGTTCAAATCTCCCTCCATCACTTCCTAGCTGGGGGACTCTAGGCAAATCAATCAAGAAGTGTTTCTTAAGGCTATACTATTTGTGAGACACTGTGTTATGTTGCGGCATAAAGAAAGGCAAAAAACCCATGTCTTTGAGAAAGAAGAGCAGGGCATCATGGTCTAGAAATATTATCTTATTTTATCCTCACAATAACCCTGGGAGCTAGGTACTACTATTATCCTCATTTTACAGATGAGGAAACTGAGGCAGAGAGAAGTTGAGTGACTTGCCCAGGGTCACATAGCTAATGAGTCAGTAAAGCTATAGTTGAACTGAGGTCTTCCTGACTCCAAGTTCAGTATTCCATCCACTGTGTCACCTAGCTGCCTTCAGGAGAGTGCATTTTGATGGGAGAGGCAACATGGAAACAACACATGCACAGAGTAACTATAGGGGAGGACATCAAAAGGGACATCACTCGACCTCTCTGAGCCTCAGTTTTTTGCTCTGTAGGATGTATTTGCCTCTGAGGTGCCTTCCAGCTCTAAATCTTTGCTCTTGTGATGCTGTAGTCTCCTGATCTCCCTGGCCACATTTCCTCTCTTGTAAGATGAACAAGTTGGACTTCCTGGTTTCTGAGGGCCCTTCTAGCCTGAAAAAGATACTTCTAGCCTCCTAGGAGCTGCTCCCAGAGTGCCCCATTAAAACTCTAGTGAGAGGAAAGGCAATCTAGCCATAAAATCACCATTCCACACTCTTCACCCCAGCCTACACAGTGCCTATAAGAGGGAGTCATGCACTACCACCAAGCTGCTGAGGAACCACCTGTGTCAAGTTTCCTCCATTCAACAAGCCAGCCTCTGGATGGTTTCACCACAGCCAGGAAAGGATAGCCTTGGGTCTCCCACAACTTGAAGCCAAGTGAGCTTCCCTTTGGCTACTTCCTCTCCCCTTGAGCATCTCCTGCCAAACAAGAGACCCTACTTCCCCACCTCTCACCCCCAAACCCAAGGAATCAAAATGTGCTTTAGTGGGCACTGGGAGTGGGGTGCACCAAGCACCCCCTTCCTCACACCACCCCCATTCCATTAGAAGACCTGCAATTCATAGTTTGAATGGCTTTCCTTGTCCAGCACTAATTGACAGTGAAAACCTGCTTTTTCAAGGCAAGGTAGAGCATGGAAAGTAAGTGATCAGAGCAGTGTCCCCGTAATAAATCACCGGGGCCCAGGTCACAGTTTGGAGTGTGAATGCAGTGTTCAATAAAGCAGTGTACTCCACCTTTCAGCTTCCAGCCGACCCGGGCTAATTGACCTCATTGCAGTCCCTCCATTAATCATTCTGGCACATGGGGCAAGAGGCTGCTGGGCTGCTTAGATCTGCAGGGAGGCAGGAGGGGGCAGAAGCATGGGGGCTGGGGGAGGTTACAATGTAAAAAGGAATCATAGACAATTCTTCCTTAATTAACTCATTGGATTTCCAGGTTGACTCTGCCAACAGAACATGAGGAATAGATGATGACGGAGACCCTCGGTTAACTTTGCACTTTGATGCAAGGGTTCGAGGTCCCCTAACGAAAGCAGATGTGAGCATCTGTGCCCCAGCCGGTGAGTGAGGTGGCTATGGCACAGGATTAGGAGGAGAGCCTAGCAATGCATAATCATTCAGCACCATTGATCTATGCGAGCTCTCATTAATAAATTGCACCAGAAGTATTTTCTCGGGTGACTACAATTTTATTTCCCCTATTAGAAGATTGTCACACCCCTAGCACCTACCTTGTGGGATTGACTTGGCTCTCCCTTTTGCTCCCTCCTGATGGCCCTCCCAGCCTCGCCTGTACACTTACTCCATGGCTCTGCATCTGCTTTTCTGATAGATGGACAACAAATCCATTCCCATTCCAATATCTCAGAGCAGTTTCTTCTATGCCATCATTGTTCACATTTGTATAGTACATTCAAGTTCTTAGGATCAGAGGATCCTATTCTTACCCAGCTACTGGTCTCCAGAACTTTAGGATGATAGCTTTAAGGCTGGAAAGGGACCATAATGTCAACTCAACAAGAATTTCTCAAGCACTGATGTATACCAGACACCGTGCTGACTAGTGGAGATACTAACAAAGGCAAAGCAAATAGTCCCTGCACTCCTCCAGAGAAGCCACCACTCCTCTCACTTTACAGATGACAAAAGAGAGTCAAAGAGGAGAGACTTGCCCAAGGTCACACAGGTATTAAGTGGCAGAGCCAAGCATTAAACCTAGTTTTTCTGGTTCCAAATCCAGCATTCTTAATAATGGACTATCTCCTCCCATGTGAGCCTTCCAAGAGCATCACAGGCATTGTTATCCCTATTTTTCTAGAAGAGATTCATTGAGATGAAATTACTTGTCCATGTAAGTGACTAGAAATGGGGCTCCCTTCTAACTCTTCCTGACTCTAATGTGAGCTCTCTGTCAACTAGGCAACCTGCCTCTCCTGCTCCTATAAGACTTAACAGGGAGAGCCCGACATGCTGAAAAACAGAAGAATTGTAGGAGCTAGAACTTGAAAAACCTTTTCACTCAGTCCTCCTCATTTTACAAATTAGAACACTGATGCCTAGAGATATTAAATTACTCCCCCAAAGTCCCCACCTAGGATGTCTTTGAAGTACAATCTGAACCCAAGTCTTCTAGCATCGTGGTCAGAAAGCCATGCCCCTCCTCTGTATTCATCTCTCCTGATACCTCTCAAAAGCCACCTTTGCTGCCAGACTTTCTTGAATCTCAGTTTTTAAAATGTCCTTTCTTCCAAGACAAGTGCTGTTCCTTAAGAAAGTAGGGACTTCCAAGGCCAAGCACAGTAGGGGAAGAATGAGGGCATTGAGTGGGCAGGGGGAAACCCACGTTCATTTTTATCTCCAGAGCCGATAAGAGAGAGATAAGAGATTGGAGAGAGCCAAGTTCTTCTCCCATTACTAATTGATGAACTCAGTTGTTTGGCTTCCAAACCTCAGCCTGAAGACACTGTTCTCCAGTCCCTGGGTGCCCACATTCAGCTTTGCTGA
Source organism: Bettongia penicillata ogilbyi (assembly GCA_023548195.1). Lineage (NCBI taxonomy): Eukaryota > Metazoa > Chordata > Mammalia > Diprotodontia > Potoroidae > Bettongia > Bettongia penicillata. Next base: position 2,371,307 of record JAJHZJ010000513.1, read on the forward strand.
TCTCAAAATTAGCTTGCAAGAACATTCTCTAAGCTGGAGACTTTCGCTCCTCAGCACCTGGAGCAAGAGTTCAGATCAAGTACATTTGACCAGTCAAGTTGAAGTCTAAGTGAGTTCCATGCAACTATTATGTGGCAGCAGTGGCTGGATGCCAGCTCCAAAAGTTGGCAAAAAAAGCCTTCTTAGTTTGGCTGTCAATGCTGGACTCATTCCTGACATGCCAGAAAGTGATGAGTAGAGAAGGATTCATTCGTTCATTCAACATCTATAAATATCTACTGCAAAGGTAAAAACAGAACAATCCTTGACCTCAAGAAGTTCATAATCTACTGGGTGGGAACATGCAGACAGATAATTAGATGCAGTATATATGTTGCATATGTAACATGTATATATCATATATACATGCATATCAGGTAAAAATCAATATGGCAAGAGAAAGAGATGGGGCTAACATCGAAGGGAAATCAGGGAAAACCTCACACAGCAGGTTGCAATTGAGCTGAGCCTTGAAGGAAGAGTTGTGTTCATCCTTCATTGCCAAAGAAGACCATGCCATGAGAGAAATGATGACATGACTTGCACTTGACTTTGTTTTGAGTGAGAGAGGGTTTTGCAAGGTCACATGCCTCACTTCTTCAGAGCCATCTGAATTCAGTGACCTGATATTCCTCAGGATGACTGAAGATGACCCAGAATGAACTGGGAGACCTTGGCCCCTTTAGGCCAAGGTCTATGCAGGTACTCACTTAGGGTGAGGTAAATGCCCATTCATTGAATAGGCCTGTTTAAAAGAAGTAGTCAGGGCCTGGCCCTGTTAATGAGGCTTCAGAGTAATTATCAATAACAACTGTTGTTGTTTTCCTCCCAGCCTGCTGTCTTCTTACATAATGCCCACTTACACTAGCAACTTGTGTCCTCCAGTGACATCTGACTACTTCTTCCTAACCCTGAAGTGTTGTGGTTTCTAGGACTGTCACTCATGAACCCCCATCTAGAGTCATACCAAATTTCAATGAAGCATCAATTAACTTTTACAAAAAGTGTATTTATTGAGAAAATATAGAAAAAATAGCAGTTATAAAAATAACCTTCCCAGACTATGTCCACACCCTTCCCCTACATACACAAAGTTCTGAGGGGGAATAGGTTCAGTGGCCAAAGAGTTTGGGTTATTTCAAGTCTCTCTCTTCCTTTGTGTAGCCCTCATGACATTTCTTTTAGATCCAGCTTTCTGCTGGCTTCTGAGGGTCAATGCCTTTGTAGAGTCCTGAAGCTGACCACTCTACTTTGTCTAGCCTATCCCTGGTGTGTGTCTCAGCTCCCAGTGCAGACACTGCCAACAGGGATTGCTGTTAGGGAACACTGTCACATGCACCAGAGGAAACTCCAAATCTTTCAAAATTCATGATGTTGCCACCTGGTCCATCCAGGAGGAGAGAGAAGGAAAATTTGATCCTCCACCCTATCTCCAACAAACAGCCATTGTCTTGGCCACCACTTGAAAGCTACTAGAATGATCAGACTTCTGGATAGACTTGCCGTTTTATCCATGGTCCCATAGAACATGACTGACTCCCTTCAACCAAGCACAGAAATACTTCCTGCTGGTGATCAAATCATAGCAGTCCTAGCAAATTGATTAAGGACACATTTGTAACATTTTATACTTTTGAGTGATTGAGTCAATCAAATAATCTGGGCCTTCTGCGTTTCTATTAATGGAGGATAGCATGGAAATCCCCAGTGATATGATAGGATAGCACTAGAATATAGACTTTTGAGCTAAAAGGGTCCTTGGAGGTTTTCTAATACAACCCTTTCATTTTACAGATAAGGAAATAGGAGCTCAGGGAGACTGTGACTTGCCCAAGGTCACACATATAGTAAATGGCAGAACCAGAAATTCCAGTCCAGGTCCTCTTAGAATTATTAAATTAGCTTTTCAAATGATTTTAGTGAAATAAATTAATTAAAAATACAGATCTTTTATTCTTATTCCAAATTTAGCATCCTTTCCATTATTCTCTGTTCCTTCTGTTTGTATAATTCTATGTTCTAAATCTAAGTTCTGAAATTCTATGTGCGATAGGCTCTTCTAGCTCAAAAAATATTAAATGTTCTAAGTTCTATCCCAGCTCTTTTGTTGCTCAGTCATTTCAGTTGTTTTCTGATCCCATTTGGGGTTTTGATACTAGAGTGGTTAACATTTCCTTCTGTAGCTCATTTTACAGATGAGGAACTCAGGCAAACAAGTTCCTTGGGGGAATTGTTATAGTTAAGTGACTTGCCCAGGGTCACATAGCTAGGATGTGTCTGAGGTCACATTCGAACTCACGTCTTCCTGACTCCAGGCTCAGCACTATATCCACTGTGCCACCTAGCTGCCATCCCAGTTCTAACAGTCTATGTTTTATTCTTACACCATAGTCTGAGACCTCATCCATCTTAACATTACAGGTTCTAAGTTCCCTCCTAACCAAGACATTTTGTTCTAAGGCCTTTCTTAGCTTAGACATTCTGTGTTCTAAGTGTCAGCCAGTCTAAACATTTGTTAAGCTGTTCGCATGTGCTGGGAGCTGTACTAAACACTGCAGATACAAAGAAAGGTAAAAAACAGCCTCTACCCTGTATAGACTCACAATCTAATGGGAGAGACAACCTGCAAACAAATATATATAAACAAACTAGAAAGGAATGATAAACAGGGAGAAGGCCCTAGAATTAAGAGGGGTCAGGCAAGGTGTTGTGTAGAAGGTGGGAATTTAGCTGGGACTTGAAGGAAACCAGGGAATCCAGGATGTGGAGATAAGGAAGGAGAAAATTCTAGGAGTGATAGACAGTTAGAGAAAATGCCTGGAGTCAAGAGATGAAGTGTCTGGTTCACTGAACAGCAAAAAGACCAGTGTCACTGAGAAGCAAAAAGGCCAATGTCACTGAATCAAAGGGTACAAGGGGAGGTGTAAGGTGTAGAAAGGAGCCTGGAGAGGTGGAGAAGGGGAGGAAGGAGGTTAGCTTAGAAAGGGCTTTAAGGCCAAACTGGGAGCTATGGAGGTGATAGGGGCCCATTGAAATTTATTGAGTAGGAGCAGGAGGTGACATAATTGGACTTGGGTTTTAGGAAAATCACATTGTTGTCTGAATGGATGATGGACTGGAGTGAGGAAAGTCTTTGGCAGGCATTCTGATCAGAAGGCAATTTCAATAGTCCAGAGATGAGGGGATGAGGGCCTGCACCAGGGAGGTGGCGGCATCAGAAGAAAAAAGGGAATGTTCAAGAGGTGTTGTAAAGGTGAAATAAATAGATCTTGGTGACAGATTCAGTAGGGGTGGCGATAAGAGACAGTGAAAGGTTGAGAACAATATCTAGTCTGCAAGCCTGGGGGGACTCAGAGGATGACATTGCCCTCCACCATAATAAGGAGCTTGGGAGGCATGGGGAGAGTTTGGTAGGAAAAAGTTTAGTTTTAGATATGCTGAGTTTAAGATGTCTATTGGACATCTAGTTCAAGATGTCTGAACATCACTTGGAGATCAGCAGAGAGACTGGGACAGCATAATATATTTGAGACTCATCTGCACAGAGCAGCTTTTATCCATGGGATGTGATGAGATAGATCACCAACTGAATAAGTGTAAAGAAGAGAAGAAGGAGGCCCCAAGACAGAGGGAGACATGTGAGTCACTCAAGGTTGCCTGCTCTGATACTCTAAGGTTTCAGTCCACTTTTGTTTCCGACATTCTATGATCTAAGTGACTTCCAGTCTTTGTTACAAGGCCCCCCTCAGGTTTGGCCTTCTACATTCTAAGATCTCTTCCAGCACTAAGGCCCCTTTCTGCTTTGACATTTGATGTCCTAAGATCCCTTCAGCTCTGACACACTTATTTTATGGCATATGTGAATATAGTGTTCACCCTGTAGGAATGTCCCAACATAGAAACTGAAGCCAACAGTCCTTAAATCACCTGCCGAAGATCTCATACAAAGTGCCAGAGTCATCATCCCAACCCAGAATATCTGATTCTCAATAGAGTCTAGGGATTTTCCCATGAGACTATGCTCTTTTAATTATGCACCTTCCTAAGTCCCTTCGGAAAGATTGGAGAATTTGCGTAAAACCGTGCAAAAGACTTTTGTTTTGGTTCATAAAGTGGGTCTGGTGAAACAGAGAGGGGAAGGGCCGCCCCTTTTCTGTTGTGACTTCCTCACGTGGCATTGCTCTGAGGCTGCGACTCAGCCCTGTTAGTGTCGTCTAGCTCAGCCATCTTCGTTCAAGCTATTTGCTCTCGAGGCCCCGTTATTCTCAATTTCCATCAAGCCAGGCCTTGAATGTTTTTCCTCGATAGCTATTCAAAAGGGGCGGTTTCCCCTGGAGCCCACACGGCAGAGGCTATTAATAAGCAAGCAGAGCGCTCTGGCACATATCCCTCCTGGAGAAATGCCTTCTCCGGGCTGTTCTCAAACGTTTCCCTTCAGGGTTTTCCTTCGGGGTCCCATTCATTTGGAGGTAATGTGGAAAATTGCTTAATGTTTCTTGTCGTAAGCAAATGGTGTAAATGCGGATCGCACAGGGGGAGCAAAATGCCTTTCTTCCACTTGGCTTCCATATCCATCTGGTGGCACTGGCAAGGCATGAATATTGGGACCCGAAACTTTCCTGAGCTGGGCGAACATGCTCCTTGCGAACGTTGTGATCGGTCTCCGTGTCTCCTCATCTTTTCTAGCTAACTCCTGAATGAAAATGATCCTGCTCAAAAAGACATCACGGCAGAAGGAAAACAATTCCGACATCCCTCCTTCGCAGAAGTGAAAGAGTATGGGTTTGAAGCACTGAGTATGCTGCCAGATTTAAGGGATGTGTTGCCTCTGCTGAACTCTTCTGTTTTTGTTTCCCCTTCCTTCTTTTTTGTTCTTAGTTATAAGATCTGGTTCTATAGGTGAGGAAGGGAGGAGAGTATTGGGAAATTGATTTTGCTTTGGCAAAGCAAAAGACAGGAATAATTCTTAAAAATAGAAAACAGGATTGTTCCTCACACACAATTTTCCATCTCCTATTTGATGCTTCCTCACTGGCAATGTCCCTCACCTGGGATACATGCCTTCCTCACTTCTGCCTCTTAGTATATCACCACCATCTTTCAAAGCTTCCAATGTGCAAACTGCCTCTTTCCACTGATCTCAATGACAATTCATCCTCCACCTTGTCTTAGAATTTTGTGTGGGACCGTTAGTGATTAATTCCACAGTTATCCTAAATTTAGAAATGGAAGAACTTAGGGGTCATTAAGTCCAACCTTCTTCTTTTAGAGATGAAGCAAGTCAGGCAGAGAGACAAGAAGCTACTTATTCATGGTCATGCAAGTCATGCAAGGGGGGAAGATTTGAACCCAGGACTTCTTGACTTATCTACCTTACCACATTGTGTTAATATTGCCTCTCTCTATAGAAGGACAGGGACTGTTTCATATAGGCTTTGTATTTTCAGTGCCCAGCACAGGACTTAGCACACAGTAGGTGCCTAAAGAGTCTTGTAAAATGATTAATTCAGTCATCAGAAGATGCTTGTTCAAGCCCTAGCTCTAGCACTCTCTAGCTGCATGATCCTGAGCAAGTTCTAAACCTTGTCCTTTAAACATTTAAAATGTCCTTTAAACATTTTAAAATTTTTATGTAATTTAATTTTATTTTTTTATTATTTTAATGTTAAAATTTTCCCAATTACATGTAAAAAGTAATTTTAACCTTCATATTTTTAGAATTTTGAGTTCCGAATTCTCTTTTATCCTTCCTCTCCTCCACCATCATTGAGAAGGCAAGAAATTTGGTACATGTACAGTCATGCAAAACACATTTCCATATTAGTCATGGTGTGAAAGAAACCACAGGGGAAAAAAAGAAAAAGAAAGAAAAAAAATTTTAAATATGCTTTTGTCTGCATTTAGATTCCATCAGTTATTTTTTCTAAAGTTGAGAAGCATTTTGCATTATAGAGCCTTCAGAATTGTTTTTGACCTTTGTATTGCTGGGAATAACTAAGTTATTCACAGATGATCATTGTACAATATTGATGTTCCCGTGTACAACGTTCTGGTTCTACTCATTTTACTTTGCATCAATTCATGTAAGTCTTGACAGGTTTTCCTTAAAGCATCTTGCTCAACATTTCTTACAGCACAATAATTTTCCATTACAATCATATGCCAGAACTTGAGCAACTATCCCCCAATGGATGGGCTTCCTCTCAATTTCTACTTCTTTGCCAGCACAAAAAGAGCTTCTATAAATATTTTTGTACATATAGGTTCCTCTCCCTCCTTTTTTTAAAGAAAACCTCTTTGGGATAAAGATTAAGTAGTAGTAGATCAATGGTTATGCACAACTCTTTGGGCATAGGGTCCAAATTTTTCTCCAGAATGGTTGAGTCAGTTCACAACTTCACCAATAGTGCATCAGTGTTCCAATTTTCCTACATTCGCTCCAACATTTGTCATTTTTCTTTTCTGTCATATTAGCCAATCTGTTAGGTGTGAGGTGGTACCTCAAAGTTATTTTAATTTGCATTTTCCTAATCAATAGTGATTTAAAGCATTTTTTTCATATTACTATACAGAGCTTTAAATTTCTTCATTTGAAAACAGCCTGTTCATGTCCTTTGACCATTTACCAACTGGAGAATAACTCTTATTGTAAACTTTATTTTTTGTTATTTTGATATTCAATTTTTCCCAATTACATGTAAACAGTAATTTTAACTTTATATATTTGAGAGATGGAGACTTCATCAGAGAAACTTGATGTAAAACTTTTTTTCTCCAGTTTTCTTTTTTCTTTCTAATCTTGGCTGCATTGGTTTTGTTTGTGCAAAAAAAAACAACTGTGGTTTGTTTTTAACTTCTGGTAATAAAAATTATTCAATTTACATCCTGCAATACTCTAACTCTTGTTTGGTCATAATTTTTTTCCTTATCCATAGATCTGACAGGTAAATTATTCCATGTTCCCCTAATTTGCTCATGGTATCATCTTTTATGTCTAAGTCATGTACCCATTTTCACCTTATCTTGGTATATGGTGTGAGATGTTGGTCTATGCCTAGCTTCTGTCATACTATTTTCCAATTTTTCCAGCAGCTTTTTCACATAGAATAAATTCTTGTCCCAAAAGTATGGGTCTTTGAGTTTATCAAACACAAAATTACTATGGTCATTTGCAGCTGTGAATTGTGTAACTAATCTATTCCACTGATCAACCACTATTTCTCAGCCAGTACCAGTTTGCTTGGATGATTGCTGCTTTGTAATACAATTTGAAATCTTGTATGGCTAGGACACCTTCTTTCACATTTTTTCATTAATTCCCTTTATATTCTTTTTTTAAAAAAATTTATTTATTTAACATTTTACATTCATTTTCACAAAATTTTGGGTTCCAAATTTTTCTCCCCATTTGTCCCCCCCCTCCCATCCCAATACACTGAGCATTCTAATTTCCCCTATCACCAGTCTGCCCTCTCTTCTATCATCCCTCCCTTCCCTTGTCCCCATCTTCTCTTTTGTCCTGTAGGGTCAGATAACTTTCTATTCCCCATTACCTGTATTTCTTATTTCCTAGTAGCAAGAACAATACTTGACAATTGTTCCTAAAACTTTGAGTTCCAACTTCTCCCCATCCCTCCCTCCCTCCCCACCCATTCCCTTTGGGAAGGCAGGCAATTCAATATAGGCCATATCTGTGTAGTTTTGCAAATGACTTCCATAATAGTCATGTTGTGTAAGATTAACTATATTTCCCTCCATCCTATCCTGCCCCCTATTGCTTCTAGTCTCTCTTTTGATCCTGTCCCTCCCCAAGAGTGTTGATTTCAAATTGATCCCTCCTCCCATTGCCCTCCTTTCCATAATTCCCCCCACCCTGCTTATCCCCTTCTCCCCCACTATCCTGTATTGTAAGATAGGTTTTCTTACCAAAATGAGTGTTCATTTTATTCCTTCCTTTAGTCGATTGTGATGAGAGTAAACTTCATGTTTTTCTCTCACCTCCCCTCTTTTTCCCTCCACTAAAAAGTCTTCTGCCTGCCTCTTCTATGAGAGATAATTTGCCCCATTCCATTTCTCCCTCTCTCCTCCCAATACATTCCTCTCTCACCACTTAACTTCATTTTTTAAGATATGATCCCATCCTATTCAATTCACTCTGTGCTCTCTGTCTCTGTGTGTGCGTGTGCATGTATATGTGTGTGTATGTGTCTGTAATACCCAGATACTGAAAAGTTTCAAGAGTTACAAATATTGTCTTTCCATGTAGGAATGTAAACAGTTCAACTTTAGTAAGTCCCTTAAGACTTCTCTTTGCTGTTTACCTTTTCGTGCTTCTCTTCATTCTTGTGTTTGAAAGTCAAATTTTCTTTTCAGCTCTGGTCTTTTCATCAAGAATGCTTGAAAGTCCTCTATTTCATTGAAAAACCATATTTTCCCCTGAAGTATTATACTCAGTTTTGCCAGGTAGGTGATTTTTGGTTTTAGTCCTAGTTCCTTTGATTTCTGGAATACCATATTCCACACCCTTTGATATCTTATTGCAGAAGCTGCTAGATCTTGTGTTATCCTGATTGTATTTCCACAATACTGGAATTGTTTCTTTCTAGCTGCTTGCAATATTTTCTCTTTGATCAGGGAACTCTGGAATTTGGCCACAATGTTCCTAGGAGTTTCTCTTTTGGTGGTTTTCTCTTTCAGACGGTGATCAGTGGATTCCTTGAATACTTATTTTGCCCTCTGGTTCTAGAATATCAGGGCAGTTTTCCTTGATAATTTCATGAAAGATGATGTCTAGGCTCCTTTTTTTTGATCATGGCTTTCAGGTATTCCTATAATCTTTAAATTATCTCTCCTGGATCTATTTTCCAGGTCAGTTGTTTTTGCAATGAGATATTTTATATTATCTTCCATTTTTTCATTCTTTTGGTTTTGTTTTGTGATTTCTTAGTTTCTCATAAAGTCATTAGCCTCCATCTGTTCCATTCTAATTTTGAGAGAACTATTTTCTTCAGTGAGCATTTGAACCTCCTTTTCCATTTGGCCAATTCTGCTTTTTAAAACATTCTTCTCCTCATTGGCTTTTTGAACCTCTTTTGCCAATTGAGTTAGCCTATTTTTCAAGGTGTTATTTTCTTCAGCATTTTTTTGGGTCTCTTTTAGCAAGGTGTTAACCTGCTTTTCATGCTTTTCTTGCATCTCTCTCATTTCTCTTCCCAGTTTTTCCTCCACCTGTCTAACTTGATTTTCAAAATCCTTTTTGAGCTCTTCCATGGCATGAGGCCATTGAATATTTATTTAGAATTTTGGGATACAGAAACCTTGACTTCTATGTCTTTCCCTGATAGTAAGCATTGTTCTTCCTCATCAGAAAGGAAAGGAGAAGATATCTATTCACCAAGATAGTAACCTTCTATGGTCTTATCTTTTTTTCCCTTTTCTGGGCATTTTCCCAGCCAGTAACTTGACTTCTGAGTTTCCTCTTCACATCCACCAAGCCTCCAGTTCCACCCAGTTAGTGCTTGGGGGCTGAGATTCAAATGCTGTTTCCCAGCCTCAGGGCTTTCATGGGGGTGGGGCTGCTATTCATTGTGAGATTAAGTTGAGGTGCTCAGGTCGGAGCAGGGCCACCACATGGGGCTCTGTTCCCTCAGGGGGTTTATGTGGAGACCTTCAATAATAGATCCAATCTCCTGTCTGCTTTGGGAGCTCCAGTCCGCTGCTGCCTCCAGTGCTGTCTCCCAAGGGGGCCTGAGTTATGGGGACACCCTGCTCCCCTCTCGACCAGCCAAAAAGACTCTCTCGCTGACCTTTGGCATCTGTGGGTTGAGGGACCTGAATGGCCACTGGAGATTCTGCCCCTGAAGCCTGCTTGGATATGCTTCTCTCGGTGCTGCTTGGCCAAGGCAGGGCTGGGCTTTGCTCTGGTCCCAGTGTGCAACAGACCTTTGGTGTTGGTTTTTCAGGTCTCTCTGGATCGGAAATCTCCTCCACTCCATTGCTGTGTGGCTTCTGCTGCTCCAGAATTTGTTGAGAGTTCTTCTTTACAGTTATTTTATGGGCTGTGTGTTAGGAGCTAGCATATGTGTGTCTTTCTACTCTGCCATCTTGGCTCCTCCCCCCCTTCCCTTTATATTCTTGACCTTAGTTCTCCCAGATGAATTTTTTGTTACTTTTTCTAGCTCTATAAAATATTTTTTTTTTGGTAATTGGATTGGTATGACACTGAGTAAGTATATTAATTTAGATAGAGTTGTCATTTTTATTGTATTGACTCAGTCTAACCATGAGCAATTAATATTTTTCTGTTTGTTTAGATCTGACTTTATTTGAGTGAAAAGTGTTTTGTAATTGTGTACTATAGTTTTGGGATTTGTCTTAGCAGGGAGACTACCAAGTATTTCATAATGTCTAGAGTTATTTTAAATGGAATTTCTCTATCTCTTGCTATTGGATTTTGTCAGTAATATATAGAAAGACTGATGGTGTGTGTGGCTTTATTTTATGTCCTGTAACTTTGCTTAAGTTATTATTTCAACTAGGTTTTTAGTTGATGCTCTGGGATTCTCCAAGTATACCATCATACATCTGCAAAGAGTGATAGTTTTGTCTCCTTGTTGCCTATTCTAATTCCTTCAATTTCCTTTTTCTTCCCTTATTGCTGTAGTTAGCACTTCTAGTACAATACTGAATAAAAGTGGTAATAGGCAACCTTGCTTTACCCCTGTTCTTAAGAGAAGACTTCTAGCTTATCATCATTACTGATAATACTTTCTGTTAGTTTTAGATAAATTGTACTTATCATTTTAAGGTAAGTTCAATTTATTTCTATTCTTTCTAGAGTTTTTAATAGGAACGTTGCATTTTGTCAAAAGATTTTTCTGAATCTCTTGAAATAACTGTATGATTTTATGGGTTTTGTTATTCATATGGGTCAATTATGCTGATAGTTTTCCCAATACTGAACCAGTACCTGCATTCCTAGTGTAAATTTCTTCTGCTCATATGAACTTTTCGACATATTGCTGTTATCACCTTACTAATGTTTTATATAAAAATGTTTCCATTAATATTCATTAGAGAAATTAGTCTATAGCTTCTTTCACTGTTTTTTCTCCTTTTGGTTTAGATGTCAGCACCAGATTTGCATCAAAAAAGTAATTTGCTAAGACCTCCCTCTTTGCCTGTTCCCCCAAATAGTATATACAGTATTGGAATTAATTGTTCTTTTAATGTTTGGTGAATCCATCTGGTTCTGGGGATTTTTTCATAGGGAGCTCACTGATGGCTTGTTCAATTTCTTTTTCTAAATATGATTATTTAAGTACACTACTTCCTCTTCTGTTATTCTGGATAATTTATATTTCTGTAAATATTCATCCATTTCATGTAGTTTGTCAGATTTATTGGCATAGAATTGGGCAAAATAGCTATCTACTAATAGTTGTTTTAATTTCCTCTTCAGTAGTGGTGAATTTGCCCTTTTTATTTTTGACACTGGTAATTTGTTTCTTTTAGATAAAATCAGACAATGTTTTATCTACTGTTTTTTGTAAAACCAGATTCTAGTTTTATTTATTAGATCAATTGTTTCCTTACTTTCAGTGTTATTAATCTCTCCTTTGATTTTCAGGATTTCCAATTTGTTTTTATTTGGAGATTTTTAATTTGTTCTTTTCTAGATTTTTTTTTAGTTGCATGCCCAATTCATTCATTTTTCTCCTTTTGGTTTAGATGTCAGCACCAGATTTGCGTCAAAAAAGTAATTTGCTAAGACCTCCCTCTTTGCCTGTTTCCCCAAATAGTATATGTAGTATTGGAATTAAATGTTCTTTTAATGTTTGGTGAATCCATCTGGTTCTGGGGATTTTTTCATAGGGAGCTCACTAATGGCTTGTTCAATTTCTTTTTCTAAATATGATTATTTAAGTACACTTCTTCCTCTTCTGTTATTCTGGACAATTTATATTTTTGCAAATAATCATCCATTTCATATAGTTTGTTGGATTTATTGGCATAGAATTGCTAATTTTATTTCTCTGTTTTATTAGTGTAAATGATTAGAAATATAAATTTTCCCCTAAGTACTGCTTTGGGCTGCATTCCATTACTTTTGGTATGTAGCCTCATTGTTGTCATTTCCTTCAATGAAATTATTGATTGTTTCTATGATTTGTTCTTTTACCCATTGATTCTTTAGGATTAGATCATTTAGTTCCCAATTAATTTTCAATTTATGTTTCCATGGCCCTTTATTAAGTGTTATTTTTAGTATACTCTGATCTGAAAAGGATGTATTTACTATTGCTGCTTTTCTACAGTTGGTCATGAGATTTTTATACCCTAACACATGGTGAATTTTTGGATAGGTGTCATGTACCCCTGAAAAAAGGCATATTATTTTCTATTTCCATTCAGTTTTCTCCATTGTTCTTAAATTATATTCATCTCTTTAGCTTCTTTTTTGTTTATTTTTGGTTAGATTTATCTTGCTGTAAGAGGTTAAATTTGAAGTCTTCCACTAGCATAGTTTGATTGTGTATTTCTTCATGTAACTCTTTAATTTTTCCTTTAAGAATTTGGATGCTATACCATTTGGTGCATACATATTTGGTATTTATATTGCTTCATTGTCTATGGTACCTTTTAGCAAGACGCAGTTTCCTTGTTTATCTCTTTTAGTTAGATCTATTTTTCCTTTTGATCTCTTTGAGATCATGAGTGGTATCTCTGCTTTTTGTTTTATTTCAGGTGAAGCATAATAGATCCTGCTCTGTCCCCTTACCTTTACTGTGAGTAGCTCTCTCTGTGTATCTTTTCATGTGTGTTTCTCGTTTTTAATACATTCTGCTATCGGTTTGTTTTATGGGTGAGTTCATCCCATTCACTTTCACAATTATGAGTAACTGTGTATTTCTCTCCCTCTTATTTTCCCATGCTTATTGTTCTTCTCTCTCTCTCTCTCTCTCTCTCTCTCTCTCTCTCTCTCTCTCTCTCTCTCTCTCTCTCTCTCTCTCTTTCTCTCTCTCTCTCTCTCTTTCTCTCCAACCCTGTCCCTCCTCAAATATGTTTTTACTTCTGAACGCTGTTATCTCCAATCTATTCTCCTTTCAGTCAGACCTCTATCTTCTCTTACCCCTTCCTCTTCTATTTTTCTGTTGGGTAACATAGATTTTTATACCTAACTGAAAGTGTATGTATTCCCTCTTTCAGAAAATTCCATAACACCTTGGAAAAATGGAAATCTTTCAGACCCTCAGAACTAGTTCTAAACAAAAATCCCTGAAGTTTGGGATAGTGTCTCCTCTATCCCAGGAGCTGAATTAAACTTTAACATAAAATAGACTGGAAAAATGATCAAGTTACAACAATAACAAAACCATAGAAAGTTACTATGGCGACAGGGAAGATCAAAACACAAATTCAGGAGAGGACAACAATGCCAAAAACATCTACATGTAAAACCTCAGAGAAAAATGTGAATTGGTCTCAGGCCCAAAAAGAGCTTATGCAATAGTACAAAAAGGATTTTAAAAATCAAATAAGAGAGATAAAGGGAAAATTGGGAAAAGAAATAAGAGTAATGCAAGAACAAAACAAGTCCTTAAAAAACAGAATAGGCCAAATCATAAAATAAATACAAAAATACACTGAATAGAAGAACTCTTTAAAAAACAGAATTAGTGAAATGGAAAAAAAGGATACACATTTTTTTTAAAAAAAAAATTAACTGAAGAAAACAATTTCTTATAAAAATAAACTTGGCCAAACTGAAAAAGGTATAAAAGCTAACTGAAGAAAATAGTTCCTTAAAAATTAGAATTGACTAAGTGGAAGTTAATGAGACATCAAGAAACAATAAAACAAAATCAAAACAATGAAAAAATAGAAAATAATATGAAATATCTCATTGGAAATACAACTGAGTTGGAAAATGGATTGAGGAGAGGTAAGGTAAGAATTATTACACTATCTGAACGCCATGATCAAAACAAGAGCCTAGACATTATATTTCAAGGAATTATTAAGGAAAACTTCTCTGATACCCTAGAACCACAAGGTAAAATAGAAATCAAAAGAATCCACCACTTAAGGTGATATGATCTAAGGAGAAATGTGGTCACCACTCTACTAGCCTGTATTTTGGTTTGTGAGTGACTGAAAGTATAATTTTCTGTCCTGGAACTATGATCAGGGTCCCTGCTCCCCTGAGGCCCACACCTCTAGGGTGCTAGTATTCCTTCTCACTCTGGAACTATGACCCAGAACTAATTGTGAGCAATTCAACAGAATCCTGCACTCATGGTCAGAAAAAAGGTTTCTTATAATCTCCATGTGACCATTTATCCAACCTTCCTACTGTCTGTGGGATAAGAGTTCTAGAATTTGCTGCCACAGATTCAACTGTCCCCAAGGTTTGCTGCTGGCTTTAACCAAGTGTGGCCTGGCACTGGTTGCCTTGTGCAGAGATTTGGAGCCTCACTACTGGCTTTCTAGGTCTGGTAGGCACTGGACAGTGATCCCCTCTTACCCTAGTGAGACAGACCTTTCCTGCTAAGTATTTAAGTTGTCTTGGGATAGAATATTGTTTCACCCTGTCTTTTTGTTGACTTGGCGGCTCCAGAATTCATTTTGATGCATCATTTTAAAGTTGTTTGGAGGGGAATTTGGAAGAAGTTGGATGAGTCCTTACCTTTACTCCATAATCTTCTATCCACAACCCCTTTAAACATTTTTAATTTGAAATTCTAAAACCTTGAACTACCTGCCTTCCAGGTTACTGGGATGAGCATACTTTGTAAATCTTCAATATTCAAAATATTCATGGGAATATGAATCATTATTACTGAATTTGATTCCCCTTCAGGGCCAAATGCAGTGCCTTAAACATAGTGTAAATGTTTGCTGAATGAATGAGTGACCCAGCTATGTAACACATGCAATATAGACTATATAACACCATGTAAATTTTAGTTATTATTAAATTATTATTGTCATTGTTATTAACAAGTCCATTATTCTCTACCCAACTGACAGGCCCCATGGCCAAGTGATTTGGACTGACAGTCCTAGGCCAGAAGTCTTCAGTCCAGTTCCCACATTTATCTTTGATCCACAGTGGCACATTACTTCTTTCTTTTGGTCTCAGTTTGTCTTCCCATTATTTGTACCTTTTTTTCTTATTTGACTCAGTTCAATTCAACTGGTTTCTCTAAAGTACTAACTATTAGGACTCCTCAGGATACAGAAGAGACCTATGGCATCTTCTCTGCCCTCATAGAACTTGGTGTCACATGCAAGAATCATCCAGAGCAAAGAGTGCTAGGTTTAGAGTGAGAGGATGGGAGTCCCGGCACTAGCACTTAAGACCTGTGACCCTATGACCTTGTCTCCTCTCGAGGTCTCAATTTCCACATCCAAAATGAAAGGCTTGGGCTAGGTGCCTTCTAAATTCCTTAACACCTCTAAAATTGGGATCTTGTGAATGATTTCTGGAGAGGGTTTTGAGCTAGAGTGGGGGGAAGGAAGAGGGGTGTACTGCCGATTCCTCCACCTCCCCATAACCATGACCTGCTATGAGTGCATGGAATCATAGACTTAGAGATAGATGAAACTTTTGAGGTCATCAACAGCCTCCTTATTTTACAGATGAGGAAACTGAGGCTAACAGAAATGGAATGACTCACCCAAGGTCATATAGCTAGTAAGTAGCAGAGAGGAGATTTAAACTCAGCCATTCTTGACTCTGAGTCTAATTCTTTCTTCACTCTCTGATGTCGTCTGTCTCTATAGGGAAGAGCATAGCTTTGAAGGGAGCTAAGGACCCTGGGAGCCTCCTGGTGCTCAGAATTGAACATGTTAGTCTTTTATTTCATGCCTTTCCCACTTGCCTTTCTGAGGTGGAGTGTAATGGGTTGACTGTGCTGGGGAGGAAAGGGTCAGTCAACTCTACCATATCTGTAGGCCTCTTGCAAGAGGGTTTATTAGCAAGAATCCTCAAAGGGTCTCGTTATGCCACCATTATACCTCTAACATGGCTTGGACCCTGAGGACAGTATCATAGAGAGACTCTAGGGTATTTCAATCATACAAGTTTCCATCTGTGTTTAATGCTATTTGTGTGGAGGGTAAGAGAAGGGGGTTGGGGAGGACATTGGAGGATGATATGAGCTCCTTGATATGTTCCTTGCTTTCTCTACTCGAGACTCGGGAGTGGTGTGTGAAAATATACATGAAGGCTTTCTGCATATGGAGAAACAGAGGCTGGAAGAGGTAAAATAGACTGTCAACATCACATGGAGAGTTAGTGACAGAGAGCCTTTGCCTCCTGACTCTTGGTCCCTGGCATCTTCTTTCATGATTCTTGTCTTCCATCCTTAAGATTCCCTGACCCTATGACCAACTTCAGCAACAACATTCAGAGCTTAACTTAAACATCCCCTCCTATAGGAAACCTCCCCTCAGGCCCACAGCAGCTGGCAAACTTCTGCTCTAGTCCATACTTATCTCTCACCTTTTATAGCATTTGCTGTCTACTTACATGATTTTGCATCTAGGTGGCACAGAGTACCAGGTTTGAAATCAAGAGGAACCATATTTATGAGTTCAAATCTGACTTCAGACACTTCCTAGCTGTGTGACCCTAAACAAGTCACTTCATCAAACTTTCAACACCTCTTCTGGGAAATTATGGTGGTTAGACTATGCAGCTTTAACATGCTATAAGACACAGAGGAGGGAAATTACAAGGGCACCTCACAGAATATATTTCTGGAGATCTAGGATGTCCCCCTTTTCTGCCTTTTTATTTTAGCATAGTGCCAGGCACATAGTAGGTGTTTGATAAGTACTTGTCAATTGATTGATATTTATGACCTTTTTGATCAGGGAACATATCTGAGTCTCTCTGAATGTCAATTTCTTTCTCCATAAAATGAGTTAATGTATCTATAACTAGAGGTTTTTAAAGGATCAAATAAAATCAATCTGCCAATGTTTTGTAATGTTAAAATGGTGGCAATCATCTTCTTTTCTTTCTGATGGATTTCAGATAGAAATGGATCTGAAACAAGTCTCTATCCTACAATTATCCCTTCATATTTCATGTTCTATGGACCATTACATGAATGAAAAAAATACTTTTTTTGAAGTTAAATAAAAGTCTTAGGCACTCAGCTCATCTTCTCTAGGTAAACCAAGAGCATCCTTGGGACAATTCCAGGAGCAGACAGGACCACAGGTACGATGTATGATATATACTTCATCTTGTCCCATGATCTAGAATTCTTCCGCTCAGTTTCTGTATTTGGAAGGCTTGTAGTTCCAAGGCATGTGACTAGTATGAGCATTTGGTCCATTAAAACATTATTCTTGTGTTTTTATGGATCAATCTCACATCCAAGTAATTTGGGACATTTTTACCAGTAGAATCATCATTCTCATTTTGTTTAGTGGAATTCCAAAAGAAGCAGTCCTGGGTCAGGTCACTGTCTTGCTGGTAATCTCTTGAATTTAATCTTTGTGGACTATCACATGGGTGGACAATATAGCTGTTATTTTTTAATTAAGCAAAATTATTAGGGCATCAACTTATTTTCTGTGGACTCACTGAGAACATTCCCAGAACTACTCTAGTGGTGGACATAACATCCTGTTCCACTATGATTTTTATTTCTCCAGAGAACTCTCTGTATTTACAAGGCTTTTTGTCCCATAAGATGTGGAGATGATAGCTGTGTTGGGAGAACTTTAAAAAAAAAAGAAACAAAAGGGGGGGTACCCCTGAACTATAGAAGGTAGAGCTGTCTGACTAGAGCTTCAAAGAAGTCAAAGGAATACAGGCATAAATGAGAAAGCGAGAAAACGAGTTCAGGCCTCGAACGCCAGAGTAGAGTATAGAATAATAGTGTCATTTAATATTATAACTATAGAATATTATTTTATATTATGTATATTATAATGTCACAGGCAAATCACTAAGATTCTAAGTTTCAGGGAAATTACTGACCTACATAGGTAGAACAAGATTAATTGACAAGTTTCTTACCCAAAAAATATATGCAGATTATTATGATTTTTCTGGGCAGTGTAGCTTAGTGAGATAGAAGGCTAGCCTTGGAATCAAGATAACAAGAACAACGATGATGATGATGATGATGATGATGATGATGGTGATGATGGTTATGATGATGGTGATGATGATGATGATGAGCATGAGGATTATGATGATGGTGGTGGTGGTGGTGATGATGAGGATGATGATGATGATGGGTTAGCATTTTAGTATTTGCATAGCATTTTACAGTCTGTGAAACGTTTTACAAATAATCATCTTATTTGGTCATAGGAGGTAGGTGCTATTGTATTCACATTTTACAGATGAGAAAACTGAGGCAGAAAGGGTTAAATGACTTGCCCAGGATCACATGCAGCAAGTGTCTGAGGACAGATTGAAACTCAAGTCTTCCTGAATCCGTATCCAGTGCTCTATTCACAAATTCACATAGATAATTTGGGTAAAACTCCTTCTTCTGATACTTATTAGCTGAGGGACACTGGACACCTCAGGGTTCTAGGCAACCCTCTAAGACTATAAATCACAGTGAGCTACTGGTCTGTGTTGGTGAAGGGGACTTCCACACTGAGAGTTCTCTATCTAGGTAAAACCACTCAGTCAAATCAACTTTTTGCTCTATTATTAGCCATTCTTCAGGCTAGTCAAAAATAGATATCTTGAGAATATGGTCCTGGAATTTTTGGTTACCATTTGTCAGGACCACAGAATTAATAGTACTCATGTCAAAACAAAAATGGAGCATAATAAAAACAGATATAATATACCATATATAGTATTTGGACTCAGACGCTAGTTATGGAACTCTGGAAAAGAAACAACTTCTGTCTGTCTCAGTTTCCTAAACTGTAAAATGTAGATAATAATAGCTCCTATCTCTCAGGGTTGTAAGGCTCAAAAGAGATAATATTTATAAAGTGTTTTTCTCTCTCACTGTATACATACACACAGACACATACACATACATATTTCTGTTAATATATGTGTATATAGGTATATGTGTATACATGTATATATGTATCTATATTTATATATGTGTATATGTATATATATTTCAAGTTTGCAAAATACTTTATATACATTATCTCAACAACCTTGTGAGGTGTGTACTGCAGATGTTATTATTTTGCAGATGAAAAAAATAATTTTTCAAGCAAAAATTGATTCAGCTGTCCCTACCAGAGCCAACATGTGCACACCTGGTTTGCTACATTTAAGTTACAGAACTTAAGTGTGTGTGTATGTGTTCATCTTTCGTTGTTGAAGAAGACCATGCCATCAGAGAAATGATGGCATGACTTGCACTTGACTTTTACCTTGAGTGAGGGAAGACTATGCAGGTCACCAACTTCACTTCTCCTCCAGAGCCATCTGAATCCAGTGACCAGATATTCATCAGGATGACTGGAGATGACCCAGGTTGAGGCAATTGAAGTTAAATGACTTGCCCAAGGTCACACAGCTAGTGAGTGTCAAGTGTCTGAGGTGAGATCTTAAATGAGACCAGGAAGGAATTAGAGTGTTTGAGTGACTTTTTCCTGGACAGCTAATAATATCTTTTGGAGTCAGAATTAGCCCCTAAATTTTCCTCACTCCAGGTTCAGTCTCTAACCATGTGGTGTCTCAAATACCCAAATCACGCCAAAACATCGAATTTGCCATAGTCAGATCCTTCTCCCCATTTGAATCATCAATTTAGAACCAGAAGAGACCATGATTCTGACCTCCTTATTTTACACATGAAGAAGCTAGGGCCAAGAGAGGCTCATGCTGGTCCAGGGTCCCAAATATTGTAAGTGGCAGTCAGGATTTGAATCCAGGAACAATTCATTACTCTTTCCCATGCTCCCCAGGAGGTGAGAATCACTCTGCTAGTACATACTTGGATTTTGCTCTGCTAGTCTGAATCTAGGCCATCTTTTCCTTCTATTCTGTCTTACATAAACCTCAGGCTTCCTATAACCCCATATTCTTATTATTTTTAGTCCATATCAGGAAAGGCTTTTTTTTTCTTTAAAGGTGACCTTTCAGGGCAAACCTGCAATATGACCAATACCAAGTAATTGATGATTTCCCTGCTAATTACCAGGCATGTTTCTGCAGGATGATCCTGCTGGAGATGTTATTTAGTATTGATGGAACTCTCAAAACGTTTTACTATCTTTTCAATTAACCCAGATGATTAACGATGAAGATATAGAGGCACAGAAGAAAGTTCAGTGGCTTCCCAAGGTCCCAGGGCCCATCTGTGATCCTGGATTGTAGTCTCATCCTCAGAATTATTCTCTCTTTACTACTGTTCGCTGGTTCACCATCTCTCTTATACCATTAGATGGTAACAAAAAAAATCTTCTGACCCGGATACTGAGACCTTCTCTGGGGCCAAGCCAAAAACTGAGACCATCCCAACACATGGAATTGGAGACAGCACAGTACAGAGAAAAGAATATTAGAATGGTCAGGGTATGGGTTCGAATCCTGGCTGCAATTTGTGCCTTGAGTGACCTCAGGCAAATTACTGCATCTCTCTGGTCCTCAGTCCTTCAACTGTAAAATTAGGGCCTCTAAAGTTCCTTCTCACTCAAAATTTAAAATTCTATTAATTCAAGCAAATTCAACCTGCATTTATTAGGCACCTATTATGTGCCAGGCACTGGAATGACAAAGAACAGTAATTAAGAAGACCCCTGCTCTCAAGGAGCTTATATTCTACTGAGTTCTAATAAGGACTTATATAAATAATTAAAATATATATATATGTGTGTGTGTGTGTGTGTGTGTATGTGTGTGTGTATGTTCAAATATGGGCTCAGTTACTAGTTTTATGACCCCGGGCAAGTCACTTAACCCGTATTTGCCTCAGTTCATCATGTATAAAATGGAGACACACTGGTGGAGGAAATGGCAAACCACTCCAGTATCTTTGCTAAGAAAACAAAATAAACAAAAAAAAGACCTCATGAAGAGTCGGAAATAACAACGAGAGATGAAGGAAAGGCAAGGAGGGAATGTATTCTAGACATGGGGGATGCCCCACTGTCCACTCATTGGTTGGATATGTTGCGATGGGGTCTCTTGTTTGGTTACACAACGATTGGGCCTCTGGGGTCTCCACTTCTGAGACTTTGTGATTCATTTTTGCCTTTGCCTCTTGAGTTTCGGCCACATTGCCTGGTTAATGCTCAATAAGTTCTTGTTGAATAAATAAGTGATTGAATTCTATAAATCCACTGCCTCTCAGGGGCCTGCAAGGTTCACAGATTAAGAACCACTGGTCTAGAGGACAACTCCAGTTAGGTGACACAGTTGATGGACTGTTGGGTTCTCAGTCAGGATGACGAGTTCAAAACTTGCCCCAGACATTTACAAGTTGTGTGACCCTGGGAAAGTCACAAAACTTCATATAGCCTCAGTAAAATAAGATGATTAGATTAGCTGGCCTCTAAAATCCTTCCCATCTCCGAATCTATCTCCAATCGATCTCCAATCTCTGATGCATCTTCTAAGCCTAAAAAATATATCACTAATTATGTATTAAGGAGAATTTGAAAGGACATGTGAGCTATGGAGGAGATGGACAAGGGCTAGAGTCAGTCTCTCCATCTCAATTAGCTGAGAAAGACTTCAGGGAGAGAGTAGAATCCCCAGAAATCCCAGAACACCAAAAGGGAAAGTTATGGTGGATTGAGAGGTGCAAGGCATGGTCTGATAATATATCCAAGAAGGATTTGTGTAGGCTCAGAGGAGCATCTGGGAAAGCTGTTGAATGTGGAGCATTCTGATGAAGTATTGTGGACCTAGGGAATAGTAACTAGAAGACTCCTTGGAGATTTTTGACTCAGAGGCTGGAGGTCAGAAGGGAGCTATGGAAGTGGTGGAGGGATGGTCATCTTTTCTCACCAGTCAGAAGAGTTAGAGTAATTACAACAGCAAGTCATCCCACATATATCGACAATAACCACAAGAATGATAAAATATTTTATAATACTTTAAGATTTACAGAGTATTTTGCATATTTGTCTCATGTGACCCTCATAACAATTCAGTGAAGTAGGCGCTATCATATCACTAAACCCATTTTATAGGTAAGAAAATAGTAAAGGAGAGAGATCAAGTGATTTTCCCAGGATCACACAGCTAGGAAGTATCTGAGGCAGGACTTCTAGACTCCGAGTTCAGTGTTCTACTGCCCCAAGCTGAACCTATGTGTGCACACCTGGTTTGCTATATTTAAGTTGCAGAACTTAAATAAGACCGGGAAGGAACTAACCCTCTTACATCTGACTTAAGAAAGCTTAGAGTGGAAGGGCACTAGACCAGCACCATGAGTTATATTTACATTATGCTTATTAGAGCAGGTATTGTGATTAGGGCTCTAGAGTTAAAAGGGACCTCAGAGACCATCTCGTCCTATTTTTACGAAAGAAGAAACTGAGACTCAGGGAATTTAAAGGGCTTGCCCGGACTTACACAGGCAATGATTTGCAGCCACAGCGTCTGGCACGCACTCAAAAGCTCCAGAGGATCTGGGATTTCATCAGTGGTTGATCCAACAATGCAGATAAAAAACCATCCCAGGTGACTCTTGGTCACATTCTCCCCTAAGTCCACTCTGGGTGTTCATCCAATATGCTGGGGCTCTCCTTCAGTTTCTCCTAACATTAAGAGGAAACAAGTGAAAATGAAGAGAAAGGAGAGGACATCCCTTTCTAGAGTGGGAGAGGTACCAATGTGTTCCATACTGTATGCTTTCAGACTTATCAATGTATTGATCAGTTGTGCTAATTTTATTTTCCTCTTTAATAATATTATCTGTTGTACAAGACGGCTTGAAGGAGGAGGAAAAGAGAGGATATTTGGGATGACCAAGATGATGTAAGAAGCAGAAGACATCAACAAAAACTTACTTTTAAAAAATAGAATGAGAAAAGGAGGGTATCAGTGCCCCATGTGGCTTTCCTCTAACTTTCTCCCTTGAGCTAGTCCCATAAGCATCATATCTTTCATTGGGCGCCCAACTTTTTTCAATAACAGCTTTAATTTCGGTTCCTCTTCAGAAATCCTAGCATTTCAGGCTCATCTCTTCCACCACATACCCTCTACTGCCTTTTTGGATGAGATTTGGATGAATTTCTTCCCATAAATCTTAGTGTTCTCTCTTTGCACATAGTAGGTATTTAATAATGCTGTAGATTTGGGACTGGAAAGGATCTCAGAAATCATTGCATCAGTCAGTCAACAAGTGTTTACTAAATGCCTACTCTCCACTTAGCACTAAGGATGCCAAGAAAGGCAAAGTCAATGCCCAGCCTTAGGGAACTCAAGTTCTAACAGAGACCACATGCAAATGACTAAATACAAACAAGATGTAGATGAGGGGGAGGTCAACTAAGATGGTAAGGCACTAGCAGCAGGGAAGACCCTTGCAAAATATGGGCTTGGAACTAAATCTTGAAGGAAACCAAGGATTCAAATAGCCAATAAATGGTCGTTGAATTGAATTGCATTCTCCTACAGTATCTAGATGCTGGTTTCCAAATATGCCATTGCAAGAAGGTTATTGAAGGAGTTAGATACACAGGGGAGAGAGGGCTGGATTTGGAGCATGGAAAACTGAAGTTCAGAATCCTGCCTCAGACATCACTTAACTGCTTTCTGCCTCAGTTTCCTCATCTGTAAGATGGGAATAATAAAGCATCTTCCTCCTAAGGTTGTTATGAGGATCAGATGGGATAAAATTTGTAGTGTTTTGAAAATTTTAGAGCATTACATAAATGCTATTAATATATTACTATCTGATTTTCATTGTTGTTGTGCCTTATTAAAAAAGTATGCATTTCATCATCTCATGAGGACCCACCCCAAGTCAAAGAATAGTGGCATATGACATCACCCTTAAAAGGGCCACATTTGTTAGCCTAATGAATCCAGAAAAGCAATACATTAAGACATTAACCGTCAAAACTGTCACGTGAGTTCCTGACAGCATAAGGAGAAAACAAAAGATGGGAGTTGGAATGTCAGCCATATGGCTTAATACCTAAGGCGTCCTGGATGGCTTCTCAGTCCTTTCGCTCTGGGCCTCTCTGAAAATGCCCTGACCTTCCCTAAAAGCCACTGACACCCAGGACTTTTCAAACAGAGCTTTAAATGGGAGAGCCAAAGACCTCAGGAGCCCTGTGCGGCTTTGTCGGAGGCAAAGTTCAGGCGAGAAAAGCTCAGTAATAAAACCTGCACAAAGATAATAAATGGGGGCTGTCAGATCGATTCTCACTTGAGACACCAACTGTAGCTAATATTACTCGATATGCAGATGTTTTCTGTCTCTTTCCCTCTTAAAAAAATGGAGTATGTTTAAATGGATTAATGATAAATTGGTATTAATATGAAGAGGATATGATGCAGAGTGACCCAGGGAGGCAGAAATGTCAAGTGTTGGAGACATATATGAATGATGAAGCGCTCACTGCTAAGCCAGAGGATCTCGGGAACTGAAAATGTTTAATAGCTCTTCAGTTTCAGGACCACACAACCCACTGAAAGAGGGGGAAAAACCAACTCTAACTCAACTAAAGCCAACCATCAGGCAGAGACAATGTATGATTCACCTTTGGGGAGGCAATTTAGCGCAGCAGATGGAGAGCGGGACGTGAAGTCAGGTAGACCAAGGTTTAAATCCTATCTGTAGGATTTAATGAGCTGTGCGACCCTGGCGCGGGCCCTCACCCTCTCTGAGCCCCTTCCTCATGGGGCCTTGGTAAAGATCAAATGAGATAATGTATGGAAAACACTAGACAAGTCTATGAAGCGCTCGCTATATAAATGCCAGTTATTATTCATTATCATTATCACTCAGCTCATCTTTTTAAAAAGGAGTTAAGCTAAAAATAATCCAGAAATGCCAATAACTTATCATTCTTCTATAGCTAATGTTGGATGGACTTCTGTACAGGCAGATAAGATTGGGGCAGCAGCAACTTAGTCATCGTAGACCAGAGGCTGGCACATAGTAGGTGCTTGATAATGCATGCTTAGTGATTGGTTTTTGCTGCTCTTGATTACCTCCAGAATCAAATATAAAACTTTGGCATTCAAAATGCTTCTTCATTTGTCCCCTCCCACCTTTCCAGTTTTCTTAAACCTTCCTCCCCTTCCCCCATGTGCTCTATGACCCCTATTCCCTAAACAAGGCATCCACTCCCAACTCCAGACATTTCCCCCTAAAATCTCACCTTCTGCAAGAAGCCTTTCCCGACTCCTTTGATGAATCCAATGTTTTTCCAAGGATACCATGCTGCCTCCATTACTGGTCACTTAGTGGGCAAATTCCACAAAATTGTCTGAGAGTGCCTAAAGTCAAATGACTTGCACAAGTTTATACAAGAAGTAGAAACAAAAGTAGAATTAAGGTCGGAATCTTTCTGACTCCTAAGCCAATTTCCAATCCAGCATCTTCTGCTCCTTCAATTATGTGTTATATTGTAGTATTTTGTCACTGTTGTTTTTCAGTTGTGTCTAACTCTTTGTGATCCCATTTGGGGGTTTCTTGTCAAAGATGCTGGAGTAATTTACCGTTTCCTTCACTCATGGCATAGATGAGGAAACTGAGGCAAACAAGGTCAAGTGACTTGTCCAGGGTCCCTCAGCTAGTAAGTATATGAGTCTAGATTTGAACTTGGGTCTTCCTCAGTCCAGGCCCAGTGTTTTGTGTACCATGGAACCACTTAACTGCTCTATTGTAGTACTTTAGTAAACTATAACACTGGGCAGCTAGGGGGTTCACTTGTTAGAGTGCTGGTCTGTCTTAACTCACCTTTGTGAGTTCAAATCTAACTTCACACACTTCCTAGGTCACTTAATCCTATTTGCCTTAGTTTCTTTATCTGCAAGATGAACTGTAGTATCTTTGCCATTCCAATATCTTTTCCAAGAAAATCCAAAATGAGGTCACAAAGAGTTAAACACAATTGAAAAATGCCTCAACACCAACAAAACCTATAAAACTAGCCTTGGAGTTAGAGACCCTGACCCAAATCTCATCTCTTTCACTTGCTACTTAGTTTGTGTGTCATTTAGGGTCCTTCTTTCCCTCATGAAGACACAAAATCTCTGTTACTTTAATGTAACATTGGGAATTAGGGTAGAGAAGGGGATGGTTTTATCTATATTGGGAACTTGCAGGATTTAAAATTTAGACCTGAAAGAGACCTTAGAGGTACCTGAGTCCATCTGAGTCCTAACAAGGTGGAATGACTTGTCCAGGATCATACAGCTAAGTCAGTGTCTAAGGCAAGATATAAAATTAAGTTTTCCTGACTCTAAATTCAACACTCTAGCCACTGTGCCACCTACATGCCCCACTCTCAATAGGAAACTTCTTCCATAGATGGAAACTGGTGACTCGTCTACATAGTCCTTGAAAGCTGCCTGAGAGGTTAAATAGATAACATAATACAAAATACAATATATAATTAAGTACCTAACATAACTACAATATATTATAATACAACATGTATTAGTAGCATATGATACTACTAGTATTTGTAGAGCCAATCTGCAAATGGATGGAACAAGGATCATAAGATCAGGGGTCAGGCATCCTGTCACCCCCATCCTTAACCTGAGTCTGAAACCAGGGACCTTGAAGCATTAACCCATCAAACACCCTGGCAAAGCATCAATCATAAAAAGCGAATGAGATGTTCATCCATCACATTCAGACCTCATGTTTGTAGCATGAATAATCCAAAACAGAAGATATTGCTCCTAAGTCCTTTATATGGTAGTCAACTCTGGAATGCATCCCATGATTTGCTCTGTGAGTGAGCTTGTGTGTGTGTGTGTGTGTGTGTGTGTGTGTGTGTGTGTGCAGATTCATTATTCTGCTTATAACCTTAATATTAAATTGAGCTTGTATTTCCCAGAGTATGACCCAGATGATGGCCAGGGCAGGCAGCCCAGATGCACACTGGTAGCCAAGGTGGGGTAACTAATTTACTACAAATAATACCAGAATGTGGGCAGTGTCCATGTAGCTAATGGATAAAATAAGGAAGATCAACCTTTGAGATTTAATGTATTTTGGAATCACAGATCTAGAGATGGAAAAAACCCTTGAGGCCATACAAAATCAAAGATCTTCATTTTCAGATGGGTAAACTGAGTCCCAGAGAGGGGAAGCGTCTGCTGCTCTGCCTCATTTCAAGCACACAGAAGATCCCCCCTCATCACCTCTCATTCCACCACCATGTTGCTAACTCAAGCCTTGATTGACTCCACCTCCCCCAACCTCCTCTCCCATCTGATGGGAGGGCTCCTCCCAATGCCTTCCTTGAGAGAGTACAGAAACCAGAATTTTGGGCTCATTTTACTTTGTATCTGATGCTCTTTCTGGTTTTAACTCTATGAAAGGAGGTGCCCCCTCACTGTGTACCTTATCATCCACTTCCCCCTTCCCTGCCTCTTTTTGTGTGGTGTCTCCTCTCTTGAAATTCTAAGTTCCTTGAGAGGAGTGACTGTTTTTTAATCAGTTATATCCCTAGTACTTGGCACAATACCTTTCACATAGTAGGTACTTACAAATGTTTATTGGATTGCGTTGGAAGTGGTAGGGACAGGATTTGAACTCAAGTCCATTGACTCTGAATCTAGCACATGCAATTCAGTATAACAGAGGACCCTCTTGGTTCTTATTGAAAGCAGGATTGTAAAAGTTGAAAGAATAGCAGTCTAAAATGATTTCACCATTCATGAGACTAGAGCCATAGACCTCTGGGATAATCTGTAACAATAAATTGACAAGCATTTATTATGTTCCTACAGTGTGTCAGGCTCAGGGACACAAACACTGGGGGCATCAGGTGATGAGGTATCCTCCTGACGTGATATTTACCACAAGTGACCTGGAGGCCCTGTCACAACCTGATCCACTCTGTCCTATTTCATGAGTGAATGGGAATTGGGGCTGTCCTCATCCTCATTCATAGATAAGACAGCTGAGGTACAGAGGAGTTTTGTGGCCAGAAAGAGGCAAAAAGAAAAATTTGCCTGACTGTTCCTACTCCCAACTATCCTTTCTATGTCTTTTCTCATCACTCGACTTGCCTCCCCTTGTCTTCTCTGTTTTCTCCTTTCCCTCTCTCCTCCCTTCATTCTTCTCTCTCTCCTCTCTGCCTCTCTCTCTCTCCTTCCCTACCCCTTTTCATGCCTCTGTTCTTGTCTCTCTTCCACTATGTCTCTCTCTATAATCAATGCCTCCATTTCCTTTCCTCTCACACTTTCCAACTCTGAAGTCTAGCTTCCAATTCTGAATCACAAAATATAACAGACTTTCTACATGGAAGACAGAACCAAAACATTTATTTAAACATCAGAAAGTCAAATCTATCATAGCAACAAAGAAATCAATACACAATAACAATGAAGGGAGCATCACCATCCCCAAGCCTTCCCCCTGAGAGGGCCTTCCCACAAACAAACACTCACAGCTCACTGCCTGCCTCCTCTCTCTCCCTCAGCTCTAACTGCTATGTCCCTATGTCCATCTTCCTTTCAGCTATGCTCCATCCATTTGGCAAACTCCTCTCACAGACTCATGTGACTCAAGCTTCCATGTAACTCAAGCAGGTTACATGGGCCTATTAATAAATGGGTAAGATCTTCCCCTTATGCAAAAATATATTAACAATACACCTTATCATTCCACCAAAACTGCTCTCTCCAAAGTGACCAGTGATCATCCAGTGGCCTTTTCTCAATCCTCATTCTCTTGACCCCTCTACAGCTTTTAACACTGTTTATCATTCTCTCTTCCTTGGTGGCTTCTCTCTAGGTTTTTGGGACACCCTTCTCTCCTGGTTCTCTCCTACCACTATGATTGCTCCTTCTCAGTTGACTTTGCTAGATCTCCATCCAGGTCATGCCCATGAACCATGGGGATCTCCCAAGGCTCTGCCTTGAGCACTCTGTTTTTCTCCCACTATACTACTTCACTCAATGATCTCATCAGCTTTCACAGTTCCAATGATCATCTTGATACAGATGATTGTCAAATATATTTATCTAACTTTTCTCCTGACCTCCAGTCCCACATGTCCAACTCTCTAATGGACATCTTGAATAAATTTCCCATAGATATCTTAAATGTGACAGCTAAAACTGAACTCATTGTCTTTTCCCCTTTCAGACTTTCCCTATTACTGTTAAGGTCACCATCATCTTCCCAGTCCCCTAGGATGGCAACCTATATGTGCCATCCTCAACTCTTTGCTCTCTCTTACTCTCCATATCCAATCTTCTGCCAAGATCTATAGAGTATACCTTTGCCACATCTCTCCTATGCAGTCTTTTCCTTCATGGACACTTCCACCACTCCAGTACAGAACCTCATCTCCTCAAGTCTGGACTATTGAAATAGTCAGCTGGAGGGTCTGACTGCCTCAAGAATCCCCACTCAAATCCATCCATTCACCAATCCAACTGATCTTCCTAAAATGCAGAAGTGACCTCCTTAGTCTCCTATTTAGTGAATTCCATGGACTTCCCATCACCAACAAAATCAAATGCAAAGCTTTCTGTTTCTCATTCAAAGTCCTTCCATTGTGGGCCTTTCCTAACTTACTCCCTTCCACATTCCCTACAATCTAGTGAGTATGTCTCTGGTCTTCTTCCTATCTTCTGACTTCATGAATTTTCACTGGCTGCCCCCATGCTCAGAATTCTCTCCCTCAGCACCTCTATATCTTGGTTTCCCTATGAGAAGATTTTCCTACTCCTCTTTATTCTCAGCACCTTTCCTCTGATATTATCCCCAGTTTTTGTAGCTTTTGCCTTGGCTCTGGAAGACAGAGTGAGACTGACAAGTGTGCAACTATGCCTCACTTTACTCCAGCTCCCACCCAAGTCATCACTTACATGCTGGCATCGGTCCTCTTAAAAAAATGAAGGACAATCAGCCACAACATCCCCCAATTTAAGTCTGTCTGTATCTTCTTGGTACATATGCCATCTTCCCCTGTAGGCTGTGAACTGGACCACACGAATTCTTTTCTCACCTTTCTTTGTATCCCCCGTGCTTAGCCTGGCACAGTTAAATGCTTGTTGACTTCCTTCCTTCCTTCCTTCCTTCCTTCCTTCCTTCCTTCCTTCCTTCCTTCCTTCCTCCTCTTTACCCCTACTCTCTTCCTCTCTTTTTCCCTTTCATTTGCCTTCTTCCTCCTCCTTTGCTTCTTCTTC
Organism: Bettongia penicillata ogilbyi; assembly: GCA_023548195.1. Classification (NCBI taxonomy): domain Eukaryota; kingdom Metazoa; phylum Chordata; class Mammalia; order Diprotodontia; family Potoroidae; genus Bettongia; species Bettongia penicillata. Next base: position 2,401,650 of record JAJHZJ010000513.1, read on the forward strand.
TCCCTCCCCTTTCCCCTCTTCCTTCACACAGATAGTAAATAGTAGAGTCATAATTCAATGCCAATTCTTCTGACTTCAAATCCAGTTTCTCATCAACATACCAGGACAGCTATCTGTCTCTATCTCATTGGAAAATTTGCCTTTACAATGTCTGACTAGTTATCTACCCTCTGTTTAAACACTTCTAGTGAAGGGTAACCTACTACCTCCCTATCAATCAATCTCTAAACTTTCATTAACAAGTAAGAGCCTCAAGAGTAGTAGTAGTAATAGTAGCAAAAGCAAGAGTACTAGTGGTAGTAGCAGCAACAGTAGCAGTAGTAGTGGTGGTAGTAGCTACAGCAGCAGCCTCAGCATCAGTAGCAATAGTAGTAGTAGTAGTAGTAGTACTAGTAGTAGTAGTAGTGATGGTAGCAGTGATAGTAGTAGGAATACTTAAATAGGGCTTTAATGTTTGCAAAGTACTTTACCTAGATTATCTTCTTTGATCTGCCCTATAACCCTGTGAGGTAGATGCTAGTGGGATTTGAGACCTGACTCCAAGTGAATCATCCAGGAGACTGGGTCTCTTTCTAATTCATACTTAGATGCTCATAACTAAACTTAACTTCTCCAGTGGATATTTATTTTCAAAGGACAATAGAGAGAGCAAAGATGTATGCAATGGAATGAATCCTATAGTAGAATATCATGTCCTTTGGCATTAGGAGCAGGGAGATATTTAGGAACCAGTGGAGCTGTCCTGGTACATTGATGAATCTCTTCTCTACAGAGTCAATGAAAAAGCATTATAGCTAAAATGAAAAACACAATCCCTTGCTTTTTGGGAAAATAAAATAGGATTAAGTGAACATCATAATTAGTTTTAACAAAGGAAATAAGTCACAAAAAGACAACATATAGCCTAAAGGGGGTATATGGAAACAGGAGGACAAGCCTACCTGCTTTGTCTTCATCTGATGATAGCTGTGTTGGTAGAATGGAGTTAGGGTCCCACAATCAGAAAGCCAAGGTCCAGTGATCTCTGACCCAGGTCCATCAGAGAAAATTAGGAAGCACTCAAGAAATATTTTCAAGGATATCTTGTTAATGATCTTGTGATATAAAGTCTAAAATCACCCAGTCCCTTGCACCCTCTGTGCCTGAGATCTCAGGTTTCTAAGAGCATGGCCCAATACACAAGACTTTCCAGGATACAGGACACAGGGGGACAAAAGTTGCCCAGATAATTCTTCTTTTCAAAACTGTACAGTTGTCCTCTAACGAGGTCTTTCCTGGCTCTTAAGCTCTCCCCCTCGCCAACATGTTCAGCTCTGCAAACACACTATAGACAGGCCAGCTAATGAGCATCACTTCAAAGGACCAGGATTTCCCTGAGAGGAAACTTTGGAGTGGGAGATAAGCTGATGGCCATAGTAGAGTTATTATCAATGGTTATTGTCTCTTTGCTCCCACAGCTCAACTTTTCTCCTCTCTAATCATAATCATGGCTGGGGACAAGGGAGGGGGGGGGTTATAGTCATTGGCAATAATATTCCATTCTCCTCAAAGCATCCAGGTCCCCCAACCATAGGACTATAGGTTTTCATTCATTCATGCTGAATAAACTACTTCCTTGAAAGCAGCCTCTATCACCAAGTGAACTCAGTCCCATGAAAGGTCTGAAGTAGAACACTTAAATGAATGAAAAGTTCTTGTCTTTCTTTAAGAGAGGATCATTCACAACACTTGAGCCTGGCACAAAATTCATTCCCTCCCACCTGATTCCTACATAGGCCACATAGGAAGACAACACAGAGAGAGGGAGGGAGAGAGAGACAGAGACAGAGACAGAGACAGAGAGAGAGAGATGACCTGTTGCCAACACCTGGTATCAATAAGACTTTTGCCCAAAGTAGAGAAAAATTTTAAATCAGACTTTGGAGGATACTGTGTTCTCAGTTCCATTTATTCAAGGAGGGACTGTTTTACACCCTCATTTCTCATTGAACTAATGCCAATTGAGAACCAGTGGGCTAGGCATTGTAGGGAAGTGTAAGCTATAATCCTTGTTTGGAAGTATCTTACAGTAAACTTCTAAAGTCAAGACAAACACAGCAGTAAAGGTAAGTAATATTCTAAGTCACTGTTCATTGTCCTTCATTCTCAGAGAAGATCAAAATGACATAATTATTCTGTAGTCAAATTACAGTGTGTCTGACTGTGACTGATCACACCAACATGAGTTCAGAATGCTCTACCACAAGTCAGGCACAAATAGCCCATTGAACATTTACAATGGATTCTCTAAATTTGTGTTTCTCATGTTTCTTTTGAGCTAATTCAATTTCACTTTCTTCATAGAGCACAACACCTTTTCTAATGAGGATATGCCATGTTGGAAGGTTCTGTGCCAGTATCTCCCATGTCATGCAATCAATTCCAAAGTTCTTCAGAGAGACCTTGACAGTGTCCCTGTATTGCTTTGTCTGACACCACGTGAATCTTTTTGGCAAGCATACATTTCTTATTCAAGCAACATGGCCACCCCATTGCAGTTGAGCACTCTACAGAGTTTGAATGCTTGAAAGTTTAGTTCAAATAAAGACTTCAGTGGCTGGTGCCTTATCCTACCAGGTAATCTTCAGAATCTTCCTAAGACAATTCAGATGGAAACAATTCAGTTTCCTGGCATGGCACTGGTAGACTGTCCATGTTTCACAGGCATACAACAATGAGGTCAGCATACTGACTCTGTAGACTTTCAGTTTGATTGTCAGTCTAAAACCTCTTTTCTCCCACACTTTCCTTCAGAGCCTCTCAAACTTTGAAGTAGCCCTGGCAATGTGGGTATCAATCTTATTATTCAATGTGTACATCCCTGGAAAGTAAACTACCAAGGTAAGTGAACTTATTCACAGCATTCAGAACTTCTCCATTTGCTGTAACTGATGCTCCCATTAGTGTGGTGCTGGTTGATGGAGCACCTGTGTTTTCTTGGTATTGAATATTAGGCCAGAATTTGCACAGGTAGTGAGCAGAGCCAAGATGGTAGAATAGAAAGACATACATAGTTTAGCTCTTCCCCCACAGCCCATAACATACCTGCAAAGAAAGACTCTCAACAAATACTGGACCAGCAGAAGCCACAGAAAGACAGAGTGGAGGAGATTTCCAGCCCAGGGTGACCTGGAAGGCGACAGGAAAGGTCTGTCGCAACGGATGCAGAGTTTGGCCCAGCCTTGGCTACATGACTCTGGGAGGAGCAGGACCAGAGCAGGTTTCAGGGACAAAACCCCTAGAAGTAGCAGTAGTTCACAGATCCCTCAACCTACAGGTGCCAAAGGTTAGTGAGAGGGCTTTTTCAACCTGAGCAAGAAGGGAGCAGAGTCCACCCCTGGCCCTGGCCTGAGGCGGTGATGGAGGCTGGGCAGTGGAGGCTTCTGGAGGCCATTGCAGGCAAGCAGAAACCAGCATCCATCGTTCCATTGTTGGAGTACTGAGCATAAAGCCTCTTGGGGAATTGAGCAGCTGATCTGAATCTCAGCCCTGAGCATGATCCTAGGGTGACCAGGAGCACTAGGACCCTCCTCTTGACAAAGGGTTCAGAAATCAAGTAACTGGCTGGGAAAATGCCCCAAAAAGGGAAAAAAAATAAGACCATAGAAGGTTACTTGCTTGGTAAACAGGGATTTCCTTCCATCCTTTCAGATGAGGAAGAAACAAAGCATGATGTCAGAGGAAGTCAAGGTTTCTGCACCCAGTACCTCCAAAATGAATATACAATGGACCCAGGCCATGGAAGAGCTTGAAAAGTGAGTCAACAGCTTGCTAAAGGAGACATAAAAAAATGTTGAGGAAAATAACATCTTTAAAAATACACTAACTCGATTGGAAAAAGAAATCCAAAAAGCCAATGAGGAGAAAAAGGCTTTAGAAAGCAGAATTAGCCTAATGGAAAAGGAGATTCAAAAGCTCACTGAAGAAAACAGTTCTTTAAAAATGAGAGTGGAATTTTGGGGCGCTAATGACTACATGATAAACCAAGAAATTGCAAAACAAAATCAAAGGAATGAAAAAATAGAAGATAATGTGAAATATCTCATTGGAAAAACAACTGATCTGGAAAATAGATCCAGGAGAAACAACTTAAAAATTATGGGACTACCTGAAAGTCATGATAAAAAAAAAGAGCATAGACATCATTTTTCAAGAAATTATCAAGGAAAATTATCCTAATATTCTAGAACCAGAGGGCAAAATAAATATTGAAAGAATCCACCGATCACCTCCTGAAAGAGAGCCAAAAAGAGAAATTTCTAGGAATATTGTGGCAAAATTTCAGAGTTTACAGGTCAAGGAGAAAATATTGCAAGCAGCAAGAAAGAGACAATTTGAGTATTGTGGAAATACAATCAGGATAACACAGGATCTGGCAGCTTCTACATTGAGGGATCAAAGGGCTTGGAATATGATACTCTAAAAGTCAAAGGAACTGGGATTAAAACCAAGAATCACCTACCCAGCAAAACTAAGTATAATACTTCAGGGGGAAAATTGTCATTCAGCGATATAGAGGACTTTCAAGCATTCTTGATGAAAAGACCAGAGCTGAAAAGAACATTTGACTTTCAAACACAAGAATCAAGAGTAGCATGAAAAGGTAAACAGGAAAAAGAAATCATAAAGAAATTTCTAAAGCTGAACTGTTTACATTCCTACATGGAAAGATAATATGTGCAACTCTTGAGATTTTCCTCAGTATTTGGGATGGTGGAGGGATTATACACACACACTCACACACACACACACAGACAGAGAGCACAGGTTGAGTTGAATCAGAAGGAATGACAGCTATAAAAAATAAAATTAAGGGGTGAGAGAGGAGTATATTGGGAGGAGAAATAGAATAGGGCAAACTATCACTCATAAAAGAGATAAGAAAAATCTTTTTCTTTTTTTAATAGTTTTATTTATTTATTTTTAGATTTCAACATTCATTTCCACAAAATTTTGAGTTCCAATTTTTCTCTCCATCTCTCCCCTCCCCCCATCCATAACATCTTGCATTCTGATTGCCCCTTCCCTCAATGTGTCCTCCCTTCTATCATACCCCATCCTTCCCTTATCCCCATCTTCTCTCTTTTCTTGTAGGGCAAGATAAATTTCTATACCCCATTACCTGTATTTCTTATTTCTCAGTTATATGCAATAACAATTCTCAACATTTGTTTCTAATACTTTGAATTTCAACTTCTCTCCCTCTCTTCCTCTCCACCCATCCCCACTGAGAAGGCAAACAATTCAATACAGACTATACATACATCATTTTACAAAAGCCTTCCATAATAGCCATATTGTGTAAGACTATATTGCCCTCCATCCTACCCTGTCCCCCTTTCTTTTTCTATCCTCTCATTTGACCTTGTCCCTTTCCAAAAGTGTTTACTTCTAGCTACTCCCTTCTCCCTTTTGACCTCCCTTCTGTCATCACCCTCACCCCATTTGTCCCCTTCTCCCCTACTTTCCTAAAGTGCAAGATAGATTTTCATACCAAATTGAGTGAGCATGTTATTCCCTCCTTAAGCCATATGTGAAAAGAGTAAGCTTCACTTTTCCCTTCTCACCTCCTTCCTTTTCTCTTTCATTGAAAAACATTTTTCTTATCTCCTTTATGAGTGATATTCTGTCCCATTCCATTTCTTCCTTTCTCCTCCCAATATTTTTCTCTCTCACCCCTTAATTTTCCTTAGCATTTTTTTGGTTCCCTTTAGCAAGCTGCTGACTCACTTTTCAAGTTCTTCTATGGCCTGAGCCCATTTCATATTCATTTTGGAGATACTGGAGGCAGAAGCCTTGACTTCCTCTGACAATATGCATTGTTCTTCTTCATCTGAAAGGATGGAAGGAGATACCTGTTCACCAAGAAAGTAACCTTCTGTGGTCTTATTTTTCCCCTTTTTTGGGCATTTTCCCAGCCAGTTACTTGATTTCTGAATCCTTTGTTAAGAGGAGAGTCCTAGTGCTCCTGCTTAAGCCAGGATCATGCCCAAGGCTGAGGTTCAGATACCCTGCTCAATTCCCCAGAGGCTTTAAGCTGCACTGCTTGGACAATGGACCCTGGCTGCTTCCTTGGTCACTGGAACCTCCCCCTGCCCACTGCTGCTGCTGCCACTGCCTCTGTCCCCTGAGGCCAGTGCTGGGGGGACCCTGCTCTGCTCTCTCCCAGCTGGGAAAGCCCTCCTCCACTGACCTTTGAAGCTTTCTTTGTTGCTTGTGGGTTGAGGGATCTGGGACCCTCCCTGCTGGGGATTCTGCCCTGGAGGCCTGTTCTGGTCCTGTCCCTCCCTGTGCCACATGGCCAGGGCTGGGCTGCACTCTGCTCAGTGTCCTGTGTGATAGACCTTTCCTGTCAGCCTTTCAGGTTATCTTTGGTTGAAAATCTCTTTCTCTCTGTCATTTTATGAGTTCTGGTGCCCTAGAATTTGTTGAGAGTCATTTTTTTACAGGCATTTTGTGGGCTATGGGGGAAGTGCTAGAATATATGTGTCTTTCTACTCCACCATCTTGGCTCTGTCCCCCAAAAAATCTTTTTCAATGGAGGAGAAAAGGGAGGAGGTGAGAGGGGAAAAGTGAAGCCTACTCTTGTCACATATGGCTTAAGGAGGGAATAGCATGCTCACTCAATTTGTTATGAAAATCTATCTTACACTACAGGAAAGTAGGGGAGAAGGGGACAAGTGGGTTGAGGGGGATGATAGAAGGGAGGTCAAATGGGAGAAGGGAGTAACTAGAAATAAACACTTTGGGGAAGGGATAAGGTCAAATGAGAGAATAGAATAAATGGGGAATAGGGTAGGATTGAGGGCAATATAGTTAGTCTTACACAATATGGCTATTATGGAAGGCTTTTGTAAAATGACATATGTATAGCCTGTATTGAATTGCTTGCCTTCTCAGTGGGGATGGGTGGGGAGGGAGGAAGGGAGAGAAGTTGGAATTCAAAGTATTAGAAACGAATGTTGAGAATTGTTATTGCACATAACTGAGAAATAAGAAATACAGGTAATGGGGTATAGAAATCTATCTTGCCCTTCAACAAAAGAGAGAAGATGGGGATAAGGGAAGGATGGGGTATGATAGAAGGGAGGACACATTGAAGGAAGAGGTAATCAGAATGCAAGATGTTATGGGGTGGGGGAGGGGTGAGATGGGGAGAAAAATTAGAACTCAAAATTTTGTGGAAATGAATGTTGAAATCCAAAAATAAATAAATAGAACTATAAAAACAATTAGCACAGGTAGCAGAGAATTGATCCATAGTTTGTTGCATCTCAGCTTCAGAGGCTGCATTGAGTTCACAATCATCTGCAAAGAAGAAATCATTCACCAATGCTCCCTCCACTTTAGTATTATCATATAATTTTTTCAAGTTGAATAATTTACCATCAGTATGGTGCTGTGTTCATCCTCATTGAAAGCATTTGACAACGTGGCTGAAAATATCATGCTAAAAAGTATGGGAGCAAGCACATAGCCTTGTTTTTCTCCACTGGTGATTGGGAAGGTGCAAGAGCATCATCTATTAACCACAACCCAGGTAAGCATGCCATCATGAAATTGATGTACAATGCTAATTAACTTCTCCTGGTAACCGAATTATTTTTCATAAGCTCTCATGACTAGCAGTATCAAAGGCCTTGGTCACATTAGTGAACATTGTGTACAAGCCACTGTTCTGGCATTTCTCCTAGAGTTGTAGGGAAGCAAATACCATATTTACTATTCCTCGGCCATTTCTGAAGCCACACTGGCTCTTGGGTAGATGATCATCTTCCAGGTGAAGGATCATCCTGTTAAGAATGGTGCTGGCAAGAATCTTGCCAGCAATGACTGAGACACTCCCCTCTCCATGACTGTCACAGGACAATCTATTTTCTTTACCTTTATAGAGATAGACAACAGAGGCATCCTTAAACTCCTGGGAGATAACATTCTCTTGCTATATAACCTGGAAAATTTCAGTCAACTTCTGTATAAGCAATGAACCCCTTACCTAGAAATTTCATCTGGAATAGAGTCAGTACCAGGTACTTTGCCACATGAGAGAAGCCTAATGGCACTCAAAATGTCTTCTTCAGTTGCAGCTTCAGCTGGGAAGGGGGGATTGACTTCAACCTGAAGTAATGGTCAGTGGCCTCAGCATTGATTGATGGTGGTCTATAGAGAACACATGCAAGTGTTCAGCCCATCTCTCCAGAATCATGTTCTTATCACTAATCAATGTGGCTCCATCTGCACTGAGTAGTTAAGATTCACCATAGACCTTTGGCCCATAAATACCTTTCAGGGCATCATAAAAGTGCTTTGGATTGTTACTATCAGTATAAACCTGAATTTTATAAGCTTTCTTACTGAGCTAAGAATCCTGCAGCTTTCTAAGCTTCTCTTGTACTTTACTTTTGATGGAATTAATTGCTGCCTTCTTGGAAATGGATGAGCTGTCCTGCTGGTAAACCCTGTGGAGTTCTTAGTTTTCATTTAGCAGCTTCTGCATTTCCCCATCATTTTCATCAAGCCAGTCTTGATATTGCGAGTGTTTTGACGCAGATGAGCAAATGCAGTGCTATATACCAAATCTCTGAGAGCTGCCCACTCCTTTTCTGCTCCACTGTTGTCAACTTTCCCTCCAAGTTAGCAACAAACTGTTCCTGCTCAGAGAAGCCCTCTAATCTGTTGACTTTTTTTTCTAGTAGTCATTTTGCCTTGGGGCCACTATTTTTGTTGAATGTGAATATATATCTTGGAGAGGATAAGTGTATGATCAGTCCATCACTGCACCACACATTGCTCTCATCACTCTCATGTCCTATCTTTCTCCTCTCCTTACAATCACATGGTCTATTAAATGCCAATGTTTGCTGCTAAAGCACATCCATGAAATTTTATTATGTTTAGGTAAATGGAAGATGGTGTTGGTGATGAGAATGTCATGAGATTCACAAATCTTCAGTGGTAGTGACCATTTCTGTTGCCATTTCCAACTCCATTCCTCCCAAGGATTCCCTGCCATGTCAGGAAGACAGGAAGATCAGAGAAGGGAAGATATTTTGTTTGGTATGATCTCATATCTAGAAGATTCTGTTCAGTTCTGAACACCACAGTTTAAGAAGGATTTTTGATAAGCTGAATATCTTTCAGGAAGCGGTAAAGGGCCTTGAGTTTATGCCATATTCTTCAAGGAATCTGGAGAAGAGAGGACTCGGAAAGAGTATGACAGCGTCTCCTATGGAGGAGGCCTTCACTTCCTTCTAGCTGATGCCAGGGGACAGAAACACAAGCAATGAGTAGGAGTTGCTAAGAAGCCAGCAGAGACTGCATATCAGGGGGAAATTTTCCTAACAATTAGAGCCACCCCAAAGTAGTGTGAGCTATCCCTTCTTGGATGCTTTCAAACAGAGCCTGGATGACCGTTGGTGGGATGATTTTAGATTGAATGGGCTCTGAAGTTTCTGTGGCCACCAGGAGCTCAGGAGGGCAGAAAAGGCTTCCCAGAGGAGGCAAGATTCTAGCTAGACTTCAAAAGATGGGTAGGATGTGGAAAGGGAGGAGTAAAGGCATTTCAAGGAGAGGACAGTGTGCTGAAGTAGAATTGAGAATCAGAAGACCTGGGTTCAAATCTTAGCTCTTCTTACCATCTACACAGCCTTGGACAAGTCCCTTTCCCTCTGGGTCTCAGTTTTCTCCTCTGTGAAATGAGGGTGATTAGACTTAATGATCACTGAGGTCCTTTCCAGTTCTAGACTCTGTAATTCATTCCCCAGACAGTGTGGGTAAAGTCCTTCCTTCTCAGCTCCCCCTGGAAGGAGGTTATTATGATGCCCATTTTACAGATGAGAAAATTAAGGTTGAGAGGTTAAGTGACACACCCAGGATCACACAGGTATCTGAGGCAGGGATTGAACTCAGATCTTTCTGACTCAAAAATACAGTAATCTATGCACTCTGCCACTAGCTGGAATGAGTGAGGTCTCTTTAACATGTTCAATGATTATCAATATCTCATATTCTTTGGAGGCTCTTCTCTGTGGTACCACCTTCAGGAAGTCTTTTTGAATTGCGTTAGTTGTTAAAGACCCTCCCTCTTTAAATGACCTTGATTCATTCATCTATATGTAAGCGTGCACGTGTGCACACACATACACACACACACACACAAATATACACATTCACAAAATCTCAAAATGTCAGAGTGTAAAGGGTCTCCTAGGTCAACAAATCCTATCCAAACCTGACCAAAAGTGCCCTCTACTGAGTTCCCAATTAGGGGTCATTCAGCCTGCGCCTGAAGAACTCTAGAGACATTTCCTCCCAAGATAGCACATCTCCACTTTAATTGTTAGGAGGATTTTCCCTATATGTAGCAGAAATTTTCTTCTTTTCTCCTTCCACTTATCCCCTCCCTTCCATTTCCCCTCCTTGTTCTGACTTAGGGGTCCAGAGACCTGGGTTCCAATACTGTCTTGTGCAACCTTGGACTGGTTACCTTCCCTCTGTTGGCCATACTTGCTTCATCTGCAAAATGGCAGAGAGGGAAACTAGGCAGCTCCCATGGTGCTTTCCAACTCTTAACTCTTTGACGGTAATTTTAATCCTCCTTCCAATACTTGAAAAATGATCATATCCTCCCTAAGCCTTTTCATTTTCAAGCCAGCCTTGCCCATTCCTTCACCTGATCCTTGTATAGCATGCCACAGCCCACCCGCCTTGCCCCGTGCCCCATGCCCCACGCCCCACACCCCCTTATGTAAGCCTCCTGAAGGCAAGGATGATTTTGTTCATTCATGGCCTCTGTCATAAAATGTCCTGATTCCAGAGGGCATGAGATGAATGTTTGCTGAATTGAAACAATCCTTAGGCAGTACCAGGATTTCTCCATGCTATCCCCTGATCTCTGCAGCCCTCTCTAAATCTGAATTTGAGAAAAAGTCCAAAAGGCTTCCAGCTTTCTGTCTTAATTGTCACCAATCTCCTACTTAGGGGAACATTTCAACTGAGCCCCTGCAGAAGTCTAGTTGGACCATGTCTGAGCCCACACCTTGGGCTACTGGTGTAATCGAGAACAGGTTGCTGTTTGAAGCCTGACACTATCTCAGATGGACGCATAATAAATAACACTCTTCGGGAGTGATTGAAACCACATGCGTTAAATGAAATGGTAAAGAGCCCGGCATGGTAGAAACACGCTGGAGAGAATGTGGAGGGGGCTGGTGAGGGGGAGCGGAGAGAGACATGGAGGCAGAGAATCAGAACCCTGAAAACCAGAACATTTACAGACGGCTTTATGAACGCTTTCTTTTTGGTCCCCACAGCAGCCTGGAAGGTAGGCTTGTCCTGCTTCTTCCTTTTACCGATGAGGAAAGATAAGTTAAGAGATTTGGCCAGAGTCATACATCAGAAGTAGATTCCAGTACCAATTTCCTGAGACCAAAACCACTGCATTTCCTATTATGTCACATTGTCTCTGACTCATATTTGGGTCCTGGCTTTGCTCCCTACTAGCTATGTTACTGCCCTAAATATATCTAGGCATGCAGATATGCATTTGTGCATATACATATGTATGGGTGGATATATCCTATGTGTGTGCATATATAAATATATGTGTATTTTATTGTGTGTATGTACACATACATATATACATATGACACAGAGACATCTCCACTCCAAATGTTCCCATGTACTATTTGTGCCTGACCTGTGGTAGAGTCTTCCAAGGACATATTGGTCTGATCAACTGTATTCTGAATACTCTATTTTGACCCCAACATAGTGATGTCATATTGGTTCTCCTCCAGAATGAAGGACAATTCCACGTGCATATATGTTTCGATGTATTGTGTGTATATACATATACACATGTATACATATGATATGTGTAGGCAAATCACTGCATTTTTCTATTCTTCAGTTTTCTTATCTAAAATATGGTCTAATATGGTCTTCCCTACACTCCCCCATCATGGAGGGTTGTTGTAAGGAAATTATTATTTTCATGATCATTGTTGCCTTCAAAGATTATAATTCACTCAATCAGGCTCCAATTGCCAAGCACTTTTCTTCATATTTTCAAAGAAAATTTAGGAGTTTGACAACCAAGAAAGCATGTGAAATCTTGGACTACCATAACAGAAATGGAGCTTCTGGAAGGAAGAAGATCATGGGCCAACTTGGGAGCATTGTTCTGGTGCCACATTTTATAAAGGACATTGACACCCCGGAAAGAGTCCAGACAAAGGTGACTAGGATGATGAAAAGATTTGAGTCATTTGAGAGCTGATGGCAGGATCTGGGGATATCTACCCTGGAGAAGACTTGGTGGTGTACCAATATGGAAAACTGAAGCCCAGAGAGAAGTAATGATCCGCTAAAAGTCATCTAAACAAATGTGACAGAACCAGGACTAGAACCCAGATTTCCTGGGATTTGTTGGCCAGGACTCTTTGTGTTGCTTAAGAGCTGGCCTTAGAAATAGTAGGTGGAATAGACCAGAACCTTTGTATTACTATTGGAAGGGGTCTAGAAAGCTTGCCAGAATCTGAAGTGGCATCCACTGCCTGTTATGGTGCCTGACGCTTTATTAGATATTTCCTTAAAACCTTTTAGGCAAATCAATTTTCTCATCTGTAAAATGGAATAAGGGAGAGTAGACTCTTTAAAGTGAATATCTAATGCCTTTTTAATTCAGCTATTGTATGATTCTAAGCTCCTTATTAAAGTGCATGGGAGGCTGAAGACATTAAGCAATTTCCAGCTAAGGCCTGAGGAAACAAATTTGCATTTTGCTCTTCAGGTTCCAGCTGGATAGAATTGGGTTGAGAGTGGTGGGAGGAGTAAGGTAAACATAATAGTTGATATTGGTATAGACCATTGACCAATCTAAGAAACAGCCCTATGAAGCAAGTATTACATATGGTCACCCCAATTTTTGTTGTTCAGGGGCTGAAATTAGTTTTACAGTCATCTCTTTGCAAATACCACCAGCACTGCAATACAAAATGACTGAATATTCCAGGAAATGATATTTGTTGTTGCCTTTGGATGCACAATAATGCCAGCTTCACCAATTCCTTTAGTTCACTTCTCTAAGGAGAGTCTGTGAGCCAACTTTCTATTTTGCTAAAACTTCCTTCTGTCTTCTGATTTCTTTTATAGTGAGAAGGTCAAGATTTGTGCAGTTCACTTCCTTTAATGGTATGTCACTCAAGAAGTAGAAAGCAACTGTTCTGGACCTGTGTTAGACGTCATTTTGCATTTTCTTTGTGTCATGGTTTTCCATGGCCAAAGAATTTATCACCATATGGCTAGTCTAGCAGTAATGTCTCTTTCATATTTTGTTAGTCTGGTCCTCAGAAATCAGACTTGGAGTGTTTCCAAGACCAGACCCAAAGCCTTTCCAACGTGGTAGAACTTAGCAGATTTTATACCTTGCTAGAATAACCATACCCATACTGAGTCATACCCATACTGTAATAAGGCACTGAGGAAGTCCATTTGTAGGATGGTCAGTCAGTCAATACGCATTTATTAAGTAACTACCACATGACAGGAATTGTGCTAAGTGCAGGGAAGATACAAAGCATACAACTGCCTTCAAGGAGCTCACAATCTAATGGGAGAGATCATGTGCAACAACTATGTACAAATGAGCTATACACAGGAAAAAAACAGAGATATCCACTAGAAGGAAAGCACTAGAGTTTAGGGGAGAGAGGTTGGTAAAGGCATTCTGTAGCTAGAAAGTCATCTAGGAAGACAAGGAAGACAGGTGATAGAAGATCATTCCAGGCATTGTGGGCAGAGAGTGAAAATGCCCAGAGTCAGGTGATAGAGTGTCCTGTTCAAGGAACAACAAGGAAGAACCGGTGACCCTGTATTTCAGAATATGTGGAAGACAATCAAGAATAGCAGGACTGTAAAGAAAGGAAGTAGCCAAGATGAAAAGGGCTTTAAATACCAAATGGAGAATTTTATATTTGGTCCTGGGGGGGATAGCCATTGGAGTTAAGTGTGTGTGTGGTGTGTGTGTGTGAGCGTGTGTGTGTGTTTGGGGTGGAGTGGGGCTACATGGCCAGATCTATACTTTATGAAGATCACTTTGACAACTGAATGGAGGATGGATTGAAGTGAGGAGAGACTTGAGGGAGAGATCAGGCTATTGAAATAGTCCAGGTGTGAGGAAATGAAAGTCTGTACCTGTCCAGTGGAGGTATCAAAGGAGAAAAGATGGGGTGTATTCTAGAGATTTTGCAGAAGTGAAATTGACAAGAGATGCTGCCAAGGTGAAACTGACAGGTCTTGGCAACAGCTTGGATATGGGGCTGGGGAAGGGAGGGGTGAGAGGTAGGGAGGGTCCAGGATGACTCCCAGGTAGTAAGTCTAAGTGAGTGAGAGATTGATAGTACCCTCAACAGTATTAAGAAAGTTAGAAAAGGTAAGATGACTAGACAAAGAAATTCTATAAAGAATTTGATAAGATCTCCCAAATTAAATCAATATATATTTTGGCACTCTAAGATGCTCAATGCAAGTGAGAATAGATGAGGATAGTGGAAAGTGTGACCAGAAATAAGGAATTAGTGCTAAGTTTAGAAATGAACTAAACACTAAATAACATCACAAAAAGTGAAATTGATCATATTTTGACAGACAGGAAATGATGCAATACTGATGTTGGAGTCATTCCTGAATCAGATTTCTTTATATAGTAAGACCTTTGATTTATTAGAGCAGAGACCAAAATTACTACAAAGCAAGGAATGAAAATAAAAAAGAGAAAAATATATAGTATGCAATTAAAACTCCCATCTGACATATCGAAACGAGTTATTGAAAATTAAAATTGGGATATGGATGGCTGAAATAACAGAAGTGAATTACAAAAATTCCATACAAAAGTTCAACCGCTGTAAATCAATTGCCATAATAAGATCAAAAGAGCCTCAAAAGACTATTGTCAGCAAACACTCAACTAACTTGCCAAGTGGAAAGATTTGGCAGCCAAGGGCAACAAAGGTTTAGAAAATAACCTCATTTGTAAAATTTTATGGAAGATTATTAGCAGTATTTTCTCATAAAAGAGTGAAGGGTAAAACCATTTTAAATAAAACTTGGCAAGAGAACCAAGTAAGCAAAGCCATCTTGAGAGCACTTAACAATGAAGCTGGAAGGAGGACAACACACATATGAAAGATGGAAAAGATCTGCCAAGTTTTGTCTGTTTGCTTGTTTTAATACAACAAACTGTTTTCACCCACAAGGACAGCAGAGCCATTATAACTGAATTCTAATTCTAATATGTTCTTAGAATTATAAGGAGCTTATAAAAGCTCTTATAAAAGCTCTAGAAGTGACATTAAAGAGAGAGGAAAAAAAGAGAAAATTGACTGGATGTTATTACTGGACATAATTACAAAAAAAAAGAAAAAAGTATTTATTTTCCAAAAAATTTTTTTGCTTGTCTTTATTCAGGACTGTGGTACTGGACTCAGAAAACAAGCCAGGTATCTTATGTGTAATTTGTACAGAATATCAGTTTTAAAAGATATTAAATGGAGGAGAGAGAACAGAAAGTCATCATGATGAATCCTGCTAAAACAAATATTTATTATGTGCCTACTAAAGCACTTTACAAATGTCACAGTTGATCTCCACAACAATTCTGTGAGGTAAGTGCTATTATTACCCCAATTTTATAGTTCAGAAAACTGAGGCAGACAGTGATTAAAAGAACTGTCTAGGTAACAAACCTATTAAGTATCTAAGGTCATATTTGAGCTCAGGACTTCCTGATTCTAGATCCAGTCCACTGTCTATTGTGCTACCTAGACGCCTTGAGGTAGAAGGTAAATAAAAGAGGATATGATAATAAAAGCATAGAAAAATTCTCAAGACCTTAGTGTTTTTTCCTTCAAATTGTCTAACTCTTTATACCCTGCCCTGGCACTAAGAAAACTTAGATTTGGTTCATGTCTTATATTTTCCCAAAAGGGAATGAGAGGCATAGAAAGTTACATAATATGAGATGCAAATCTGGTAGAGGAGAGCTATTTTTTTTTTTAACAAAGATGTGCATAAGAGACTTACTAGCAAACATTAACAAAGATTTAAACAAGCAGCAGTAACTCCTAGTCAGTCATTCAGTAAGTATTTATTAGCATCTGCTATGTGCCAGGCAATGTGCTAACTTCTAGCTACTGTTAAATTCTCCCAGGAAGTTGGGAATTAAATATAAAAATATGAGGCCATTTTAGGATCGGCTGAATCAGCACTCCTATTTCCTTTTGGATTTGCTTTATCTGAACAATTTCCTCCAGGTCCATAATCTTCTGATTAGCTAGGTCTGGGCTGAGAGGTCATCTTCTCAAAGAAATTGATGGATCCTCCCAAAGTGCAGTGGCAAGGGTGTGGGTTGGCGTGAGAGGGTAGACCATGAAATTTCCAATCTCTCAAGTTTACAAACTTGTCTCCAAGAGGGAATGTCCATCTCAGGCTTGCAGATAGCAAGGACACCTGTGCTCAGGAAAAAAACCCAAAGCAGAAGCATTATCTAGGGCGTGGTGATCCAATCTCAAGCTTGCCTCAGCTAGCACTTATGCTAACTGACTTATAGGAGAAATTCACCATTTCTTTCAAGGAAAAACTCAAAGAGTTCAGACTCGCTGGCTAGATGGAAAGATAGAGGGGAGTCTGAGGGTGGAGACTATCCCTTTAAGGTCCACTGAGTGAGCCAATATTTTGGGCCTGATGAAATTTCCTCTCTATGCTTCAGCCATCACCAAGGCACTGCCTGGAGTTGGGTATGTCATCCTGAAAGGACAAGTCATTCAGTGTGAAGCCACATGTTTCTCTAAAAGAACAGGGTGCAGCCTCAGCACTCCATGGATTGTACTCCTGCTGGAGCATATATACAGACATAGCTCATGGGATCATCCATATATCTAGAGCCAGATCTCCCTGACTCCAGGTCTAATGCTCTAACCACTGAATGAGGAAAACCAGAGTTTGAATCCTGCTTCAGACAGTTCTTAGTTGTGTGACCCTGGGCAAGTCACTTAACCTCTGTTTGCCTTAGTTACCTTATTTGTAAAACGGGGATGATGCTACCTCTCAGGACTATCATGAGTATCAAATAACAGGTGCAAAGCACTTTACAAACCATAAAATTCTGTGCAAATGCTAGCTTTATCATCATATAACTGAGTGAAAGATAGTCTACTTATTCATTGATTTCTGATTTTGCTTTTAAAAAAAATACTTTTGATTTAGTAAAGCAAAACACCATCTTAAAGACTCTTGTGTTTTACCTTATCCATGTTGAGAGTGACCACATGTATGAAATCATGGCTTCTCTTGGTAATGGGGAGTCAGCCTGACTGATTCCAAGGAAAGGAGGATGCTGTTAGGAAATGAGCTTCTCAAAAGGCAAATTCTGTTTAGTTTGCAATTTTGATCAAGGAGAAGCTGACTGCCCAGCTGGACAAGCCTTTGGAGGTGTGCTCAGCCCCCAGAGGATCTTAATAATGGCTCTATGGTCATACAACAAGTCCAAGTCATGGGAGAGACTTGAATGAGGTAAAGAAAACCAAACTCTCTTGATCCAGAAGCTAAGAACTCTGGGTTTAGGTCCTGGTACTACCATGAATTCAATGAATGCTTTAGTGCCATTTCCCTGCTACCCCTGAGCTCCATGATTTTTATCTGCTAAATGATGGTATTGAGATGGACTAGCCCCCAAAACTCCTTCTAGCTCTGAGACTCTCCGCATCAAGGGCGAGTTGCCCTCACAGGCAGCAGTAAGTTCTTGGAAAAGCGCCAGCCCACTGGCACTGACATTTGCTTCACTGCCACTCAGGCCCCCTCAGCTGGACAGCTGACAAGGATGGATGACAGGAGGATTCCTGAGCCGGGGCTGGAGTGAGGCATCGACAAAGGAGCAGGACACGAGAAATGTGTTGGAAAAGAGTGTCAAGCTGTGAGACACAGCAATGCCAGGATGGACTTCTATTCATATAGCAAATGGAGTGCCATTTGCAGAATGTCAGAACTAGGAGAAACCTTAGAACACAGATGTCAAAGCTGTGGAAAAAAATCATTTAAAGTAAAGAGCATTGGATTGTGATTCCCAGGACCTGAGTTCAAACCCCAGCTCTTCCTGAGTAACTGTAGGTAAATCACTTCTCTGGGCTTTATGTCATTTCATCACCCATATAAAAAAAGGGTCATCCCAAGGTGCATTCGCAGGGATGGGCCACCCTCTGGCCCTTTCTCTGGAGGCATTGTGCACTGGCTCTCTGCCAAGAATATCAGCCCCAGGCTGGCCCTTTCACTTATGTGAAAGAGAGACCGAACCAGGAAGAGTTACCACATTATAGACTTTTAAGATTTATTTTTTATTACTCTATTGTTAAGCACACACACACACACACACACACACACACACACACACATGACATTTCCATACACAAGCAGAACACCAAAAAATGATTGTAAATGGAAACCATGGCTCTCCATTTCATACCCCTTGCTCTTTTTTAAATAAAGGAATAAATGCTACATTAGACTGTCTTTTCTATCAAACATCTTTCTTTAATCTTTTGTGCATCTAAAAAGAACTTTTCCCCCCTTTGTTGGGGGGGGCGGTGAGGAATCACTATTGCTAATCTAACTTCCCCAACTCCCACTAAAACAGAGAAAAACCATCCATAGAGTCAAGTGAAACAAATCCATCCAATGACTATATTTTTAAACAAGTCTGTCTCTCTCTGCACCTCAAATTCATCACCTCTCTGTCAGGAAAGGGCTGTGAAGATGCCTTATTGTCAGCTCTCGGGAGACATGGTTGGTCAATAGTTTGATCAGAATTCTTTAAATCTTTCAGATTTTTCTTTACAATGTTGCTATAGTGTGTATTGTTCTCCTGTTCTGCTCTCTTCCCTGCATCAGTTCATACAAGTCCCCCCAAGATTCTCTGAAATCATCCCTCTTTCATCATTTTTTATGATGAAATACATCAATATTCTTCCATTATGTCCATAGACCACAATTTGTTATGTCATTCCCTAACTGATGGCTACTCCCTTGGCTTCAAGGTTCTCCCTCCACTCCCATTTTAATACTACCTTCAGGATTGTAAGTTTGTTTTGCTTGCTAGTATTATGTCCCCAGTATTATTCTCCCTAATAACCTTCCCTCCTTATTCCTGGGTTTCTTTGTTGAGTTTGATATAATATACACCAAACTCTATGGAGGTGTCTAGAGGAGCATCTGTGGGAATGGACCTGCTCCCTGGTTTCTTCCATGGGGCTCCATGTATGCTAACCTTTTCTTAAAGGATATTCATGACCTGGTTAGTCATTTTGTTTTCATGGTAGGAGAAAGAAGGGACAGTCTGATTTGGTAAATGTTTAATAACCTGCTGTCTGGGAGGAAAAAAGAGAGAAAAGAAAAAGAAATGTACATGTGACACATTTTTAAGTTTAATCCGCTTTAATAAACATTTTCTCCACCACTCTCAAGTCTAGCCAATCAACAAAACATTATATTTTTGATGTTCACCAATTCCTGAAATGTAAATCCTCACACTGTTAATTGCTGGCTTTCTCGAGTCTATGTGAGCTAGCTCCAGCACACCCCCTGGTGAAGGGTCATATCAAAGAACATTGGTGATTGATCCAAGGACAGTATTAAAAGAAAAGAAAAGAAGAGGCAAGAGTGTCTCTCTGTCTCTCTCTCTCTCTCTCTCTCTCTCGTATCTCTGTGTCTCTTTGAGTCTGTCTCTGTGTCTGTCTGTCTCACATCTTTTTCCCTGTCTCTCTGTGTGTCCGTGTCTGTCTGTCTGTGTTTCTTTCTTTCTCTCTTTCTCTCCTTTCCTTTTGAGTGTTTCTCTTGGGAATCCACCAGCTCTCACTTAGATTTCACAATGAGGGACTAGGGAGTCAGGGAGAGTATTCTCCTTCTGCCACTGATGGGTTTTTCTTCCAACAGATCCATCTAAAGAGATCAAGGACAAGACCACTGGAGCTTGGAAAATGCTAGGTAAATGCCAGCCAGCAGACTGGTGCCTGGCTCCCTCAATGTTTCCATGGCAATGCATCTGGGGCAGGACCAAGACCTTGTTACACCCAGAGTAGAAGTGTTGGTCTAGATAATGTATAAGATCCCTTCCCACTCCAATTCTGCAATCCTATAGGTCAGAGGATCTGGGTTTGAACCTTAGACCTGACACTTACTACATGTGAAGCTTTGAGCAAGGCCCTTCTCCTTCTGGGTCCCAGTTTCCTCAGTTACAAAGTGAAGGAGCTGAACCAGAAGCAAAGTTCTTTCCAGCTTTAAACTCTGCGATCTAATGACCCTGACCTTCGAGTGTTAAAGTTGGCAACAGAAATAGGAACATTAAGGGAATGTTGCCCACTTAGCCAGCTGGAAGCACCATTGAGAGCTATACAAAGATAATATTTCTTCCAAGTACTATCCTTGAAGAGGAGGTAATAAGTAGGTGGCCCTAAGTGTGTTCAGGGTGGGCCCTGTTCTCTACAACAAAGGAGACACTGTCTCCAGGGAGAAGATGTACCATTGAATTAATCATTTTCAGCCTATAGAAGAGTCCACCCCCAAAAATGATTCATCTTCCCTCTGGAAGTGGTTACTGGGAAACAAATAAAATGTTTACTTAAAACATAAGACTCCATGGTTCCTTGAAGATCCTCTCTTTTCACCTCTGCCATTGGGACATGTAGCTTCCTTCAAAGTGCAGTTCAGAGCCCTCCTCCTTCAGGAAGTCTTCCTTGATCCCCAAGAGTTTGGTGGTGATTTTTCTATCTTGAAAATCTATTTGAACCTTATATGTATATTTTTTGTATTTATTGGTGGAGGGGCTGTGCTGTATTCCTCCAATAGAATAATCAATCAATCAGCAACCATTTATTGAGTACTTATTACTTACCAGGCATTATGCAAAGTAAAAATAGTCTTTACCCTCAATGAGCTTATATTATAAAGGGGAAGACCACCTATAAATAAATAGGTACCTAGAAAATAGGGACAAAGTGGTTGTAGCATAGGAGCAGTGGGAAGGGGAGGAAGGAGACCTGGCAATTGGCAGTTGATCAATCTTGAAGAAAGCTATGGCGGAGCTAAGGAGGGAGAGGATTCCAGCATGTGGGATAAAGGTCAGGAAAAATGGTGGTTTGGTTTTGGTGTCCTCATTATACCTGGAGTCCAGTAGGCTTTCACTAAACCTCACTAAACAACTTGAAATGAATTGAATTGAGCTGAAATGAATTAAATTGAATTGCACCCTTTTACTTATGAGACTTAAGTTTTCATGGAACCTTATGATCCTTCCTCAGGAACACTCTTTGTCAAAGTCACTAGTTTTTCCAGTTGTTTGCCTTTTCTTTGTTGTTTGCTTTCCATACCAGCTGGCATTAGAGGTAGATGATCCCCTAGACACACTTCAGTTCTCTGGGCTCCTCAGCTTTACCTGTCACAGCCTTAATGTGAGAAACTTCTGCACCAGGATCCTTCTCTTCTGATAGGTGATTTCCTACTGAGAAGGACTCCAGCTGGGCTTCCCCTCACTCATGCCTGGATTTATTGTCCTGCCATTGTTCCCACCCCAGAATCCATTCTCTTTCGTCTACCTTCCCAACTCTCTTGTGAGGGGAGGCAGGGGGATTGCCCATGAGAATGGAAGCTCTTGAACCCTGGGACTGTCTGTAGTGCTTCCTTGGATTTGTATCCTCAAGGCTTAGTCCAGCACTTTGTGAATGCTCTCTCTCTGTCTCTCTGTCTCTGTCTCTCTCTGTCTCTGTCTCTCTCTCTCTCTCCCTCTCTCCCCCCCGTCTCTCTCTCTCTCTCTCCCTCCCTCCTTCCTTCCCTCCCTCATCTACTCATCCATTCATCTCTAACTTCCATCATCCATATCCTTATCTATCTATCTATCCATCATTCATCTCATCATCTTTCTATCATCTAAACAGCTACCCAGTTATATCTTTCTAGTCATACAGATACATGGATATAGATAGATATAGTCATATCTATTTCTCTGTTATTTATTTATCCTTCTATCTATCCATTCATATCTGTCATCCATCTCTCTATCCATCCTATCAATTTTCTATGTCTTTCTATCCATCTATCTATCTATCTATCTATCTATCTATCTATCTATCTATCTATCTATCTATCTGTCTGTCTGTCTGTCTGTCTGTCTGTCTATCATCCACTTCTCTCTTTCTCTCTCTCTTGCTATCTTTCTATCTTCTTGGAATGTATCTACGGGCTCTTAAGGAAGTAAAGTGGTTATCTCAAGGAGGCCAAATTGGCGTCCACTCTGCAAAGTTCTGTGTGCTACAGGTTTCAAAGTATTCACATGCTGCAGCCAGCCAGTATAACATATATATTACAACTGCCACGGGATACATAAAAAAGGGCACAGGTAGACCATATCAGATCAGGACCCCTGCTCACTCTTCTTTAATAAGGCATCTTGTGTACTAGGCTCTGGGTTTATTTATTGACCTAGAATCAGTGTCCCGACTTCTTGGCCTTTCCTTCAGTCTTCGTTGCCTCTGAGTCTAAAACACCTCTTGAGATCTCCTTTATATTGTGGTGTAACTTGCTGGTACGTTTTTGTGAATAACTAGGCCCCACCTTGACCAGGATTCTGGCATGCTTATTTGCCTTTTACTAGAATACTCTTAAGAGCTCTGTAAATGAAAGCGGTCATAAACAATTCAAAAGGCCATAAGGAAATATTTATAACATTCTAAAAACATTTTCCAAGTTTGATACAAATATATGTACATGTGCATGTATATGTATATATAATATACACATTTACACATACAGAACATAAATATAGATACAATGTACATAAATAAAAATTTATTGTACATGGAGACATACATTAGTCATTCTTCAGTCTTATTTGACTCTTCAGGAACCCCTTTGGGGTTTTCTTGGCAAAGGGAATGGAATATGACCATTTTCTTTCTTTTTATTTTAATTAATTTATTTAAATTTTCAACATTCATTTCCACAAAATTTTGAGTTCCAAATTTTCTCCCCATTTCTCCCCTCCCCCACCCCAAAATGCCAAGAATTCTAATTACCCCCATCACCAATTTGCTTTCCCTTCCCTTATCCCCATTTTCTCTTTGGTCCTGTAGGGCAAGTTAAATTTCTATACCACATTACCTGTATTTCTTATTTCCTAGTTGTATGCAAGAACAATACTCAACTGTTGTTCCTAAAACTTTGAGTTCCAACTTCTCTTCCTCCCTCCCTCCCCACCCATGCCCTTTGGGAAGGCAAGCAATTCAATATAGGCCATATCTGTGTAGTTTTGCAAATGTCTTCCATAATAATCATATTGTGTAAGACTAACTAGATATCCCTCCATCCTATCCTGCCCCCCTCATTGTTCTATTCTCTCTTTTGATCCTGTCCCTCCCCAAGAGTGTTGACTTCAAATTGCTCCTTCCTCCCATTGCCCTCCCTTCCATCATCCCCCCACCCTGCTTATCCCCTTCTCCCCCACTTTCCTGTATTGTAAGACAGGTTTTCATATCAAAATGAGTGTGCATTTTATTTCTTCCTTGAGTCGAATGTGATGAGAATAAGCTTCATGCTTATTCTCTCATATCCTCCATTTTCCCCTCCACTGAAAAGTCTTTTACTTGCCTCTTTTATGAGAGATAATTTGCCCCATTCCATTTCTCCCTTTCTCCTCCCAATATATTCCTCTCTCACCCCTTAATTTTATTTTTTTAGATATGATCCTATTTTATTCAACTCACTCTGTGCTCTCTGTCTGTGTGTGTGTGTGTAATCCCACCAGCTAGCCAGATACTGAAAAAAGTTTCAAGAGTTATAAATATTATCTTTCCATGTAGGAATGTAAACAGTTCAATTTTAGTAAGTCCCTTATGATTTCTCTTTCCTGTTTACCTTTTCATGCTTCTTCTCATTCTTGTGTTTGAAAGTCAAATTTTCTTTTAAGCTCTGGTCTTTTCATCAAGAATGCTTGAAAGTCCTCTATTTCATTGAATGACCATTTTTTCCCCAGAAATATTGCACTCAGTTTTGCTAGGTAGGTGATTGTTGGTTTTAGTCCTAGTTCCTTTGACTTCTGAAATATCATATTCCATGCCCTTTGATTCCTTAATGTAGAAGCTGCTAGATCTTGTGTTATCCTAATTGTATTTCCACAGTACTCAAATTGTTTCTTTCTAGCTGCTTGCAATATTTTTTCCTTGACCTGGGGACTCTGGAATTTGGCTCCAATGTTCCTACGAGTTTCTCTTTTTGGACCTCTTTCAGGAGGTGAGCTATGGATTCTTTCAATATTTATTTTGCCCACTGGTTCTAGAATATCAGGGCAGTTTTCCTTGATAATTTCATGAAAGATGATGTCTAGGCTCTTTTTTGTATCATGGCTTTCAAGTAGTTGATTTTTAAGGTGTTTCTCTTGGATCTATTTTCCAGGTCAGTTGTTTTTCCAATGAGCTATTTCACATTATCTTCCATTTTTTCATTCTTTTGGTTTTGTTTTATGATTTCTTGGTTTCTCATAAAGTCATTAGCCTCCATCTGTTCCATTCTAATTTTGAAAGAACTATTTTCTTCAGTGAGCTTTTGAACCTCCTTTTCCATTTGACTAATTCTGCTTTTTAAAGCATTCTTCTCCTCATAGACTTTTTGAACCTCTTTTGCCAATTGAGTTAGCCTATTTTTCAAGGTGTTATTTTCTTCAGCATTTTTTTGGGTCTCCTTTAGCAAGTTGTTGACCTGCTTTTCATGCTTTTCTCGCATCTCTCTCATTTCTCTTCCCAGTTTTTCCTCCACCTCTCTTACTTGATTTTCAAAATCCTTTTTGACCTCCTCCATGGCCTGAGACCATTGAATATTCATTTTGGATGTTTGGGATACAGGAGCCTTGACTTTTAGGCCTTTTCCTAATGGTAAGCATTGTTCTTCCTCACCCAAAAAGATGGGAGAAGATATCTGTTCACCAAGAAAGTAATCTTCTATCGTCTTATTGTTTTTCCCCTTTTTTTTGGGCATTTTCCCAACTTGACTTTTGGGTACTTTGTCAAGAATAGAATATACTCTGGGGGCCTGTAAGATCTCAGCTCCTCCAAGGTGGTACAATCAAGCCTGTACACTGGTCTGGGAGCAAGAAGAAATTTCTGTGCCCAGAATCTGAGTAATAGAGTTTCCTCTTCACAACCACCTTGCCTCCAATTCCACCAAGCCAGCACTGGGGGCTGAGACTCAGATAAGCTGCAGGGGCAGGGCCGCCATTCAGTGTGAGATAAAGATCAGTTGTTCAAATCCCCCAGGAGTATTTAGTGGGGGCAGGGCCTCTACACTGGGCTGAGGCAAGAATCAGTTGCTCAGTGCCCCCAGGGGTTTTACGATCCAACAGTGGATGTAGGCTTCTATTAGGGGCTGCTGTGGAAGCTGCTGCTGCAATGCAGCCTCTGCAGCCACTGTCTGAGGCTGGAGCTATGTAAAGGCCCTTCTCCCTTCTCTGCCAGCTGAAAAGACCCTGTCACTGACCTTTGTTGCCTGTGGGTTGAGGGATCTGCAAACCACTGCTACTGCACCTGGGAATTCCATCCCCAAGGCCTGCTGTTGTCCTCCTTCCAGAGCCAAGGCTTGGCTCTGCTCTGCATCTGGTGCAACAGACATTTCCCGTTGGCCTTTCAAGTCACCCTGGGCTGCAGATCTCCTCCACTCTGTTGTTCTGTGGCTTCTGTTGCTCTAGAATATGTTGAGAGTCTTTCTTTACAGGTATTTTACAGGCTGAGGGAGAAAAGCTAGTATACGTGTGTCTTTCTACTCTGCCATCTTCAGTTGACCATTTTCTTCACTTAATTTTGTAGATAGGGAAATTGAGGCAAACACGGTTGAGTGACTTGACCAGGGTCACACAGATAGTAAGTATCTGAACTCAATAAGGTGAATCTTCCTGACTTCAAACCTGGTGCTTTGTGTTCTGTGCCACCAAACTGCTATATGTATATGTGTGTGTATATGTGTATATATAATGTATATATGTGTGTGTATACATATGTTCATGCATATAAGTTATGGATTTATATATGTATTTAAAAGGGAGTAATTTCATACACACACACACACACACACACACACACACACACTCACACATACACACAGAGGGAAACTTGCCTTATCACTTCCTAGCTGCCATATGGCCATGAGTACATGGTGTCTAAAGCACGTGTCCCATCTAGGTAAGACTGAGCCTGGATTTGGTCCCACCTCTTTTGTATTTGTTCTTTCCTGACCTTTAGTGAATGAGGTGTATTTGTCCAGGCTTGAAAACAACTTTGTGAGTCTGAGAGGCCCAGAGCTCCTGAATCTCTTCAAATATAGTTAACTAATGGTAATTAAAATGGAAATTATAGTACTCCAACCTTCTTCGAGAAGACAGCCAACCACAATAGGATGGGTCCAAGTCTGATCTGTTTCACCAGGGCACATATACAGTTATTTGTGTGGACAGTGCAGAGCCCAAGTCAAATGTAAAATGTCTGTTTGGTGGTTTCACAAACTGCTTCTGTTCTGGTGACATTTAAGTATCAGTATCCCTAGGGGGATAAATATAGTTTTAAGTTAAGTTACTGAATCTTGCTTCAGATTTTTTTTTTGGACAAAGACCATTGTGAATATTTGTTTAGCATTTCTTTGCTCTGTAGGAAATAAATACCTGTCCCATACCCAATTTACATCATACAATGAGTTTCTCTCTTTCTACTTTTCACTTAGACCTAAATATGAACTGAAACCCACGCTTTCAATAATTTTCCTTGGGGTGCCAGGGTAGGGGATATGTTGAGCCAGGGAATATGGGAATAGGGAACCTCACCCCTCTTTACTCTCACAGGACTGAATCTTGCTTCAGCCACCCGCATATGTCCAGAACAGAGGGGTCCATTGGGAAGAAGGTAGTGGGAAAAATGCCCCTGCCCTTTGGACCCACCCCAATTTCTTAATGTTAGAGAAGGGTGCTAAGAAAAATTGCCAATCATTAAATGAAATAAAAAATCTTGATAAAATCATATATTTCCCTCAAATAACATAATTATGTCAAATGATAATTATGACAGAATAACAAAAAAGTATGAGAAAAGGAAAACGTAGCATATAAATCAGTTATCTCAATAGACTTACTATCTAATGTCATACTACTTTTGACCTAAGCTGTTTATCAAATAATGATGCATCATGCATGTACACATTTTGGTAAAATTGTTGTTTTGATGCATATAAATATTCTATGCTATACACACACACACATACACACACACACAGTATCTATTGAATCAATAGCAATATTTATTTATTTATTTAACTTTTTACATTCATTTTCACAAAATTTTGGGTTCCAAATTTTCTCCCCTTTTATCCACTCCCCCCACCCCAATACCCCAAGCAATCTAATTTTCCCTATCTCCAATCTGCCCTCTCTTCTGTCATCCCTCCCTTCTCTTGTCTCCATCTTTTCTTTTCTCCTGTTGGGCCAGATGACTTTCTATTCCTCATTAGCTGTATGTCTTCTTTCCTAGTAGCAACAACAATACTAAACAGTTGTTCCTAAAACTTTGAGTTTCAAATTCTCCCCATCCCTCCCTCCCCACCCATTCCCTTTGGGAAGGCAGGCAATTCAATATAGGCCATATCTGTGTAGTTTTGCAAATGACTTCCCTGATAGTCGTGTTGTGTAAGACTAACTGAATTACCCTCCATCCTAACCTGCCCCTCATTGTTTCTCTTCTGTCTTTTGATCCTGTCCCTCCCTGAGTGTTGACTTCAAATTGCTCCCTCCTCCCTTTGCCCTCCCTTCCATCATCCCTCCACATGCTTATCTCCTTCTCCCCCACTTTCCTATACTGTAAGATAGGTTTTCATACCAAAATGAGTGTGCATTTTATTCCTTCCTTTAGTCGAATGTGATGAGGGTAAACTAATTGTTTTTTGTTTTTGTTTTTTTCTCAGCTCTCCTCTTTTTCCCTCCACTAAAAAGTCTCCTACTTGCCTCTTAAATGACATATAATTACCCCCTTCCATTTCACCCTCTTTCCTCCCACTACATTTCTCTCTCACCATTTACCTTAATTTCTTTTCAGATATGGTCCCATCCTATTCAATTCAATCTGTGCTCTCTGTCTCTGTATGTGTGCGCATGTGTGTATGTATGTGTGCGTGCATGCGTGTACATGTGTGTGCATGGACCCACCAACTACCCAGATACTGAAAAGTTTTAAGAGTTACAGATATTGTCTTTCCACGTAGGAATGTAAACAGTTCACTTATGGTAAGTCCCTTAAGACTTCTCTTTGCTGTTTACTTTTTCATGCTTCTTCTCATTCTTGTGTTTGAAAGTCAGATTTTCTTTTCAGCTCTGGTCTTTTCATCAAGAATGATTGAAAGTCCTCTGTTTCATTGAAAGACCATATTTTCCCCTAAGTATTATACTCAGTTTTGCTGGGTAGGTGATTCTTGGTTTGAGTCCTAGTTCCTTTGACTTCTGGAATATCCTATTCCACGCCCTTTGATCCCTTAATGTAGAAGCTGCTAAATCTTGAGTTATCCTGATTTTATTTCCACAATACTGGAATTGTTTCTTTCTAGCTGCTTGTAAGATTTTCTCCTTGACCTGGGAGTTCTGGAATTTGGCCACAATGTTCCTAGGAGTTTCTCTTTTTGGATCTCTTTCAGGTGGTGATCGATGGATTCTTTCAATACTTATTTTGCCCTCTGGTTCTAGAATGTCAAGGCAGTTTTCCTTGACAATTTCATGGAAGATGATATCTAGGCTCTTTTTTTGATCATGACTTTGAGGTAGTTCCATAATTTTTAAATTGTCTCTCCTGGATCTATTTTCCAGGTCTGTTGTTTTTCCCATGAGATATTTCACATTCTCTTCCATTTTTTCATTCTTTTGGTTTTGTTTGGTGATTTCTTGGTTTCTCAGAAAGTCATTAGCCTCCATCTGTTCCATTCTAATTTTGAGAGAACTATTAAATTCAGTGAGCTTTTGAGCCTCCTTTTCCATTTGGCTAATTCTGCTTTTGAAAGCATTCTTCTCCTCATTGGCTTTTTGAACCTCTTTTGCCAATTGAGTGAGCCTATTTTTCAAGGTGTTATTTTCTTCAGCATTTCTTTGGGTCTCCTTTACCAAGGTATTGACCCATTTTTCATACTTTTCTTGCATCTCTCTCATTTCTCTTCCCAGTTTTTCCTCCACCTGTCTAACTTGCTTTTCAAAATCCTTTTTGAGCTCTTCCAAGGCCTGAGCCCACCCGACATCCCCCTGGGTTGTCTGGGGTACTGAGGCCCTGCCCTCCACATCTTTCCCTGATGGCAAGAATATGTCCTCCTCATCGTCAGATCCGAAAGTCGGGATCATTTGCATCTGTAAAAAAAACTCTCTATAGTCTTATTTTTCTTCCCTTTTCTAGGCATTTTCCCAGCCAGTTACTTGACTTCTGAGATTCCTGTTCACCCCCGCTTAGATCCGCCCAGCTAGTGCTTGGGGTCTGAGATTCAAATGGGCTTTCCACGCCGTGTGGCTGCTAATCAATGTGAGCTTTAGTTCTGGTGCTGGGGTGGGGGCAGGGCCGCCTCCCAGGCTCAGCTCCCTCAGGGGCTTTATGCAGAGACCTTCAGTAACGGAGCGGGTGGAGGCGGGGGCCACCTCCCAGGCTCAGTTCCCTCAGGGGCTTTATGCAGAGACCTTCAGTAATGGAGCGGGGTGGGGCAGGCCCGTCTCCCAGGGTCAGCTCCCTCAGGGGGTTTATGTAGAGACTTTCAGTAATGAAGATCCTGCCTGCTGCTGGGGGAGTCCTGGGCTGCTGCCTCCACCGCCGCCCCCGCCTCTGCCTCTGCTGCTCCCTCCCAATGGGGCCCAAGCCACGGAGACACTCCGCTTCCCCTCTCTGTCGGCCCAGCCGTCTCTCTCACTGACCTGTAGCTTCTGTGGGCGGAGGGACCTTCCAGGCCACCAGAGCTTCCGTCCCTGAAGCCTGCTCGGATCAGCTTCTCTGGGGCCACGGCCAGGGCAGCGCTGGCATGGGGTCCACTTTCCGGGGCGCGACGGACCCTGGGGACAGCTCTCCAGGGCTCTCTGGAACGGAAATCTCTTCCACTCTGTTTCTGCACACCTTACAGTGATCCAGAACTTATGGGGATCTCTTTTTACATTAATTCTATGGGCTGTGGGTTCGGAGCTCGTAAACATGCGTCTTTCTACTCTGCCATCTTGACTCCACCCCCCTCAATAGCAATTTTTGCTCAAAGTCCACACACATGTACTGCCAAAATCAGGAGAAACAGCTTTGTGCACACCTAGATCATCCTGCTGTGATTGACATGTTCTCACTTTACTCAGCTTGAGTAAATATATGATTTTTGAGTATCCCTCTCTCTCTCTCTCTCTCTCTCTCTCTCTATATATATATATATATATATATATATATATATATATATATATAATATATACTCAAATACATAATTTGAGCAAATACATAATTTTTGTATTCTCTGAATCTAACATTGCTTTTGTGTCTTTGCACATCCTCATGGAAGAATTGTTCCTCTATTTTAGCCTTCAGGTAGATCAATGGATAGAGATAAGTATGTATTCTGGATAGTGATGGTAATGCCACTGGGAACTCTCAGTGTGCAAATCTCCTCCACCCATGTAGACTGCCATTCTTCTAGAACTTCTAGTCTGTATGAGTTGCTTGGGGAGAAGTTAAATGACTTGTCTGCAGCCACATGGATAGTACATGTCAGGGACTTTGATCTAGGTCTTCCTGATTCTGAACCTCCCAACTTCTATTGTTATTCAATCAATTCTGTCATATCTGACTCTCCTTGACCCCATTTAAAGTTTTCTTTTTTTTTTCTTATTAAATACATTTTCATTATACTTATGCTGTGTAGAAGAATTAAATTGAACGGAAGAAATCATACAACAGGACAAAATGTAATACACACACAAAAAAATGATCTGCCACATTCTGCGATTGAATTCCATAGTTCTTTCTCTGGATGTGGAAGTCATTTTGCCTGAGAAGATCGTTGGGAATTTTTTTTAAGTCCTTGCATTCCTACAAAGTTCCAAGTCTACCAGAAGAAACTCTCGCACACTATGGTTGTTGCTGTGCACAAAATTCTCCTGGTTCTGCTTCTTTCCCTCAGCATCAGATCATATAAGTCTTTCCAGGTCTCTCTGAGGTCTTCCTGTTCTTCATTTCTTATAGTGCAATAGTATTTCATCACATTCATATACCATAATTTATTCAGCCATTCCCCAATTGATGGATATTCCCTTGATTCCCAGTTTTTGGCCATCACAAAGAGTGCTGCTATAAATATTTTTGTACATGTGGGACCCCATTTAAAGTTTTCTTGGCAAAGATATGGGAGTGCTTTGCCATTTCTTTCTCCATCCATCTAATAGATGAGGAAACTGGAGCAAACAACTAGACCCCACTATTTCTCTGCCTATAAAAATGTTTCTTTAAGGATTCAAGGAAAGTCTTTTGGTAGAACCATAAGTTCAAATTAGTCCTTAGATACTTACTAGCTGTGTTACCCTGGGCAAGTCATCTAATCTCTGCCTGCCTCAGTTTCCTCATCTGTAAAATGAGGTCACCTCCATTCTACCACAAGGAAAGATCGGGGAGGAAAATGTTACAAACAACTTCATTTTGTTTGTTTTTAACAGAACTTCTAGTAGAAATTAAGAAACTCTCTATCAATGTAGAATTGCAATTGTTTAGTGCTTGGGGCACGGAATGTTAAGTGACTTGCCCAGGGTCACACAGTCAATCTGAGTCAAAGGCAGGATATGAATCCTGGTATTCCTGGTTCCAATTCTCTATTGATTATACCAGGAGTTCTTTGTCTTATGGATCCTTTTCATGAAACCTTTGCAGAATTATGTTTTTAAATATATCAAGTAAAATATACAATATTACAAAAGAATTTCAATTACATTGAAATACAGTTATTAAACTATTTTAAAGCAAGTTCATGGACCCACAGGATTAGAACCCCTGCACTATACATACCATCATGTTTCTGTCTATCTAAGCAAAAAATCAAATATTCCCATTTTCCTTTTCTGTTCATTTTTTTTTTTTTGAGGGGCAGCTCAGTGTTACAGTGGATAGAGTGCCAGGCCTGGAGTCAGGAATAGCAGAGTTCAAATCTAGCCTCAGACACTGACTAGCTGGATGAACTTGGGCAAGTCACTCCACCTTGTTTGCCTCAGTTTCCTCATCCATCAAAAGAGCTGAGGAAGGAAATGACAAACCACTCCAATATCTTTGCCAAGATAACCCCAAATGGGACCATGAAGGGTCTAAAGTGACTGGACAACAACAGTTTTTGAGCCTTACAGAGTATGGTTTCATGAGTTTTAGTATGATCTTAAATATTATAAGCCATGAGTAAAGTTGGGGGTCCCAGGGAGCCTTAATATTCCACACAATATGAAGCTTTCCTTAAAACAAAACAATATCAAATGAGATGTTTGTAAAAACTGTAGCCCAGTGCTTGACATGTAGTAGGCACCATGTAAATGCACATTTCCTTCTCCCTTCTTACATAATATCGAGATCTGTGACTGTGGGGACCACCTAAGACTCCCATCTTCCAACACACCTGTCTTATTGCCCTCTTCCTGAGCCTGACTGAATGATAAAAGCAGACACTTTGGGCACACTTTCAATTTTGTTTTATAATTCCTTGATTTCTGATAAAGGCATTAGTTTCCATTTGCTCCATTCTAATTTTTAAGGAATTATTTTCTTCAGTGAGCTTTTGGAACTCTTTTTCCATTTGACCAATTCTGCTTTTAAAGGCATTCTTCTCTTCATTGGCTTTTTTGGACCTCTTTTGCCATTTGGATTAGTCTAATTTTAAAGCTGTTATTTTCTTCAGCATTCTTTTTTCCTTTAATAAGTTGGTGATTTGTTTTTCATGATTTTCTTGCATCACTCTCATTTCTCCTCCCAATTTTTCCTCTACTTCTCTTACTTGATTTTCATAATTCTTTTTGAGTTCTTCCGTGGCTTGAGACCAATTCATATTTTTCTTGGAAGCTTTGGATTCAGGAGTTTGGCTTTGCTGTCTTCTTCTGGTTGTATGTTTTGATCTTCCTTGTCACCAATGGTGTAGGAAAATACCTCTTCACTGAGAAAGTAAGAATCTATAATCTGTCTCTTCCCACCCCACCCCCAGTTTGTTCATTTTCCCAGCCAATTACTTGACTTTTGAGCTCTTTGCTAAGTGAAGGGCTCCAGGAGCACCCTCTACTTCAGCAGTGTCTGCCACTTCTGTGGGACTGGGGCTGGGGCTGAGGTCAGACCATGCACCCCTCTCAGTCAGGTGAGAAACCCTTCCCATTGACCTTTGAAGCTGTTGTTGCATTTGTGGGTTGAGAAGTCTGGAAACCACAGCATCTACGAGCAATTCAGTCCCCTAAGGCCTGCTCCAATTCTGTCCACACTGGCTCAGCCCATGTTGAACTGTACTCTACTCACAGTTTGGTGCAATAGACCCTTCCTGTCTACCTTCCAGATTATCTTGGGCTGGAAATTCACTTCAGTCTGTCATTTTGTGGCTTCTACTGCTCTAGAATTTGTTTAGAGTCATTTTTTACAGGTTTTCTGAGGGGTTTGGTTGGGGAGAGCTCTAGCAGGTCTCTGCTTCTATGCCACCATCTTGACTCCACTCTCCAGCACACTTTCACATCTGCAAAGTACTCTACATATCAATCACCCACAAGCATTGATTATCAATATTATCTCATCCAATCTTTATACAGGTAAGTAGAGCTGGTTATGATGATCATCCCCATTTTATAGCTAGAGAAACTGAACCTCAGAGAGCATAAGCTATCTGCTCACAGGCACCCAGGAAGTTCAAAAGCTGGGGTGCAATAAGGGACCCAGCCATTGTTAAGTCCCTCTCCCCCTTCCACCAGAACATACCTCCTGTCACTGGAGTATGTTAGAGACCATAGTCTCCTTGTCCAATGGAGACCAATATATCCCTCTCCCTCCCCCATGTTTTCCTGTGAAGATGCAGAGACAGCTCTCTCTGAGGCTGGAGAGGAATGGAGGTGACAAGCAACAGGGAGGTATATTGGAGAGTTTGGGGGAGGGAGAACTAGAAGCAACCTAGTTAGAGGGGGTTGAGACCTACCCAACCTTATCATCTTACAGATGGGGAAACTGAGACCCAGAGATAAGAAGTGACTTTTCCACGTCCCTTACCTTACTCTGTGCTTGACACTTGAACGCAGATCTTTAATCAACAACAAAATTTCTGTACTAATGCCTGAGGGGCAGTTATAATGCTGGAACTCTAGCTGAGGTCCTCCAAGTCTCAGAATATTATTAATGGATAGGGTCCCAGAAATCATATAATCCAACCTGCTTATTTAACAGATGAGCAAAGTGGAGGGCAGAGAAAGGATGTGACTTGCCCAATATCATTTGTCTTGAAAGTAGCAATGTTGGGATTTGAACCCAGGACCTCTGACTTGAGAGTGGCTTGACTCACTTAGGCCATGCTATCTGTTTATACTCTGATGCTTCTATAGACAAAGACACTCATTTCCTGTGCACTCCACTCCATACATGGCCACCTCTCATCTGGGCTCTATCATGAGAAAATCATTTCCAAGGTGATGAGAGAAGCGGAACTGAAGCCATACAGTCATCTCCTTTCTCATGATAAATAGTCACTGGGGCCATTTATGTACTCCATGTTTCATGTTGCAGATGCTTTCCAGCCTCTTTCTAAATCTGCCAAGAAAGGATGGGTGCAATCAGCCCCATCCTGCAGAGGTCCCTCAGGCCGACTTACAATAGCCAGTATTTACGTAGCAGTGCATTGTTTAAGTTGTATCATTGGGTCCTCCCAACAACCCAGTGAAGGAGGGACTATTATTATTTCCATGTTTCAAATAAGGAAAAAAAGACTGAGAGAAGTGATTGGCTCTGGGTTACCCAGCTAGTAAGGCTGTGAGGACAAGGTATGAACTCAGGTCTTCCTGACTCCATGTCCAACACTACTCACAAAGCCAATAGGATGGCAATTGACCCCAGCTTGGCGTTCCAAGGACCATATGGGTATTAATCTTCAGCTTCACTCAGAACCCACTGGCTAGAAAGGTAACTAGGAAATATAGCCCAGGAGAGTAAGGACCATAATGACCCCTCGATAGCAAAGAAGTCATAGAAGAGCTCTTTGTGGGAGGGAAACCCTAGCAATATAATGGGCACCAAATTAGCGAACTGCAAGTGAACAAATTGAGGCATGTAAATGCAATGGAATATTTTTGAACCATAAGAAACAACAAATATGAGAAATTTAAAGAAGAATGGGAAGACTTGTATGAACTGATGCATGGTGACACTTCAGAATGAGAATGAACACAAGATGTGGAATAAAAACGAACCTTCTCCCAAAGGCAACTGGCGCATAGGAGGGGCTTATTGTAAACACAGATGTAGGACTGTGCAGACAAACAGAGACCTTAAATAGACCAATGGATTTGGAAATGGAGGGCCTGGGTTCAGGTTGTCATTTCCTACCTAGTGTGACCCTGAGCAAATCTCTTGGCTGGATGGCATCTTCTTCCTTGGATGGATTTGATACTAAAAGTACAACTATATACAGACTCATGTAGGATCATACACATCTACAGACTCACATGTACAAAGACAGGCAGACACATGGATGTACACAAGCATGCATGTTGACATAAGAAAATATACTTTACAGATGAGGAGTCAGATATGCACATATAAATATAAATACACATACAAGCATGTATATAACTAAAGCACAGGCAAATTGTTTCCCCTTCTGAGCCTCAGTTTCCCCATTTGCAAAAGAGAAATTATAATACTGGCCTCTTCTTACAGAGTTGTGGTGAGGAAAGCTCTCTTTAAGGGGTCTAGAAATTTGATTCTCTGTTATTTTTATTATTGTCATTAGTTCTTATTATGAGATGCAGAGAGGAGAAAGAATTGAGAAGACCTGGGTTCAAGTCTTGCTCCTGACATCCACTCACTGTGTGACTCTGAGCAGGTCACTTCTCAGTGCTCTAGGCAACTCTCTAACATTATAGATTGTGCAGATGGTGCGGATCTGAATGGGTGGAGGGAGATTTCTCACTCGGGAGTTCCCTATACCTTTGAAATCACAGGTTCAGTCCATTTTTCCTAGTTACTATTACACGAGCACATGAAAAGATTTGTGCAGACATATATGGTTAATAATTGTTCAGTAATGTCTGACTCTTTGAGAACCTATGAACCACACTGTCCATGGAGTTTTCTTGGCAAACGTACTGTAGTGGTTTGTCATTTCCTTCTCCAGCAGATTTAATGCGAGCAGAGGTTAAGTAACTTGCCCTTAGTTACACAAGTAAAAGGTATCTGAGGATGGATTTGAATGCGGATCTTCCTGACTCCAGGCCTGGTGCTTTATCCACTGAGCCACTTTACTGCCTTGGATAATAATAGCTGATGTTCATATTTCAATTAAAGTTTTTCAAAACTCTTTATACACATGATCTCACTGGCATCTCATAACAAGGGCTACAAGGGCAAGAGCTACAGCTATTATTTTTCCATCTTACAGATGAGGAAACTGAGGCTAAGAGAGGGAATGACCTTCCCGAGTGCACACAGTCAAACATGCATAGTCAAACAAAATAAGTGTCATCAGTGACTGTAGACAATTAGAGGGATTTCTCATCCTGCCCCTTAAGTCCATCCCCTCTCTGCAACGGTAAAGATGATACATCGTGGGTCCTCCAGAAGCAAGCGTGCCCATGAGTTCATCAGGGTTTCTATGACTTTGAAAATACTTGTTGTTCCAGTGTTATGTTTCTCACATAATTTGTTCTCCCAATGCTCCTTCTTATACTCTTCATGAATTTAGAAAGGGCCTCAGAAGTGTTCACGTTATGCAAATCAAAACAACTCTGAGGTACTATATCATACCTACCAGATTGGCTAACAGGACAAAACAGGGAAATGGTACACGTTGGAGAGGATGTAGGCAAATTGGAACACTAATATGGTATTGGTGGAGTTGTGAACTGATCCAATCATTCTGGACAGCAGTTTGGAACTATGCCCAGAGGGCTATAAAAATGTACATACCCTTAGAGCCAGTAATATTGCTTCTAGGGCTACAACTCAAAGAGATCATAAAAATGGGAAAAGGAGCCACATGTACAAAAATATTTATAGCAGCTTTTTTCAAAAACTGTGGCCAAGAATTGGAAATTGGGGGCATGCTGGTTAGTTGGGAAGGAGCTGAACAAGGTGTGGAATATGAATGTAATGGAATACTTTTGCACTATAAGAAATGATGAGCAGGCAGATTTCAGAAAAACCTGGAAAGACTTGAATCAACTGATGCTCATTGAAGGGAGCAGAAACCAGGACAACATTGTATACAGTAACAGCCATGGTGTGTTGATAGATTTAGCTCTTCTTAGCAATGTAAGGATCCAGGACAAGTCCAAAAGATTCATGAGGGAAAATGCCATCCACATCTAGAGAAAGAACTATGGAGTCTGAATGTGGATCAAAACATACTATTTGCTCTCTTTTTTTCTTTTTATATTTGTTTCTTCTTTCTCATGGCTTTTCCCATTGGCTCTAATTCTTCCTTACAACATGACTAATGTGAAAATGGATTCAGTATGAACGTATATGTAGGGCCTATGTCAAATTACATTGCTGTCTTGGGATGGGGGGAAGGGAGAGATGGGGAGAAAATTTTGAACTCAAAATCTTATGAAAGTGAATATTGAAAACTAAAAATAATTAACTTGTTAAAAGCGTGCATGTCTAGAACATTGATTTTTGATATTGCATAATATTAATTTTAATAATATTCTTCTAGCTCTGATCACTTTATACTCTATTTGTTCATTCCAATCTTTCCATGAATCTCAGCTCAAGCTTACCTTCTGCAGGCCTTCTCTGGGACCTCAACTCTTTTTATGTATTTTATTTTTAACTTATAGAATAAAAAAGACTACTGCACATGAAACTGCAAATCTATCATGCATAACTTATTATTCCTTTTAAATACATGATAAAGTCATGTAAATTTCATTTTTGTCCCTTCCAGCCCCCACCTCAGAGATGACTGCCACTGGACACAAATAGGTATATATTTGAAAAACCATCCTATACATACTTCCATTTATCTGCTCTTTTATTAGATACATATGGAGTCTTCCTTAATAGGTCCTTTCTAATTAATTTGGGTATTTATAATAGTCAAAATGACTGATTCGCTTAGTTGCTCTTAAAACAATACTGCTGTACAACCTTTTCTTCCCCTTTTAGCCCACCTTCCTCTGCTCTGATCTTGCTGATACAGCCATTCAACAGAGAGTTCCTTGAGGGCAGGGATGGTCTTTTTCCTTTCTTTGCCTCCTGAAAGCTCAGCACTGTACCTGGCACATAGTAGGTCCTCCATCCATGCTTGTGACATCTGTACATGTCTATGCCTGTATAGACCCACCCATATGTGTCTCTGCGTATCTTCACGTGATGATGTATGTAGAAATGTTTGTGACTGGTCCTCTACCTTGAGGGGCAGTATAAGAGTGATAGATTTACATTCAGAAAGATATCTGATCAAATTCTAACTCCAGCACTGAACAGCTGGATGACTCTGGGCAAGTTACTCCAAAGCCTGTTGTCTTTCTTTTGATACCATAATATAATCATCCTCATTTTCTGAATGAGCGGACTGAGGGTCAGAGAGATTAAATGAGTCAAACATGATCATACCTCTCAAATCAGAGGTGGCACTGCCCCTGAGATCTCCTGACTCCAAGTCCAGAGCTCCTTCCCTGACTCTACTGTTTCTCTGTGGGAGAACATGTATACATGAATGCAGACACACACATGTGAATGATGAGGTCTGCTTTCCTTCCCCCAGCTAAGGCCTTGCTCTGACGCCTCTAAGGCAGACACTGACCACAGTCCAGCCTTCCCCTGCCCCTGCCCAGGGGAGGCGGACATGGCCTCAATTCAGCCCCCAC
Organism: Bettongia penicillata ogilbyi; assembly: GCA_023548195.1. Classification (NCBI taxonomy): domain Eukaryota; kingdom Metazoa; phylum Chordata; class Mammalia; order Diprotodontia; family Potoroidae; genus Bettongia; species Bettongia penicillata. Next base: position 2,440,834 of record JAJHZJ010000513.1, read on the forward strand.
CCCCACCTCCATTTCCTAGGCTGCTTGAAATACTAATGAGTCTAAAATAGGTCTGTGCTCTTGGTGCAGAGTTTTGGAAAAGGTCCAGAGCGGAACAAAGGCAGGTGAACAGAATGCAAGCTGATTCTGGGGCTTCCGCCTTCACATTTCAGAGAGGGTTGGATAGTCTCTTAATCTTCCCCACTAAATGAGATCTATCACCTCCAGGTTTCCCCTAGACGCCTGTTGTCTGAGAGCTGCCGAGGGCTGAAAAGGCTGCAGCTCACGCACCAACTGCATGAACCCCGGCCCAAAGTGGAGCCAGCCATGCTCCCCAGAAGCCTGTGGAAAATGTCCCCATTTCAAATATGTTCCCAGTTTCTTCCCCTTTCACCTTCCTTTACTGACATTTCTATTCCTCTTCTCCCCCAACACACAAATGCATGCACACACAGACACATATGCACGCACACACATACACATACAGGACAGGATGAGGCATGGAAGCCTCCTC